>OZ038463.1:3708273-4078273 GCA_964036295.1 Plumapathes pennacea
TATCAACCGAGTGTCCCTGCATGCCCCCATGGTCACCCATGCAAGTTGTGATTTGTCATGTAAACGCTCGTTTCGATATATAAAGAAATGTATGAATAGTTGGCGCGCCCAGGGTGACTCGGGTCCCCGGACCAACATTTTCTCATATAAACAGGGCCTTAGAATGTTTGAAGCCCTTTTGCAGCGCTGTGCGGCGCTATAATGAGCAATTTACGGACGTATAATTACCGCTGCAGAACCGGAGCTGCTGCAGCCCAGCCAATTTGCAGCACTTTTACGGCGCTGCAACAGTGCTGTTCGTTTCGTACGGGAAGACCAGGGCCCGATTGATCAAAGCATCATTACGATAATCCTGGATTAAGTCAAACGTTGTTGTCATTATTTTTTGAACTTAGAAATGAGAAGGTTACGCTCACAACACGACTTCCTCTATGCATTTTAAGCTAGAGCAAGCTTTCGAATTGGGATTTGATCAAAACCCTACAGTTTGGTGGCCAAGAGATCGAGCCAGAAACAATTTAGTTAATTGAGCCCAGAGCTTACTGCCCAGCAGTAGAGGATTGAATGGCAACAAATGTATGATAGCAGGAACAATACCTCTGGAAAGAAAAGCGATTGTAAAATTGTGCAAAAGTATTTCATTGTTCCTGCCATCCAATAATTAAACAAAGAAAATTTACAAAATGGAATAAATTACAGTCTTCTGTCACGGTTGTGCAATTTCTTGATATATGAATTCGTGGTTTTACGGGTGCATAAGGAACTTTTCACCATGTACTGTAATGGCAAACCCTCCTCCGTATACCCATCCCTCCCATGGCACAAGGAACATCATGGGAGGGGAGGGTGGAGTGGTAGAAGCAGTTGTGTAAGACGGCTTCAGGGAATCAAAATATGAAGTCGACCAGACTGTGAAACGACAACAACTTTGAAGACAGCTGCAGTAAAGACTGGTAATAGCAGAGATAACTGTGGTAATGTACAAAAAAAGCATTCAAAACACAGCTCACCTTAAATACTGTGGTTGTTAAACCAAAGCGCAGGATAGTGAAAGCAAGGCCAATTAACAACATCATCGAAATGTCCTTGCTTGAAATGCGTCCGTGCAGTGAAACTTGCTCGAAAAATTCCTGTAAGAAGGAGCTTCGAGGGCCTCTGACTTTCCACTCTGCGACAGCGGATTTTCCAATTCTAACAAACGCTTCAAAATATCCCACACTGTCCACCATCTTGTCGCTGCGCCTTTGCTTCTAACGGTGCAAGTATTAACTGCAGAATACTCCGCCCCCATGCATTGTCACAGATTTCGGCACGCTTTTGTAGAACGAGGAAAAAGACAAAAGAGAAAAAATCTCATTGTTAAACAATGCGGGTGTCATTCAGCCGCGCAAAGAAGTGATGAAGACGTAAACATTGGTCAACCCATTATATTACAGACACAACACGGCGTCATTTTCTGTCCGTATATTAGGGGACACAACATTTCGCCATTACTTAACCGGCTCGCACTCGCTTGGGCCTCTAAGTGACGCCTGTTGTGACATTTTGAGCCGCTTTTTTGGCTCATTCGTGATTCAGTTCAAGCCAGAACTTGTCGCTTTAGTTGAGCCAGTGCAAACCTGAACATTACTTGTAATAAAAAGACATGCATATGCATATAAAAGTATGATGGAATATGAAACACCTTGGGACAACAACACACCACAACCTAGAGTCACAGTTCACATAATAAGGTTTTTAGCAGTTGCTCAGCCGCTAAATTTGAAATGTTTTCAGCCGCCCACGATAAGCACAAAATGTGTCTCTCCTTTGCTGTTTGAATATTATTACATAAATCGAGACCACATCACCGGTACCGGTCACCGGAAGCCCTGGCGGATGGGTTGTGTCAAGGCCTATTCTTGTGTAATATGTAATTTGAGACAGTCAAATTTCACATTCCTCCGGATTGAGCAATTCTGTGCAAGGTCACCGGGTTTGTTTCGTTTTCGACTCTCAAATGGGATACTCTTGCTCTATTTGGTTCTTCGTCTGCATCACTGTGACAGTTCCTTGTGTATGGAGTGTCAGTCTTTCACCAAGCGGCGCCAATGTTTGTAAGAGAACTGTCAGGTAAATTCAGGATCGACAGCGTTTTTAAAGTACATAGATCAGTATTCATCGTTCTGCGAAGCGAACTTGAAGAAGCTTATTCCAGCCGTTGCTTAATGTGTGACCCACTAGCTATTAATAAAGTCACGACATAATGTTTATTGAGCGGAATTCGTCGGTAGAAAAGTCAGCCAAACCACTTTTACGACGTTTTAACTTAAATGCTTTATGCACCTTTAGGTCACACATTAAACGTATTATCTTTACAGCGACGCCGATTAAAAACCATATCTCTCAGGGACTAGTATACTCCTATTGTATATCGTAATCCCCAGGTACTTTCTCATCAATTGCGGTATCCGGATCTGGCATTTTACCCAGAGAAATATCTAAACTTCGTGTGAATAGTAACGGAATCCCAGCTTGACGTCTGACGGGGGTAAATTCCCCATGGATGACAAATTGTTGTCATGGAACGCGGAGAAATATTGCGGGAGTCCCGCAAGCTACCGCGAAAAGTATAATTGGAACAGATTTTTATCGGACCAGTTAGAGGGAAGTTTTTTGCTCGGAGGTATTTTATGCATTTAATATTTTAGTGAGCACATGTCCGAGCGAAATACTTCTATTTCCGTTGTGTCATCGTTGATCGATTTCAGCGCCCAAATCCACCCGGAGACGGTGCAATATTAGTCAATAATAGTCAATAATCGTTTATGTTCAGTTTTAGACAGCAGTACCAGCAATCATATGCCTTCAGCTGGAAGAAAAGGAGCACCACAAGTTGTAGACTTTGGGGGTGGGGCAGGTGCACTGTATACAGGTGAGATGGTAAGGGTAGGGTGGGGGGGGGGGGGGGGGGTGGGGTGATATATTAAGACAGATGAAAGTTAAATAAGTTCTTCTATGGTGTGCATTTTATGAAAATTATGCTCAAAGCAAGGTAGTCATTGTTTCTTGCAAATCGGTGAGACAAATAATTTTTCTGAGACGTGACACGTTTGGCAGAGGTGCAAGAGCTAGACTGCAGGAAAAATCAGCTACAATAGCTCAAATTTGGTACAACTGGACTCAATGAATTTTAACAAAACTAAAGGGGAGGGACGTCACTTTTTTTTAATTGACTGCATTTGTTGCATATTGCACACATTCATAACAGCCATATGAAAATTGCCAAAAACCCATGATTTTCACAGCTGATAAAAATGACATTACCAATGCTCATGTGCAATAAATACGGCACACGTCCAATGTTCGATTACGTTACCTTACTTTTCTTGTATAACAGAACAGTGTATGGAGTTAAATATCGTGTGGCCTACAAGCAAATGTACAGACATAGCTATTACTGTTGCACTGGTTGGAACCAACAGGGAAACAGCTGCCCCTATGGTGAGTGCGGGGTCAATCTATATAATAATACGCTGAGCCACTTCCGCTAGTCTTTATAATAATACGCTGAGCCACTTCCGTCCGTCCGTTCGTAACGCTCTTTCCCAGGCCGCCTCATCATAAAGAAGTCCAAGATGGCCGCCACATCGAGTGAAACTAAGTGTAAATATTGGTGACTGGATGTTGGGCTGATGCTGCCGCATGTTCGAAAAACATGGAGATTTTCATGTCAATCGATCGGCAATTCGTCGAGTGGTACACGCACTACAGAGAAGTTTGTACTTTGACACTGTAAAATGCATTTAAGATGCTCAAAATGAACTTAAAAAAGGAAAACAAGAAAGATAGAAAAGAAAAAGAAAAAATATCCGATCACCATATTTTACGGGGGTCCTGCTAGTTCAATTATAATCTTTTGAATCTCCAAATATAGCCTAATTATACCAACCTTGCCTTAAACAAAATCTGAATTAAGTTGAAGGAAAATATGGCGTTTCGATGCGGACAAAAGTATATGAAACCGTACAAAAGTCGATATTTGTGGAACATGAGTCTAGATGTGTAATAATTAGTCCAGATTTGCAAAACACGAGTCGAGATGTGTGAAAAATGAGTCGAGATTTTTATAAAACGAGTCGAGATGTACAAAACACCAGTCCAGATTAGTGAAATTTGAGTCGAGAATTTTGCACATTGTGTGGGTCGAGGTACGCTGACTAGTTTTAACGCTGTCTCATCCCCTTGCGTACGATAACTGTACAAAAAAAAATGGCGACACGCTGGCTGCCAAACGTGGGTGATTTTCTTCTCTTCATTGGCAAGACTTCTAGAGACCTCGGAGAGACAATCAAATTCAGCATCCTATAGTGACATTTCAGAGTTCTTAATTCGAGAGGACGCTGTCGATATTGTTATCAAGGTTTGTGGAGACGAGAGAAAAGTTATTATGGAAGAAGATTTAGTGAGAAGAGTTTGTATGGAAAATTACGAATGAGCTGAATATTTGCTAAAAGTGCTGAAATACAATTATGCTTACTTACCCGCTTTATGTGAGTGTGATTTCTTGTGTTTCTCGGTCGTTTTGGGCCGGGAGATATCACTGTTGCTTTATATAAGAAGAGAGGGATGGAAACTTTGTCAGCTGCAATTTTGCAGCCGCTTGCTCAATCTTGCTGTATCTATATTGATTTCAGCTGATACCATCCCCATGAGTTTGTGATTGCACATGTCATTCTACCCCAGGGATAATAATTTTCTGCAAATTAATTATCCCTGGAAAGGTCCCGGGGAATGATATCAGCTGAAATCAATATTGATACAGCCAGATTTAGCAAGCGGCCGCAAAATTGCGATTTATAGTCTTCATACTTTATGAAATCAGTCGAGACGTACATTGAAAATGTTGGGAAATTACCGGGAAAGCAGAGTATCAAAGTAAATCGATGTGTTTTGATCTATTCGATATTCTCGACGGTTTAAATCTTGACCGGCTGACGTAGTTTCCATCCTTGATGCTGATCTTAATTGTCTCTCCGAGTTCTTTATAAGCCTTGCCACTGAAAAGAAGAAATCACTTACGTTTGGCAGCCAGCGCGTCGCCATTTTTTTTTTTTTTTTTGCACAGTTCTCGTACGCATGAGACAGCGTTAAAACTGGTCAGCGTATCTCGACTCGCACACCGTGCAAAATTCTCAACTCAAAAAATTCACTAATCTGGACTCCTGCTTTGCAAATTTTTTACTCATACTTTGCAAGTCTGGACTGTGTTACACATCTCGACTTATGTTTTGCAAATCTGGACTAATGTTTACACATCTGGACTCATGTTTCGACTTTTGACTCAAATTTTAACTCAAATTTCGACTTTTGTACAGTTTCACATAGTTTTGTCCGCAACGAAACGCCATAGGAGAATTGATAGTTTGACCTATAAATTGATAGTTTGGTAGTATGCCTGCCATTACTTGAATTCTTCACAATACACAGATTTTTTGGGGGGGTCTGAGAAAGAGTCGAGCCCATATTTGAATTACCATAAAAATATTTAGACTTATGCCATTTTCAGTTGTCCTTTATTTTTTGTCATTAACTTTTCTTATGATGAATATTAAAATATTTGTTGGGGCGATGAATTAAAATGCACGCTTTGTGCAAGAGTCAACCGCATATGCGCCTTGTATCTCTCAGATCTCCCGCATTGTTACGTCAATCTTCCGCAATGTGTGGCTTGTCTCCGGCCTCTAAAATCACACCAATGGTCCATTTAAGTAACATCATAAAGGGTGTCAGTTTATCAGCAAAAGTTGGGTTTAACTTTAAATTATAGCTGACCAATCTACCTCTACTCTCGAGAGTCATCTTCAACCAAGTGGAGTTCCCCGGCGGTTAGAATCCCTGGCTAATGAGCTGGTGTTCTCAGCTTCCAGACACTCCTATAAATCTTCTCCTCTAATAATATGGTCAAAATACGCCCCCTTTCTGCAAAAATATGAGTAAGTTGGCTATAACATAAAATATAACTGTATTAATTTTCAGCCATTTGTAAACAAGCTTGTGTGAATGGAACATGTACCAGCCCTGATAGTTGCTCGTGTGACAAAGGATATCATGGGAAATTGTGTGACAGAGGTGAGGCAGGCATCAGGATATCTATATCAGGATATACACTATATATTTTGTACATTCGAAAAAAGAAACAAAATAAAAGAGCTACATGGAAAAAAGAAAAAGCATCAGGATGTTCCCATGTTTTGTCGGATCTTCCCATCATGCATTTCTTCTAAATACCTAATTATTACACACAAATTTTCGTAATACGTTATGTTTGCGATTTTGGGAGGTGCATGTATAGCGGCAGTTTAAATTCGCGATTTTCGAAACTTTTATGTTCTAGCTGCATGTAGATCACTTTAATTTCGCAACTTTACCCGAACGTTTACGAATTAATTGAAACACTCGTTTGTTTCAAATAGCTGAATCCGGACAACAGACAACATTTTCTCTTTTCTCCCTTCATAATAGGGTCCAGTGGATCCTTCAAAATTTAGTTTCACGGCTCTGATTTGTGAATGTTTTTTCTCTTTCATTTTATTGCCTAATAACGTCATTTCTTTAATTTTGGGCATAACTGAAGTCACTTGATTTTTGCGACGACATAATTTCGCGGTTAATTTTGCGATTCCTCTAGTCGAGAAATTAAAGTGTCGCGAAAAGTTCATGTGACAAAGTGTCTACCTCCAATTCATTTCCTATTTTCTGTGTCCGATCTCTCTTCCTCCCACCATCTTGTGTTTTTCCTCATCACAGTTTGTCTGCCCCATAAATGGGGAGCCCACTGCGTTAACGACTGCATATGTCAAAATGGCGCCAAGTGTGACTCCCGCACAGGAGCTTGTACATGCTCGCCTGGTTGGCAAGGCACCAATTGCGAGAAACCTTGTAACCAGGGTTACTTTGGTGACAAGTGCCAACGTTCCTGTAGCTGTTTTAATGGCGCAACTTGTGAACCGGTCACAGGCAATTGTACATGTGCAGCAGGCTACCAAGGAGTCAGGTGACATCACTGATCTTTCAATAAAATTATCCCTACAATCTGAGAAAGTAATGTGCAATTGATGTTGTGAGCAAGCCAGTCCAATTACCATAGTTTCCATAGTCTGTGCAACTATCATCTGTGGTAAATTAACCTGAATCTCGATGGTGTTCTATTTTCTAGTTGCAAAATGCCTTGTGATGGCGGCTGGTTTGGTAAAGAGTGCCGAAACAAGTGCGTTTGTTTAAACAATGCGCTTTGTGACCACGTTACAGGCAGCTGTAACTGCAATGCAGGATGGAACGTAAGTAATGTTGCACATGTTTGAATTATGCATCAGGACGGGAGAGGACGACGGCAAAGTCAGTGAAACAATAAAACTCATTGCAGAAAACAAAAGGAGCACGTGAATATGTGAAATTGACATGATCTCGGGGTCGTCGTGCTCTCGCGTGCGACTTCAAATGCTTCTCTTTCAGGTTGTTTTCAGGACGTGGACGTCATTTTGAAAAATTACGACAGTCGTTCTTCTTAGTAAGAAACTATAAAGGCAATAGAACTTCGGCAAAAACGGAACAAATTTGAGCAACCTATAAATAGGAAAAGTTACAAAGGCATAAGGAATACGGATATACTTTTTTCCTGGTTCCTTGCGTTGCCGTCGCCGTCCTAGTTAGCTTAAGCTCCCTATTGTACCACGCACAGTGCACGTGATTGTGCCATGCCAAGTGCACGTGATTGTGCCATGCCCAGTGCACGTGATTATACCACGCTCTTTGTTGTGGTGTGCTGCAAAGCTTTGACTTTAACCGATACGTGTTTCTGACAACATTCTCAGGGAACTTTATGTGAAAGAAAATGTCCAGAAGGCTGGTATGGCTACAGATGTGCTCAGCAGTGTACGAACTGCCACAACGGTGCATCATGTGATCACGTGAGCGGAGAGTGCTCATGCGCACCAGGATATCAGGGAGCAACGTAAGTATTGAGTTGTGATTCATTGCAGTTTCCACCCACCCCTCCTGGTGTACCGTTGCACTTTGTAATAACCCTTCTCACACTTTGTAATAAAAAAGCTGCCGCACTTTGTAATATACCAAGCTGTTTATAATAAACTTCTCAAAAGGAAGAAGTTTATAACAAAGGCGACAATTATCAGGTTCCGTAATCAGCTTCATGGCGGATTCTCACCACTGAGTCGGTCCCAGTCTCAACTTTACTAACATTTTACTGCGCACACACACATTTCAGATGTGATGAGCGCTGCCCTGAGAACAAGTATGGTCGTGGCTGCTTGAAAAACTGCGACTGCAACAATGGCGTGTGTTCTCCAGTGGATGGCTTCTGTAACTGCAGCACGGGCTACACAGGGAAGTCATGTGACCAGCTTTGTGACGTGGGAACTGGGGGCGCAAACTGCATCAAACGCTGCAACTGTACTCAGTGGGGAACCTGCAATCCATTCACAGGAGAATGTCAGTAAGTTGGACTAGACCCTTCTATAACAGGAGTAAGTCGTCAGGTTAGAGTGAATTGATTAGAAGACGTATGCCCGTGGCTTTGTTATTGTTTTGTTACTCCCTCTACTGTGACGAAAGCCTGACACTCAACCAACGCACTCTTTGCGGCGTTGAACACATCGCCTTACATTCAATATTTTACTGCCAACACAGTTTGGAAAATAAGCAGATATTTCCTTAAGATTGAAGACGAAAGACTGTAGGAGCAGAAACTGCTGCCATTTCAATCAACATTTTTAAAGGAATTACAACGCCATGGAAGTAAAAAATATGTTTCTACATTTTGAAAAAATCACGGCCTCAAGCCTAAAAGATTTCCCTAATTTTTCTGTGCCATTTTTCTCCCACCTTGGGAGATCCAGAGAAAATCAGTGGTTTTTGACGTTTGGTAGCGACTTGCAAGATATTCTTCGGAGACAAAGTGCCGTTTCCACCTGAAAAATTGTAAATATCGACGTCAGTTCCCTTATCAATTTCACAAGTGTGAACGGGACATTGTAATGTTGAGATTTCTGTTTACCAGATGCCAACCTGGCCACCATGGAAACAACTGTGAAAAAGAATGTCCCCATGGCAACTATGGCCCCCTGTGTAAGGATGTCTGTAAATGTCAGAACAATGCAACTTGTGACAAGAAAGACGGAAGCTGTGATTGTCCCCAAGGCTGGGTGGGTGTCCAGTGCAGTAATCCCTGCCCTGCTGGATTCTACGGAAAGAATTGTCTGTCCAAGTGCAAATGCAAAAACGGAGGATCATGTGACTCAACAGATGGACATTGCACTTGTTTTGATGAGTGGCAGGGACAATTCTGTGACGTCAGTGAGTTCCTTTGTTATTTTACTTTTCCTCGGCCCTGCATGTTTAATTCAATCCGAGCAAAAGATTAAATAGATCAACCTGCCCCACTCCTTCAACTCCATGTAGACATCTCAATCTGCTCCAGATTCGTCTCCATTCGAATCATAGAACGGATTCTAAAAAAACCCTACAAAATCCGGGTAACTCACAAACCTATAATACTACTTTACGAGAACAAAACCAACGGCCCCCGGCAGAAACCTTAAACACAAGACTAATGACCTAACTGAAACTCTAAACATGTTTATATTAAAATCTGATCTCTACTTACTCACTCTACTTACATAATTGTTTTCTGTACGTGTTACAAAACTTTTCCTGGGTTTGCCGGACCCAAAATTCATTGTTACAACTGATATGCAAATAATAATGTAGATAGTGAATACCGTTACTCTTTTCCCTTTTTTTTGGCAGAGTGTGATAACTGGCGATATGGCGTGCAGTGTAAAAATATCTGCGAATGTCATAGGAACAACACACAGAGGTGAGGGAGGTAGTCAGTCGAACCAACCAACCAACTATCCAGCAACCCAGGCTGGCAAAAGTGTTTACCTGGCTATGAATTAGTTGCATGATTGGTTCTCGTTTCAATTCGCAAGGATTTCCTGGAATTGAAATCTACGATGTTACGTACGTAACCGTATCAGTGGCACGGCGGAAATTACACTCTTTGACGTCACTTCCGTCGGGCGGTGGCAGTAGTCTCTTTTTTGTCTGCGTAAGCCACCAGCAGTCTACTAATTCTCCTAAACTACTTGTACATTTTTTGGGGATATTGTTGGGAGAATTAGTGCAGGGTAAAGCTCTGTGTTCTCTCCGTAGATGTCATGCCATGACGGGGACCTGTCGATGCAGAACTGGGTTCAATGGCCAGAAATGTGACAACACAATCGGTAAGAAATCTGTCGTGTTCACCAAGTAATTGCCCCCCCCCCCCCCCCCGGGGGGTACTCAAAGGACTTTTGTACGGGGAGGCTCCGCCCGGACTGTCAACCCCTTACCCTTTAAAATACCATCCTGGGGGCAAAATCGGGGCCCTTTTATATACCTCCAGTACAAATGCACCCCCTTTTTATACCTTTGATGCGTCCGGCAGACGATTCCACGGCGGGGTGCTTCCCACTTTTAACAAGGCGGAGTTTCCGGTCTTCCGCCGTTTTTTTTTTCCCCGGTTTTTCCTGGCGTTTTTCGTACCCCTTTAAAATATCAAAATTATTTCCTCACTCCACCCTTTTTATTGACCCTTTAAAATACCTAAAAAACGTCATTTTCCTATACCCTTTTTTATACCTCGATCGTAAAAATACACCCCTTTCGGGCGGAGCCTCCCCGTATAGCTGATCATAGGGAGTACCCCCCCCAGGAATTGGCCCTTGACGCTGTTATAAAGGTAGTGTTGACTTTCACTGTGTCTACAGTTTGTCCACCAGGGAAGTATGGGAACAATTGTGAACAGACTTGTGACTGCAGTGGAGCGCCTTGTGACATCACTGGTTCTCCCTGCTACTGTCCACCTGGATTCATGCCGCCCAGATGTGCAGATAGTAAGTTTCAAATATCTCATTCCAGTCGCACTTCAAGGCTTTCTCACGACTTACGCTTCGCTTCAACAACAGCAACAACAACAGCAGCAACAACAACAACAAAAACAACAACAACGGCAACGACAATAGCAGTGAGAGCACAGCAATAGCAATAGCAACAGCGACTGACAGAAAAAGAGGGACGGAAAAGGCAGTAAAGAAGAGTTAGTTTCAGCAGAACGCTTCCAATTTGTCTCATTTCTTTCAGAATGTCCCGCTGGGAAATTCGGGGACAAATGCAAGCCGTGCAATTGCCACAACGGCGCCAGCTGTGATCACGTGAACGGCACGTGTAACTGTACCGCTGGCTGGCAAGGAGCGCTGTGTAATCAAGGTGAGTTCCCTTCGACAAACTAATGTCAATGAATGCGTCTGTAATGCTTCTTTACAGGTTTCAACACTTAGTTTAGCGTCGAGAATGGTGGGGGGGGGGTTCTTCTGCTTCCTGACTGAACAACGATTGCTCCAAGGGTTTACTTCAGTAAGTTTATTATATTCTTCTAACCCCCTAAAAATATGAATTACTCACAATACAACTTTTATGTTTATGTTTATGTTTATGTTTATGTTTATGTCTGTGTCTGTCTGTCTTGTTTATGTTTATGTTTATGTTTATGTCTATGATCGTGTTTGTGTTTTACACCAGGCTGTTTACAAGGCACGTATGGCTGGCGGTGTGAAAGTTCGTGTAACTGCACAAATGAGGCATTTTGCCACCACATCACAGGGAAGTGCGAGTGTACACCGGGTTGGACAGGAAAGTCTTGTGAAAAACGTACGTATATTTTAAGCAGAGGATGCTCCAGAATTTTCAGAGAACAAGGCCTACCCCATGCAAAGATTTTCTCTCACCCCCTCCTTCCTTGTCCATTATTCTTACTCTCTTCATTTTTTCAGCATGTTCCCCTGGAAAGTACGGTCTTGGCTGTCATTCAATCTGTCAGTGCTATGACAACGCGACCTTATCGTGTAACGCTATGGACGGTAAATGCCTCTGTCGACCAGGTTGGACTGGGGACGAATGTACCAGCTGTAAGTCGTTTTCAGTTTTTAGAGATTTTTTGACTTTTTATGTTTTTTTCTAAGAGCACTTTTGTCAGCCAGATATGTGTAGTCATGACAACACCAAACACATCAGTCTCAAAAGTTATGGTGCAAGTTGCGATAGTGTGTTTGTTTGTTGTTATTGTTGCTGTTTTTAATTTTACTCATCACCGTATTATTAGTTAAAATGCGGGATTTATGTTTGAAATCTTAAATATTTAATGTTTGCATCAGTCTGTACCAGGGGATACTATGGTCAAGATTGCGCCAGTGAGTGCAAGTGCAAGAAAATTTCAACAAGCAACTGTGATCACGTGACAGGACAGTGCGATTGTAAGCCCGGTTGGACTGGTAACTGGTGTGAAAAAAGTAAGATTTTTAGATCTCCTCCTCTTCCTATTTCTTTATTCTGTTTCTTCTGGTGACATTGTGCTCTCTCTCTCTCTCTTTTCCTTTTAGAGTGTCGAAATGGACTTTTCGGGTATCTTTGCGAAGAGAAATGCTCCTGTGATGGACCACACCTGGACGAATCATGTCATCACGTGACCGGTGAATGCCATTGCAGGCCTGGTTACTACACAAGGAATTGTACCAGTAAGTATGAGCAACGTCCTTTTACTTTGAGGAGCAACAATACCTGCGGGCCGGTACAATGACTGTACTGTAATGAATGTACTTTCTAACTTGCTTTTGATCTATTATCGGCTCCCGACTCAAGCTTATACACTTGAAGTTGGCGTTTCCAGCTCTTGAACTGCTCTGCAGGTTGACATCGGCGGTTCAACGATCGACAGTTGGCGAGAGGCGGAAATTAGCCTCGTTCAGAACGACGCCAATCTTCTCCCGGAATGCGACCGTCTTAAAAGCATCCCACCGCTACCACCATGTTCATATGTGTTGCTAGCAGGCAGAAAGACTAAAGCCCCAGAACATACAGGAGAAAACCTATAATCCTGCTAGCTCGTGTTACCGAGTCAGAGTCACACACACTAACGAATGATACAAAAATACAGCTGTAATAAACATAACTGAAAATGAATCTCGCGCTGAAACTCTAATTAGTGTAACTCCATATGTAAGGTACTGTTTATCCTCGTTACTAATTAAAGAAACAGTTTAATTATAAGTATTGGTCAGTTTTATGATCTGACGGTAAATGGAGTGCGTTTCACCCGCCTTGTAGGATGTCCGATTGGTAAATATGGCATGGGATGCCGGGAAGAATGCCGTTGTCTGAACAATGCGACGTGTAAGCCGGTTGACGGTCAGTGCAGCTGCACAGCGGGCTTCACCGGAGAGTTCTGTGAAGGTGCGAGTCAGATAATGGTGTATGTTATGTGTCTATATATGTTATAGAAAATATATTGAACTAACTTATAATTGATTATTGAGTCCTTAGTATTGAGATTTTTTTTTTGGAGATTTTAAGAGCGTTGCACTGGGTCCAGTTTTTGCCTTCGCCCTGTTGGCCAACAGACTGCAAGGTTTTGTTCATAGCCCAACTAAAAAGCTTCTTTTAGCTTAAAACTTATCAAGCTGCTAAATTCTGAGCAAAACCTTCCCGTTTTTCAGGCTCAAAAATGACAAAACGTTTGCTGCCAATTCAGGATTAGCGTAATCGTCCTTTGAACAACTTGAATCACAATGACCGCTGACTAAAAATTATGGTGACCGCATGGCCGAAAAACGTATTTTCGCGGTGTCACGTGATGCATTGTACGTTCTGTATTGTGGCTGGTATCTGGTTCTCACAGGGACCAGCGTGCCTTATCATTCTGTCTGTTGAGTCTTCTTCCCTTGTTTTAGTTCTTCTTTTGTTGTTGTTGTTGTTGTTTTTCTTTTCTTTTCTTTTTTTTTGGTTTTCTTTCTTTTTTCGTGTTCTCCATTTTAATTTATTCCTTCCCTTTCTGTAGTCTTTCCTGTTGTTTTCTCACTGCTTTCTTGGTTTTTATATTTTTCCAGCGACAATTTCTCCGAGCGATAGTAGCGCTACTAAACTTCCGCTGTCAGGGGACGCCAGAGAGAGCGGAGGCTCAAGCGTGTTGACAACAGCAGTTATCGCAGTCGTTGCTGCCATGGTGGCCATAATTCTCATCTTGTTCATAGTTTATTTGAAAAGGAAGAAGAAGACTCCCACGCCTAAGATGGTGAAGAGGTAAGAAAAAGAACCCGCCTCCACTGAGAAACTTGCCCTAATAATATCCGCTATCTTTCGGTCTTCACTAAAATTAAAAACAATCTTTTCTATTCGAGCTATAAGACTAGTTTGGTTTGATATAACTTTGTTATTTATCTACTTTACCATTAATCTATTGTCACATTTTCTGTTGGTAACTAAAATCAGATTACGAATAATTACGCGTTAAAAAATTGAGCAAGAAAAAAAAGAAAATGACAAGAAAAAAGGAAACCAGAGTTTTAAAAAATAAACTCAAATTTGTTTCTACTCTATCTCGTCAATGACCGTTTTCTCGGCCAAGTTACTACTTTCCTGCAGTTCCCCGACAAAACTTTTGGGACAACTTCAATATCCCTCCACTCACAAGGCTGTTACGTTTCCCTTCCCTACAACGTATTGTGTAATATATTGCGCTGTCAAACTGACTCGTCTTCGACCTTATACGGGACGGGGTGGGGGAGTTTATATAAATGGCTTAGTATCTTTGAGTCGGGAAAGGTGTCCCACCTCACCAATTCCGTGGCTTTTTGCACGGGAGTGAAGACGAGACAGTTGTACTATTCATCTACGAGGAGGCAGTGTGGCCGAGTGGTTAGGGCGCCGGACTTAAAATCCGGAGGTCCCAGGTTCAAGTCCCGCACTAGCTGAATTTGCAACACGGTAGCCCTGAGTTCAAATTCTCGGCCACACTATGTAAATAGCCAACTGGTTAGCCTCCGACCAGTTGAGATTCTCAACAAATTTACGTTCAGTTTATGATATTTGGTTTCTGCATTTCAAGTCTCCCCAATTAGCACGGCAGTGCTAAATACATTGAGACTTAAATAAAGTGATTTATTTTA
Organism: Plumapathes pennacea; assembly: GCA_964036295.1. Classification (NCBI taxonomy): domain Eukaryota; kingdom Metazoa; phylum Cnidaria; class Anthozoa; order Antipatharia; family Myriopathidae; genus Plumapathes; species Plumapathes pennacea. Next base: position 3,723,315 of record OZ038463.1, read on the forward strand.
TTGATTTATTTTATTGTTTATTTATTTATTTCATCAAGTCTCCAGGGTGGGTTCCTCGGGAAGGGCGCGTTAGTTATCTAGCACGCTATTATTTCTTTGTCTAATGAGTTTCTCTGGTCTTGGCTGCAGCATTTCAACCAGAAGACTTGTCGGCACAAACCGGAGAAAAGAAAACGGTATTTATAAATTATCTATAAAAAATAGTTCAACTTCTGAAATAGTTAATGTTCAAATAGTTATTTTGAGGATTAGGGGGAGTTCAACCTCCAACTTGGTGACTAGCTCATATTATTTCTTGGTGCAGAGGACAGCACTTACGACAACGCAAACGACTTCGTTTCGATGAATCCTTTGTATGGTCCCACGCCATCTCCCGCTTCAACGAGGCCTCAGTCGATGACCTTGAAGTCGATAGCAAACCCGAACTACGAGAGCACTGTACCGCTTTCCAAAGACAAACGACGCTCGGGGGCTCAATTTGTGGGTCAGGAAGAGTCGGAGAACCCCTTGTACGAAACCTCGGCCCAGATGAACCCTTTGTATGAGACCTCACACAAGAAAGAGCCCTTCTCAGAGCCCTTATCCGATGTGAATCCCTTGTATGAGGCCTCACCTGAAATGGCCCCTTTGCCAGACCCTTCTCCTAAAATGAACCCTCTGTATGAATCCAGTCCGTCCGTCACTCGACATCTCAAAGAGCCTAATATGGGTCCCATACAGCAAGCCGAAGACGACTTGCTATTTGAGGCAGCCAGTGGCATGAACCCACTTTACGAAGCTGCTCCGCCCGCTAACTCAGGCCTGCGCAGAAGAGCTGACTCAAAACCGAGGCCGGGCCGGGCGAGGGTTGGGTCTAGAGCCAGGGCAAACACCGCTGACGACGAAGAATCGCTTATCCCGTCGAAAAGTGAGGAGGGCGAAGCAGATGCACACGGTCCAGGCCTGGTGAACCTGGGCGTAGATGTCGCAGTGAATGAACTGTACGGCAGTAATGATACCAATTCACTTCCGGTTTCTGATTGTCAGGAGTCGGTGCCACCGCCGCTTCCGGAGCGTCATCACGTGAAACGCTCGTGATCCGTGACATTTGATTGGTCAGTCTTCAGATACAAGTAGGACATACCAAGTGTTACAAGTTGGCTACACCAAGTTTCTTTTTTACTTCTTTGTTTAACTATAAAATTCAAACTAGAGTGAGAATCTTCTTGACAGAAATTCGAAATTCTGTACAAGAAGATTTTAAACCCCTGGGCCCGGTTTTTCAAAGCACGATTAGGCTAATCCTGGATTAGGTCTAAACTTTCTTGTCATTTTTTAGCCTGAAAACGTGAACGTTTTGTCCACAACGACTTTCTTGATAAAGTTTTAAGCTGGAACAAGCTTTCTAATCCATCTTTGAACAAAACCCAGCAGTTTATTGGCAGAGAGGTCGAGAGAAAGAATTTCGTTAATCCTAGATTAGCTTAATCGACTTTCGAAAAACGGGGCCCTGTAGGTTAATCCTCAGGACGTGTTTTGGGCTTTTGAAAGAGCAGAAAAAAGCTAGTCTCGTTTGAGTAAAAAGTGCGTTTTTTTACTCAAACGAGACTAGCTTTTTTCTGTTTCAAAAGCCCAAAACACTTTGGTGGTTAAAAATTTTACCGGAGTCATTATCGACTCCTGGAATGTGGTTCTATAGTATTAAACTATGTATGAGCATTAATGGAAGTTGCTAATGTATATGTATGCTGTTCTAACATGTAGGAGTAAAAAATTGGTCGTGTTATGAAAGACATAGGTGTTCAGGAGTTATCGGGAGTAAGAAGTTGTGACCGAAGTGGGGCCATTTTGGTAAAAAGTAATCTGGGGCCGGATTCACAAAACTCGCGTACCAATGAAAATGTTAGTAAGTATGACTTACGCATCGTAAGTACGACTTACACATACTAATACTTGCGCAAGATATGCGTAAGTCATTGTTCCGATGCGTAAATCATATTTACGAACATTTTCGTTCGTACGCAAGTTTTGTGAATCCGGCCCCTGTTACGAAGGCCGGACTTGCCAGCCCAAATAATAAAGAGGGTTCAACTCCTTATAATACGGACACTCTCGGGACCAGCTCCAACTGCTTTAGAGATGTGTCTGTACAGGGACCGCTCCTACCAGTTGTCCGTCTTAGAGGAGTGTCTGTTCAGAGGAAGTTGACTGCAGATCAACTAAGTTGCTTTAGTGTGTACGGAAGTGTACGACAACAACAAATACTGATAACGGTACTAATCGTGCTCCGTTTAAACACAAACATGCAATGATGCACGCGTTTTTCAAATCTTCGGCTGTTTTCAGTGCTCTCGCAATATTCCCTGTGGGGTACAGTACGGGGCACGGTCCACGTGACACGGCACAAAGTGCTTTGTGTTGAGGGCCAATCACATTGGACCCCGTTGTGTCCTTATAACAAAAGACTAATCAACGTTACTCGGCCATCCAAGCTCGACTGGTCACAACTTCCAAATCTTCTTCAACTTCCAAAGTAAGATTCCTGTTTAAAAAGATCACCGGCAAATGCTGTTTGAAAAAAAAAAAAAAAGTGTTAAACGTTGCCATCCTAATACGAAAACCAGCGTGTCGATCAAGACAGGTCAAACACGATCTGCCACAGAGAAAGTTAAGTTTGGTACGTCAAGCTTGATCGCGCGCGTATGCAAGTTATGTCGACAAATTGTAATTGGTCTGTTGCAATAGACATCAATTTCATTGCAGTTACAGCTGGAAAATTAGCATTTCTATTACTCTAAATACGCGTTGTTTTAAATCTATCTAAAGCTTTTAGATTAGTTATAACTAGCACAGTTGTCGGCCTAATAGCCAATGTGACCCAGGTGGAGTTTCTGCTTTTAAATTCTACCCACCTATAGTTGTGCAGGAGGGAGAACCTTGCATCTGATTAAACTACCAATTCTCATCATGTCATTCGTGCATTTCTCGTAGCAAAGGTTTGGAGAATTTCAAAGGGAGAGGTTGTTTTCGTTCTGAGAAGAAGAAATGGTGAATCAACTCAAAAAAGATCCTACGACTCGAGCAGACTTGTGACATGGTTCCACTGCTCCCGATTCCCCAGCTAACCACATCCGATCTGTCTGTATCTGTCGGGTCTCTCTCAACCAGCTTTGAGCCACGCCCAGCTGTACTGCGGTTTTCTTGACCGAATAACAACTTGAGATGTAAAAAATCAATCCTGTGTCTTTGCATGTTACATTACTTATGTAAGTGCTTTCTCCGGTCCGGTTTTTGTGAGTGAGACTCCCTCCTTAGAAAATTGCTTTTTGGGCGTTTACCGGAGGTGGAAAAAAAAAAAAAAAAAAAAAAAAAAAAAAAATATATATATATATATATATATATATATAGAAATGTTCAAACGGTAAGCCTTAAAGCTGGTCGCGGTCGGTTTCACTAAAATATTGATTATAATTTGAATGAGAAATCAATCGGTACTTTGGTTAGGTGATCGCTTACGAGACCGGTGCTTGCCGTTCCACTGTGGTACAGAAGGACAGACAGACAGACAGACAGACGGGAAACGAGGGATGGATAAGTCTCGGCTCAGAACTCTGAGGAAAGCTGGGAATGAATGATGTGGTGAGAATAAATAGCTCAATGAGTTTCCATCTTCCTTTTTATTATCCAAACTTTATATTCATGAAAGAAACGTTGTGAGACGTAAAATAAATTTTGTATGAAAAGTTTTGCAATCAATAGTGAGGTATTCTTGACTAAGTTACTGTAAACTCCGATATCTCGGTAAGATTCAGTTTCTATACTTCAGTTTTATCGCAGCCATGGCTGCAATTTTAAAAGTACGCTGTTCGTGCAGGTGTGCTTTTTTGCAGAGCAGTGTCCGACAGGTCAAAGGTCAGTAAACCGGACGTGATATTCAAAACAAGCAAAACCGCACTGACGAAAGCCACGTTGTTTGTTCATAACAAACGCTTCAAATTTGCACACATTAATCCCTAGTGCCTCGAGTTTAGGAAGTTTCAGAAGACAAGCGCGGTTTATTTAGTTGCGTGGTTGCTTTGTGAGAGAAAGTGAAATCAGGCAGTGACCAATTTCCGGTTCATCTCAAAGGGGATTCCTTTTAGAATTTTTGGGCTGCCTATTATTCAAGAAACAGATCCAGTAGCTGTCCAAATTCTTTTTCTTGAGCCATAATTTAGCAGAGAAGAGTTAAACAATTCGGTGCTTGAAATTAGGGGGGCTTGAAGTGAAACAATGGGCGGTCGTCTCATTGGACGATAGCACCTTGTCAGTGAATAGCTCGTTTGCGAAATTTCCGTGCGCATGCGTTTAGCCCTCTTGTCCATGTGCTGATAAATTCTAAATTTTGTTGTGAATTGCGTACGCTGGAAGGCAAACGGCACGCTCACAGTGCGAGGCATGAAACTATTTCACCTATTCATATCCCGTTCGTATTTTTCTATTTGGAATCTATGATCAGCATGCAAAGTCCCTCAGAAGTTCAGACAGAAAGGACGGCCGTCGGTAGCGAATCTTGTGCTCTTCTGCAAACCACAATGATTGCAATCACATCGGTGTCCTCGCCCAACGAGCCAGTCGAATGCGATGAGGGAGATCGGAAGCCAAACCCTGGCTTGGAGCAAGCGTTGGAATCATTTGTCAGGTTAACAAATATTTCTTATGTTTTTATTTTACTTATTTTTCGTTTATTTATTTTTTAATCCAGCGTGCACTATCTGGCAAGAAATCCTTGCAGAGATTCATCTCGCTTGCTCACGAGTTTAACCCCGTCTTTCAGATACTCGGGCTTTGATTTAAAACATGCTGAATTATTGAAACCTAAACCTCCTGTCGGTTGGACTTATCCCATGACCGACTGAAACTCTGCATAATTTCACGAACATTTTGAACTTCTTGCCGGATGTGATGTGTTAATTGAATTTGTTTATGCGTTGGAATTGTGGTGCCATGTGTGTATCTCAACGGAGCAGATGTGGGCGCTGAACGAGATCGTGAAAAGCAGATGACTTTGATTTTTTAACGCACTTCTGCACGTGGTATTGAATCACGGAAATTTCATTCATTCTCGCTCAGTGCATTGTTCCCTCGCAATAAGATTGACTCCGCGAAAATTTCCGCACTGTTTTCCTAAGAGAGATTCCAAACTCTGGTGTTTGTTCAGATGCAGCAAATTAGACTCCACTTTAATTCCATGATGATTATTCAATATCCTATTCTGTATATTTTTGTGAACACCTATGATTTTGCCCAAGACCGCGTGGGTTTCCCGTTCTGACTTAACTCCTTCGAAGTTTCACAATCTCTTCTCTGGTCAGGAAAGCTGAAGGAGTTGCCGCCTTTTCGTTTGGAGTTGATCCATGTTTACACAATATTTCTTGTTGAAATTGACTTTCGGGCGGAGGCCATGCAATGCGCGCGCGGGTCGAAAATTTCAATTAATTTTTGTGCATTCTCTATAAACGCTTGACTATTTGAAGAGCTGTGTCGTGAAGTATTGTTTTGGTTGCGCCTGTCTGCGGTGCGGCCTTTTTAGACACACTACTGGTCAGACAGAATACCTTTGAAGTAGAGACAAGTCGACTTGACCAACACATCGTCAAATTACATGTAACGCAATCCTGTTCTTTCGTTTTAAATAGTTTTGACCTTCTGTTTAAAAATTATTTTGTCGAGCTCTGCCTCGCGCATCATTCCGTGATCTGTCAAAAAAACATTTCTTGTTTAAACAGAGTTATGATTAAATTTATTCAACACGTGCGAATTTAAAATGTACTCGTGTTTTTGCACGTATGAATATTAACTACACCCACTCCTATAAAGAAAGTCCTCGAACTTTGCGTGACAGATTGATATTAGTTGTAGCTCGCCAATTTTTTTTTGTTTCATGTTTTTTCTTTTTTTCCCGAGGAAAATCTCTGAAATCCATTTAATTTTTAAAGAACAAGTCTATTTTTCCACAACAGTTGTGCCCGCAGATCGCTTTGAGCTATTCTTGATTTGACGTCGGGGAAGTCATACAGAAATAATTGTCGTGGACATTTATCACCAGTAAGAGAATCCGATTTTGTTTGTAAATGAAGGAACTTTAGGCCATTACCGGTCTCTTTGTAACACCATGTGTTCAGTGTGTACAAAAGATCAATCTTGCCGTGGGAAAGGCGAAAAACGAATTCGTAACATATATGCGCAAGGATCCTCGCTGACTTTGATTTCTTTTTGAACAATTTGTTTTCGTCTTATCGTCATATTTTTGAAATAAAATATTTCTTTATGTCTAGTTTAATTGTTGAAATGTGAAAGCCGCCAGACTATATGTTTGCTTTTTGTGGTTTTCATGGGAAAAAAAATTACACATTGTAAAATGGGATAAAAATATAGTCCTCTTCATATTAATTAACCACACTATGCTATTTAAATTGACTTCAATGACTACTTACTGATATTGTAAGATATTGCTGAATTATTTCCCAAGTTTTGGCTTCATTAATTTTTATTCACCACTCCTGGTCAACATTTTCTAAATCTGAGTGTGTTTCCACCAACAGAACCCTACAATGTTTTTTTATTGATAACACCTGCAACTGCAGTTGTTTAGCTCTGTTTATCTTACATGAACCATTTTCTACTTTGACTAATCAAAACTTTTTGTACCAGATGTGAAAATTACAATGTTGTGTCTATTTACTAATTTCACGTCTTGAATTGTGGGTGTGTTATCAGATCTGATCACCAGATGTGAATAATAATTCTCTTATTTTTAGTTTACAGCGCACACATTGCTGATAATTCAGTCAGATTTCTGATAAATGCTTTGCCTGTCTAATTATTTACCACTTGAGCCACCAGATGTGAACACTTAAAAGTTTTATCATGTGCAAACTTGTTTTTTAAAACCACAATGATGTCAGATTAAAAGCTTTTTATAGCACACTATTTATGTGGGTGTGGGAATTAATTAACCTACATGTTGGCACTTTACCATGCAAGTATGAACTAGATGTATTGATTGTTTATAGTAATTTGGAAGTGTTGTTTTTACACATGTATTTCACACATGCATTTCACCAGAAATAAAAAAATAACCCACTGAACTAGCATTTTTAAATCACTAAATATCAGACTTTCCCAAATTTACTATAGTCGCACATCCATCTGCAGTTTTTGTTATTCATTAACTATGAATATTAGTTATTTCAACCCCCTATGGATGTTTCGTGCGGGCTGAGCACAAGTAGGTCAAGCTAGTCATAAAATGTACATACAATAACATTCTGGCTGTTGTTTCTTACAGTAAGGACATCAAAGAGAAGATATCAAGGATACTGGTGATTATTATTATTTAGTCCATTTATATTTTCATGGCATGCAGAATTTACACTGATAATTTTATCTATAAAATAACTATGATACTATGCGTGTACTGATTGGCTAAATAACCCGGCGTGTAAGATGAGAGTATATTACATGCTGATGTGGTACATGATGTATTATATTGACTAATTATTTCATAAAAAGAAATATATAATACGTTCCTGTGTAATATGGCCTCATCTAAACACTTGGGAAGTTGGGAGAACACTCAAGTAGCGGGAAACCATTCGGCGGCCTCATGGTTTCCCTACACTACTCTTGTGTTCTCCCAACTTCCCACATGTTTAGATGAGGCTATATTACACAGGAACGTATTACATTATATATCATAGGCTGCACATCTGCCCACTTTATAAACAGCCATTTCAAGTTCCCTCTCTTTTTTTAACTGTGAGGGTCGCGTAACTTAACATCATCCAATGCTCCAAAACTGGGCATAGGAGAAGGAGAGGTGGTCTAACTTCATGTCATGTAAAGCTCCAAAAACTGGGCATAGGAGAAGGAGAGGTGGTCTAACTTCATGTCATCTAATGCTCCAAAACTGGGCATAGGAGGAGGAGAGGCGGGAGGGAGGTGGTCTAGCTTCAGTACACTGGTATACGCATCTATCATTTTTGTTTGGGTGTTCTAGACTGATAAACAGAAAGGTTGCATTTGCAGTCAGACCTGTATTTAGCGGACACCTTGTATAAACAGGTGGTTGTCAAAGTTCCAATAATATCCTACATACCGTATGGAGAATACAATATATAGAGGATATTACACGGCGGTGCGAAGATATGAATTTTATTTTCGAGTGGTAAAAACAATATTTTACAAATGAGTGCTTCGCAAGTGAGTAAAATATTGTTTTTACCGCAAGAAAATAAAATCCATATCTTCAAGCTGCCATGTAATTTTCTTTTTATTATATTAGACACGAGTGTTTTACAAGATATTGCACAAACAACCGTGCAAAAGCGGGAAATGATGCCATCAATATCCTCACTAGTGAGGATATGGAAAATACGCCACTCGGGGCCTGGATGTAGTTTCGTATGGATTTTATGCACGGTAAATTTTCCAGTAAAACACTCGTGTCTATATAATAAATTATATAGTATTAATATTTATTTATTTATTTAATATATATATATATATAAGTACACACATTATATCATTTATTTATCCAGGTATCTATTCCATAGACATAAACTGTATGCATTTCTTTTATCAGGACGAGGTTCAGCGATTATCGGACACAGAGAAACTGTTGCTCTACCTGCGGCTGCCTGGGGAAACTTTGAGTGATACCAAGGATGACTTGGAACAGTAAGGATACTGTGTTTTCTTGCCCTTTCATTACATCATAATATTAAATATTATTTTTTCCTCCAGAATTATTAGTTGACTGTTTGTTATTTTCTTTATCAGGTGTCAAACTTTACCTATTTCCACTACAAGAGCAGAGCAGACACAAGCTTTTCACTGGTGAGTGATGTTGCACAGATGAACCAAAATTTAGGGCCAATAAAACTCTCCTTACTATTTATGACACGGGAGCACTCTCCATGATACAGGGAGGTCCACCTGAAAGGGGGCCCTTTTCAGGTCTCGGGTATATAAAAAGGTATAGAAAAACACAGCTTTTTTGTATTTTAAAGAGTCAGTAAGAATGGCTGGGCAAAGGTTAACAATCTTATCCCCCCCCCCCCCCCCCCCCCCCCCCAACACACACACACACACTCCCAGAGAGTTCTGTCGCTCAACCAAATGGGGCCCAGACCTTTTGTCTGAAAATTTGCTGCGGTTGGCATGCTGCTATCTTTGCAGGATCCGCTGTCATCTGGAGGAGTGCGACAGTAACTCTACATTGCCAAAGCATGAAGTGTATGATGAATACAAGTAAGTAGTTTTCAGTGGGTTAACCTGATGCAAGTCCAAAAATTGCAGGTTAATGGCATATGGGACTATAGATAGTAAAAAATATGGCACTCAGAGACTCATCAAGAAGGCTGCTGAGATTCTGAGATTGGACCAAACGAGTTTTCTAGGTACCATTCGCCACCCCAAGGCTGTCATAATAGACCTCTAGTATTTTTTGTTAACTGGCTTTTCTATTGATTGCAGGGCATACTGTGACAGCATGAATGCAGCGCGCACTCTCAGTGCTCCTGACTTTGGCAAGATAATCAAATGTGTGTTTCCACATGTGAAGGCCAGGAGGCTTGGAACAAGAGGAAACTCCAAATATCCTTTCATAGAGTACTGGACAAATTGCATTATATTAATTAACATTAAAATTAGGGCCAAGTTTTAAATCCTTTAAATGGTAAATACATTAGAGCCATTTTCCCATGACTTTCGAAAGTAATAGTGTGATTGCTTTGGTTCTGCCATTGCTACACTCTCCGATTGGTCTTGACAAGTATAGAAACATTTTTGGTCAGTCTAGAGCAAAAAAAAGCAAAACCTGGTTATGATTTTCTCATGCAAGAAAGCAAGTGACAGCATGTTCTAACACTGCTGATTGGATAGTAAAACCAATTGCAACTACTTGGTTTTGGTTTTGCTCATACTTCTAATTAGTCTGACATGTTTTTTCTCACCCCATTGACTGGCTCTGTGATTGCTTTGGTTTTGGTTTTGGTTTTGGAATTTCAACAGTCATCTGCAAAGCGTTCTAAATGTGATTATGAGGTTGAAATATTTTTCAAACTTTTTCTCAACTTTTTTATTTGCAAAGTTTAAGTGTGCATTGCATGCCAGTGAAGTACAATGCTAATGTTTACTGAACAGCATGGAATTATGTTTGAGGTTTTATGGTATCTATTGCTGTTTTGTGGAGTCCTTAATTCTGCTCACATATTGCTACAGTGGCATTCAGCGTAAGAAGAATGTGAAACCACCTGTATTACCGTCATTAGAAATTCCATCTCCAAGTGAAAAGGATAAGGTACAAAATCTTCTGCCTTATGTGACACAGTTCTCCTACTCGCATACCTGAAAATCCTGACATTAATTTTTAAGTTTCAAATGGTCACCTCACTTCTCTTGTGGACACCAATTTGGTTCCCCAACATAAGTTACTTACTGTGGATGCAATAATCTTGGTCGTATGTGACCTTAATGAAAACAGTGCAAATGATACTTGTATGATCCCTTGGGGCAAGTGTTTGTATGTTTTGAGTACAGTGAATGGCCATGTGGCTGCGAGCCTTGGTAAAATGGCTGAGTTCATTGTAGAATGTGTAAGGTGATGCATTTGATAACAGAGTATCCTGGCGTATATTTAACAAATAATATTATGGCATGTTTGGCTTAATTTTCCACAGAATGCCATAAACTCGAGCATTTCTCTCAGTGGTGCAGATAAGATAGGGGAAGACCAGACCCTGGCTGCGGCATGCCTCCTGGTTTGTGAATGGGCCAACAAACTCCTTGGTCGTGTCTTTGGTACTTTGATTGAACTAGCAAGGTTCTTAGTGGGAGGAAGTTACGTATCAAGCAAGTCTATGGCGGCATTTGTCGTCATGTCGAGCACAGACAACACGCCACAAGTCAGTCAGTGCTTAGCAACATTTATGTCACCGCTGAAACAGGCTGAGGATCAGATGAGTGTGAAACGCCTACCAAACTCACAACAGATGACCAGGAAACAACAACAGCAGCCCAAGAGAGTGCTGCCCATTCCAAGACTACCAATAGTAACATCAAGTGGCTCACAGGTACAACACACTTCACAGAAAGTACTGGTGAGTGAGCATAAACAATATTGCAGAGGGGGGAGGGGGTGCTTCTTAGAATATCGGATGAGATTGTGCCAGGTAGTTCTCAATTAAAACCTTGTTCCTTTTTTCAAACTTGTACTAAATTCGTACCCAATTCCAGTTTTTTTCTATTTATATTTTGGTTAGTGTAAAAACAGTGAAAGTAATGAAGACTAAATAGTGTATAATTTTACTTATTCAGGTTCCATTCCAGCAGCAGCAGAACTTGCATCAAAAGCAATCATTCATACAGCCCAACTCTACAAACGCGTCGTCACTCAAGAGTCCTACCTCGCAAGTGATTCACTACTATCACCCACAGTCTACACCATCAAAAATCCGTCCAATCACACCGTCGCTAATGTCACCATCCGGACAGGGCCAGACTCTGCCACAGACACCATCACCATTTCAGACCTCGCCAAAATTCAACGCACCAGGTACACCCCAGAACCAGCCTGTCACACCAAGCTCCGCCAACACCACACCTCGACACACACCAAACTCATCAGAAACAAAGTTTCTTTTCACTCCAATACCAAACACTTCTCAGGAGCAGCGAGTAAATACTGGTGAGGTCAGCCCTCCTACCCTACGACCAACCGCCACACACGCGGTTCACAGTTTCAATGCAGAGGTTCCTGGCGGGCTGCAATCAAGCAGCGGTAATGACCTGCCCATGTCGCCAAGTAAACAGCCAAGGTTAATGAATCCAAATCCGCCCTCTACACCAACGAGGCGTCCAAGTTCATTCGCTTACCCCCTTCAGTCACAGAGAACTCCCCAGCGGCATCCAGGGCAGCAGTTTGTGACCTCGCCCAGGATGAAGTCCCCAGGGCCGGGTAACCGCCCCTTGAATCCAGTCTCTCCTAGTGTTATGCAGCGAGGGCAGGAGCTCATACTGCCGTCCATGATGTCAAATCAGGAGCAGTTGATGGGCCAGGGGGGTGCACCTTCAGTCATGCAGGGGGGAAGCCTGTGTAGTCCTCCCAGCGACCCAAATCATCTGACCAGCAAACAAGGGTAAGGATGCTATGATTTTTAACGCTGATTAGACAAAAAAAAAAAAAAACGAAAATGTGAACAAGAGTGAGTTACTAGAGGATAGAAGAATCAAGTTATGAATGCACGAATGAATGAATGAATGAATGAACGAGTGAAACAAAGGAAGAAGGAAATGAATGAGAAATAAGGGTCGGCAAATATAGCAAGGTAGGAGTGAGCAAGTTAATGAAGTGTTAAGTTTAATGAGCAGACAGTATTGAATGAATAAGTGAGAGTGTTATAGTTAAGGGTAAAAGTATGAGTGAATTATGTTTCATCTCTGCAGGAATCACATGATGACGTCTAAGCCATGCAGGTACACAACCAACGGTAGCCCGTTGCCACTACAGCAGCAGCAGCAACAACAACAAGACTACTCTGCGGAGTTAGAGTCCATATGCAGCCAAGTATCGCTGGTGCCACTTGCATACCAACGCAGCCAATCAGTGCCTCCGCTTCCACAACACGCACTCACTGATCAAAGAATACACCCCCTGACGCCACAGACAGACACACGGCTGCAACAACAACAACTAACCCCCTCCCCCTTGGACAACACCAGTCAGCACTTAAATAACTTGAAGGAAATGCGCAATCGCGTTGGCGATGTGAACAATAACGGCTCACGGCCCAACGAGGGTGGATTCTCAGCGAGACGCAATTTGACATCGACTTTGCTCAGTTTGAGTCAATCAGATATGCAGAGCTCCCACCAGTGGTCAGGGCATCAATTTGGAGCAACTGACGCAGTTCCCTCAGGTGGGGGTAGTGAGGACCAAGATATGGCTGTTCTGGAGAGTAACTTGAATGACCTAGCAGGTTTGAACACCTTGGATGATGCGACCACTGAAGCAGTTCTAAGAAACATCTGTAACAACACGTCCGGTGTCTGGCCTACTGGGGATCTGGCCACAGCGTGGTCAACGACTCAGCCTCTCGAGATTATGGACTGATACAAATAAGGCAGATAATGCCCAGTGAACCCTGTATGGCGGACACCCTCGGGACTAACATTTAGTGTCCGCCTGAGAGAGGTGTCCGAAAGAAACAAGTGAAATCGGCAAGGACCAAAACTGCATGCTGTCCGCCTTAGAGAAAGTAGACTGTGTACTTGAAAATCTGACTGGTCGTCAACTCAAGGAATGCTCAACTTTGACTTTCGTTTCTTCTACCTTTTAGATTTGAATGTTTTATGACAACGCATTTGAATAGTCAAGCCTAACATCCATAACACGTACCTACTCATACGCATAACCTTTTTTATGCAACCAGCAGAAACACAGATCTCTGAATCAAATAAGCGACGCGCCAAGAAGCGTGAAAGGATGACTGTAACTCTAGACATTTCATCTTTAAGTTATTTAAAATTTGTACTTGAAGCAGATTAAAAATAGATGGAGTGCAATTTTGTGGAAGAAAATATCGGTTGACCTGCCCCTGGTGTCTAAAGATTGTATGGTCAACTATTTTTTACATAATTTTAAACTTTCCTGGTACTGTACTGTTTTAAAGGATGGGCTTTTATAAAATTATATATGGAAAAATTGTTGTGCTTCTATTGGTTATAAACATTACCAGTCTGTAAAGTAGAACAATAAGATGGTCTCTTTTAACTTCTTTTAAGATACTCAGCCTACTGTATTTGTGACTATAGTTTAAACGAAACCTTTGTAAATCTTTGCGGCGTGAAGCTTGCTGTTTTTTAATCCCTTGCGCTGAGGCCCCGTCCCCACTAATCCGTTTTCGTTAAGGAGTTTTCATATGAAAACGCATCAAAAGTTTTCCGTCCACACTATCGTTTTTCGCTGTCCACACCAATACGCTGGGCCGACCAAAACGCTAAATGCCCGGATTGACCATGCGCAGATTTCTCACGTGATCATCATGACGTCACACGTTTTCGAAAAGCTCCGTTTTCGCCGTCCACGAGAGCGCTATCAAAAATATCCGTTTTTCGATCAAAGGATTATTGTAGACGGGGCCAGAGTCTATATACCCTGGATACAGCTTTTCTTGCCATTGAATGGGAAAGTATTTGCAGAGTGAATACACTATATATGCGAACGCCTTCACTCTTGCTCAAAGTGTACGAATTGATCTCAACATTCAAAACGAATATGTCAGTACTGTGTGATGTGTCATTTGAGCGAGGTATAAGTTGTCGGTGACATTACACAATAAAAGGGCGGAATATCAAAGTTTTGGGCCATGTCCTAATGTATCCGTTTTGGTTTGAAAAAAACGATTTTTTTTCTCCGTTTTCAAAAACTTCTCCGTCCACAGGATTAGCGTTTACGATTCGTTTTTGTCCATCTACACTAATCCGTCTTTTGTTTGAAATTTCGAAAATTTTTCCGTCCACACTAGCGTTCGAATCACGTGATTATCATGACTTCAAAAATGAGGGTATTATCTGCAATGGGGGTACTAGAGTGATTTCAATAAACCCGTGAAACAGATACTAGACTATTAGAGACTATTAGAGACACGTACACACTCCAAGTAGATGTCGGACTATACGGCAATGGACTGTTTATTTGCCACCGAAAATTCTTCTCAAAAACCCCTACACAAAACTCACAGCAAACTAGACTCTTGCCCATCTAATGTTAGGAAACAATGTGGGCAATTGATTGGCGTGTTGAGCTGTGCGAGAGGAGCCTATAATTGTCATTTTCCGCGTAATTTGCAAAGCACTACTGGCATTTGGTCGGTGAAAGGACAAGAAATTGCCTTGAGTTGACGTCGACTCGCATGTTTTTAGTGACATTTCGTAGATATGCCTTCAATATATTTGTATCGACGCGGACATTAACACTTGCTAGCTGTCGGATCGCGGCCACTTCGGATATTCAATTTCCCAATATCGCGACATTTTGTTTCGAATCAAAGATATAGACAAATACTCTCTACTGGATACTAGTACACCCTCACTAATAAAAACTGTTTCACGGGTTTATTGAAATCACTCTATTATCAGTTGAAAAAAATGTACTGACAAAGTCTTGTTATAGTACCAAGGTTTTTGGCCTAATCTCAGCATCGCATGAAACTATTAGGAAACGTTCCTGGGAGTATAAGGAGGCTTTCAATATGCAATTTTTGATATTTCATACTGCGGATAGCGATAAATTGGAGCAAATCGACTAACTTGCTATATCTCGTCAACTGGGGTTGTTATCAGGAATGGGGGTATTTATTTATCTGGAACAAAAGAATCACAAGAAACTGCATTAAGTTAATAGTATGCAATGTTAGCTGGAATTGAATTGTACATTGTGGTTGGTTGTTCTGAAGGAAAGGGGATTGATTTCTACTATCTGGCATTTCTGTGATAATTTTTTTATTATATTTTAATGATAAAAATTGATGTGCTGCACCATTAAATCAACTGCAACACTGTAGGCCTTTTCCTAGTTTGCAACTTGCACCTTTCTGGTGCATTTGCTGCAATTTATCATTATTTTATAAAATATCAGCAATGGGGCAAAAAACAAAGAAAGAAAATTGCATTCTTATTATGCATGGCAGCTACTGATATTCTCTGCAGTAGAAGCAGCATCACAATTAATATAATTGGTGCGGAATTAAATAATGTCATAACTACCCTGTGCATTAACTATTTTCATACCATTAATTTGAAGCATTTCAAGATCACCTTACATTAGCACAACTTAAATTACTTTAGTGGTGTTTTCCATCGGTTTACAGAAGCACTACATTTTTAAAAATTTAATTCTACCCCTGAAATGGCAGGAAGTGTCCAGTGGAGAGAGCCAAACCTCAGAATTATTCAAGGACCCCCCTAGAATCGTGCACCTTCAGCATTCACACATTTGCAAAACGGTCAGACTGATTTTCTCGCAATCCACTGCTGTTTAAACCTCTACAGACGCCAGTGTGTTCAAAAAACCAAATCTACGAGTTGCATTAGTGAAAATGTCTAACTACACCAATCAGACGTCGGCTGAAAGTTGAAAGATATTAAATTTGCTATGATTTATATCACTAGATCATGAGGCTGAGAAGCTTTCAATCTGTTCACTTGTGATAAAAATCCAATTAGTAAAAAAAATGCAGTTCAAGAAGAAAATGTACGGGTTATGTATCTTAATTAATACATAAATCTTTTCGCGACTGGAAAAATTGCGATTAACGTATCGCGAAATAAAATGATTCGAAATTAAAGTGGCCTAGAATTTAAAAAAATTGCAAAATTGCAAAATTAAAGTATTGTGAAATACATACACTCCGCAAATTTCATGAATTAAGGTAGTAAGAATGGATATGGTAGTTTATCTGAGGAAGCCATCAAAGATATATCACCATTTCCATTATAACACATACCTTAGAAATCTTGCGTTATACTATATGAGGCTATTAGGTTTTATAAATACATCTACATCTCAGCTCTAACCTTAAATAGGTGTTTCTTACAACAGAAACACATAAGTGTTCTACACTAATAATAATACTATAATTATTCCATCACAAACTTCTGTCAATTTTGAACACTGCGCTTCAAGCCGCAGCCACTAATTTGGTTACTTAGCCAATTTATACCGCAGTACTAAGATTCACTTTTCTTTTGTGGGAAAGTTATGCCCCATAAACTTGGTCTGTGCACGACCTTCATTCCCATAAATTACAACTACAGAATATCAACAATAAATTATCAGAGGCACATTAGAGCCACTCCATTTGCATTTTCTTCGAATGCCATTCTCATATATTTCATATTAAATATCTAAACAATTCAAATTGAAATAAATATAGCTATTACGCAGAGTTGGGTGCCAGGAATAATGTCAAAGGGCTAGGTGTCTGACCAATGCCCAGTGACACATTAGTGACAGACAGCGTGGCTTATAGACATCAAATGCAGATCAAAAAACCAGTCACCCCTCCAGCACTCCCTGTATCCAACTCTGCTATTAAAGGGAAGACCCATACATGCACCAAGAACATATTTTCTGAGATCCAATGTTCTTAACATGTGTGTCTCTCCGTTGAATTGTCGTTGCATTTATCACCTCTACCCGAGTTACCCTTGGGCGTGTGTCCATTCACCCTTGCACTGTCACTCAGACCTATTTGATACTCAGTCCTTGAGGCATCCTTTGAATCGCCAAGCCCCTCCAATCTTGGGATGACCTGTGTGTGTCTACACCCATCAGCACTTTTTCTAATTTCACAATTCTCCGTCAAGGCATCCCTGCGATGCCCATTTGAGTGTCGGTCCATCTTTGGGGTGAATTGTGTTTGTCTACATCCATCGATGGTACTGTTTCTAAGATCCATTTGGCAGTCGCCCAAAGAGGCATCCTTGGAATGTCTATGTGTGTGTCCATCCGTCCTTGGGGTGTACTTGGGGTCTGTGGGTCCATTGGTGACTGTCCATACCCTAAACCGACTGGACAGGTCTGGTTGCTGCTGCGCAAAAAGAACTCTAATGTCCGTATGAAGATAGATCCTGCCAGATTTGGAGCTGGCAAATCTGAAACAAACCAAATAAGTGAATAAATAAATATAATAGAAATAAAAAAATCTAATAAAGTCAGTAAGAAGCAACATTAGTTGTCAAGTAACACGAAAAGGAAATTCAGTCAGTGCAACCTACCTCAGGTGAATAAGATAGTGTAGGCAGGCTTGACTCTGTAAACAAAAAGAAGAGAAAATATACTTATTATTATTATTATTACAGAACTGACAGAGAGAATAATACACGGACGCTTGGAGATATGAAATTTATCTTCGAGTGTTCATCTCGATATCTCACGAGTGAGCGAAGCGAACGATATCGAGATGAACACGAGAAGATAAATTTCATATCTCCAAGCGTCCGTGTATTATTCTGTTTATTTCATAAACTCTGGTGTGATACAGAGATTTCCGCCACTAAGAAATGCAAAAACATGCAAGATCACTGCTTGACTGATATTAACACACGTAAAAAATATCGTATTTTTACGTGTGTTCAGATACGACATTTCTCAGTGGCGGAAATCTCTATATCACACCAGAGTTTATGTAATAAAAAGCCATAATCATCAGACACCACCTTCAATCCTGACATTGGCATGACTTTATAATCTTAACCATCAATCATGTCATCACTCAGTAACGTCATCTGCTCCAGTGACACCAACATAATCATTGTCACCGTGCACCATTATCGATATCATCTTCATGAAACCGTCACCATCTTCACACATCATCACTGACATCATCATCCCCATCGTCATCATCGTAGTCATCTTCATTCACTGAATTTTTTTGACATTGCCATCGTCATTATCATATTTTCCGATATCGTCATCATCACCATCATGTTGTCGTCTTCACGCATTGACATTCTGTCACATTGTCATTACATCATCGTCACCATGGACGTCAACCTTCACGCACTGACATCATCATGCCCCGTCTTCATGCATTGACATTTTGGGTCATTGGCCTTACATCTTCGTTGTCATCATCATTTTCACTAACGTCACAATTATCGTAACCTTCGTCGTCGTCGTCATTATTAACATCACAGTTGTCTTCGTACAATGACATAGCCGTCGTGGTCACCATAGACAATGTTGTCATCATCAACAACAGTCTTCATCTGCACCATCGTTGTTGCTCTGCTAACTTGCAGAAGTTTAAAATAATAGTGGGGCTCTCAAAGGACTACAGTTTACTGTGTAAACCTCTCTAAAGAAATATAACGTCTCTAACTTTACCTCTTCATTGGGACTGTTCACTGGTGCGGAAAACATTTTCTGTCGTAGAAATGTCTGTGATCGTGGGGGCATATCCGTGAAGTTGTACAACACTACAAACATCTTAACTACAGTCTTGCTGGGATTGAACACAGTCTGTAGATGAAAAGGCAACATGGAATTTTGATGACAGTTAATACGGCCCTGGGCAACACATTGGGACACCCCTGGTATTAAGACGTTCATCGTAAACTATTTTTAGAACGAAGCAATGCACAATAATTCTAAGTGTCCATAAAGACCCCCAAAGTGTTGACCAACGGTCGAACTGAATTCCCTACTTTATATGGGGTTTCCTGGACAAATGTACGAGCTTTACGATCCTACAGCGCCTTAGCCATTCAAAATAAAGCTTTGGAGTTTACGTTATCTCAAATACATATACAGCTAATTCTTATATTTCAGAGATCAAAACTACCCACCAGTTGAACGGTTCCCTTTTTGGGGATGTGATAACCCTTTTTACAGATTACCGGCTGATCTAGATTGATGTATCCCTGAAGTAATGAACACAAGACAATAAATTAGACATAAAATAACCAGAAAATGGAAAAATATGCCTGACAAAATGGGAGACAAGTCTGCTTATAGAGGAAGGGACTATATATGGAGATTATATGAACAGTGTTGTGAGGAGAACTATAATTAGAGAAAAGGGGAAGGGGGCTGTGTCTACAGGATACATGGAGGAACTAGCTACAGATGAAGGAGATGCACTAGCTACAGATGATAGAGGGGTACTACCTGCAGACAAAGGAGAGGTACTACCTACAGACGAAGGAGGGGACTACCTACAGACGAAGGAGGGGGACTACCTACAAACGAACGAGGGGGACTACCTACAGACGAAGGAGGGGGACTACCTACAGACGAACGAGGGGGACTACCTACAGACGAACGAGGGGACTTCCTACAGACGAAGGAGGGGGACTACCTACAGACAAAGGAGGGGTACTACCTACAGACGAAGGAGGGGGACTACCTACAGACGAAGGAGGGGGACTACCTACAGACGAAGGAGGAGGACTACCTACATATGAAGGAGTGGGACTATCAACAGATGAAGGAATCCAACTACCTATAGAAGAAGGAGGGGTACTATCTACAGATCAAGGAGGGGAGACTACCTACAGATCAAGGAGGGGAACTAGCTACAGATCAAGGAGGGGGACTAACTACAGACAAAGGAGGGGTATTATCTACAGACTAAGGAGAGGGACAACCTAAAGACAAAGGAGAAGCACTACCTACAGATCAAGGAAGACTACCTACATATGATGGAGGGAAACTATCTACATATTCATGAAGGAGAGGCACTATCCACAGGAGTCCGACCACTTATAGATGAAGGAGGGGTACTATCTAAGGATGAAGGAGTGCAGGGACCACTAACGGATCAAGGAGGGGCACTATCTATAGATGAAGGAGGGGGACCACATACACATGAAGGAGGGGGACTATCAAATGAAGGAGACTATACATATAAAGGATGGGTAAACACTTTGTATTGAACATAATACTGTATTATAAATTATTGTATTTAGAATTTGTAGTCTGGAGTAAAAAAAAAAAAGAGATTTACCAAGTATGGAGATGGTGCATCATCATCTGAGAGTCTGAAGAAATAAGCTGTGATAGGTAAAGTGACGTGTGAGGGACAGAAAGAACCACTTGCACCAAGCTCTCCTGTGAAACCCTGAAATAAATGTAAACATAGTGTATAGCAGTTGGTTAATGTCAACGGCTGCCTGAATACTGCATTACTGCAGCTATATCTGAGCAGTACTAACAGGGTATCACTGCATTACTGTTATAACATACCTGAACAGTTCCCAATGGTTCCATCCTGCCGTTAAGCACAGACTCCTACAGAAAAAGAAATGCCAAGCTAGTTGTTAAATTAAATTAAATTTTTAATTTTAACTTTTAAGTTAAAACTTTGGTTTACTTACTAGTCCTACACTGCCTAACACTAACCCTAACCTCCTCCGCACTACCTCTTCCTGTATTATGCATATGGCTCTATAAATTAAGAGTACCTCAAAGTTCCCTAGCAAGCTCTGTTTTGTAGATGCTGGGGCACTCTTACTAAGCATGGCATAGTGATCTGGTCGTCTTGAGAGGCCACTGAGGGAGAGAAGAATGAGAAAAATGAGAAAAATGCTCACATTTGAAATTTATTCACAATGACATGTGGACTCACTCCATGAGGTCATGGTCTTCACAGTCCAACTCTGTTGTAGAACGCCGCAGAGGAGCCTGGAGAAAAATGCAAAATAATGTAACTACAACAATTGACCATCTTTTGTCACCAGAACCCTCCTTATGGAAGGCTGCTCGGACTTCACTATTGATTGTATGCTGGTGGGGCATGTTTTGGCAGTGTGGGGTATGGCTTGACAATGGGTGTGGGCTTCTCTAATGAGGGTATGCTAGTCGGACATGGCTTGACAATGGGTGTGGGCTTCTCTAATGAGGGTATGCTAGTCGGACATGGCTTGACAGTGTGGGCATGGGCTTGATCCCTATTAAGGATATCCTGCTGGGACATGGCTTGACAGTGTGGGCATGGACTTCTCTATTGAGGGTATGCTAGTCGGACATGGCTTGAAAATGTGGGCGTGGGCTTCTCTATTGAGGGTATGCTAGTCAGACATGGCTTGACAATGTGGGCATGGGCTTCTCTATTGAGGGTATGCTAGTCAGACATGGCTTGACAATGTGGGCATGGGCTTCTCTATTGAGGGTATGCTAGTCGGACATGGCTTGACAATGTGGGCATGGGCTTCTCTATTGAGGGTATGCTAGTCGGACATGGCTTGACAATGTGGGCGTGGGCTTCTCTATTGAGGGTATGCTAGTCAGACATGGTTTGACAATGTGGGCATGGGCTTCTCTATTGAGGGTATGCTAGTCAGACATGGCTTGACAATGTGGGCATGGGCTTCTCTATTGAGGGTATGCTAGTCGGACATGGCTTGACAATGTGGGCGTGGGCTTCTCTATTGAGGGTATGCTAGTCAGACATGGCTTGACAATGTGGGCATGGGCTTCTCTATTGAGGGTATCCTATTGGGACACATGGCTTGACAATGTGGGCATGGGCTTCTCTATTGAGGGTATGCTAGTCGGACATGGCTTGACAATGTGGGCGTGGGCTTCTCTATTGAGGGTATGCTAGTCAGACATGGCTTGACAATGTGGGCATGGGCTTCTCTATTGAGGGTATGCTAGTCAGACATAGCTTGACAATGTGGGCATGGGCTTCTCTATTGAGGGTATCCTATTGGTACATGGCTTGACAATGTGGGCATGGGCTTCTCTATTGAGGGTATGCTAGTCGGACATGGCTTGACAGCGTGGTTTCCCTATCAAGGGTATGCTGGTGAGATATGGCTTGACAGCGTTGGCATACATAGGGCTTTGTTATTGAGAGTAAATAGCTTGTGTTGATTTATTGTATGGTGTAGCTTGACAGTGTACAGAGTGGCTTTTCCAGCAACTGGTGAAGAACAGGGCTTGATTGTTTGGGGTATATAAGTGAAGCATGGCTTGTCAGAGCTGAGTGTGGTTTCCCTGTCTGAGGTTTGGCTTGACTAGTGAAGGGCTGGACTTGGCTATTGTTGGGCATGCTGGTGGGACATGGCTTGTTAGGGTTGACAGTATGGGACATGGGATTAACTACTGATGGATATGCTGATATACTTACAGGACTGGAAGACACTGGTAGTCCAGTCTCAGGATGGAATACTGGTATTGTACATGCCTCTGTGCGTATGAGTCTCCAGTGTGCAGCTTTGAATGGTGTTCCACCCAAGGATGTTAAGGGATGCTTTGGAAGGTGAGGAACATTCGGCGATGTTTGTTTCTCTTGTAAGTTGCCTGCCATGGTTTCCTACAGGAAACAAAGTCCAAATCAATTTCAGGCCAAAATGACATGGATCACACGTGTAAAAATCGGAATTTTAAAGAGAGTTTGTTAAGTTACCATCAGGGGTTTGTGGGGCAATAAAAAGCACTGCACACACCTTTTCTTGTGATGGTTGATGGAAGGATTTCTCCTTCTCCATATGGGATGGGCATTTACCCCTTGATAGCTGGTGGCCATCACTTAGACTGCGGCATCTATGATAATCTGCTTTCACAGCAGCCAGCTTATGAGCACCCAGTGGAACATTAGATGCAGCGGTTGGTAGTTTGTGAGTCATGACAGATAATTTATCCCTTGCATTGCTTGTCCTTGAATCATTTTGTCGTAAAGAAAGAGGAAGTTTGTTGACTAACTTTACCGCTGGCTTGTTGTGGCTAACATCGTGGTTTCCACAAGGCCTTTTCTTCAGTGGGGATCTATCGTCAAAAATGTGTTGTGATCTCCTTTCATAACCATTCACAGTGATGTCTGGTGAACACAGCTTTTTTTCTGTTAGATAACACTCTTTCAATTTCTCAATTTCTTCAGGCAAGTCTTGGATTACATGTCGTGGGAGAGATAAGACAGTCACACACAAGGCGGCACTGTTAGGAAGAGATGCCAAAGGGAAAGTATGCTTCTCAGGTTTAATCATAAAATTTCCCATGGGTTCTTCCTCGGGTTGATACAATCTGCAGATCAGGAAAAAAATGCTGTAACATATACCAGACAACATTTACCACAGTCTGTCAAGCACCAAATGAAAACTTATAAAATAATAAGTCAAAGTCTCTGCCTTAAATGGCAAGATTATTCATTATTTACCTCAATATGACCCAGTTCAGTATTCACATAAAACTGCTTCATTGGGCTTTGTCTATTCAGTAATGATTAACTCTCAGAACCCTTGTAAGAACAGCTTACTTGTATGAAACATGGGCAGGGAATGCCCCCTGACTTCTACTGAGCCAAGCACTAAGCTGTGAAAAGTGGATGTGTGATCTGATGGCCTGCATTAGAAGGCTGTCATTGGCCAGTGCACTGTCAACACTGAAAAAGGAAATGATTAATGATATGTTACATACTTATTTCAACAAATCAGCTGAGAGCCCTTAGCTTCTGGCTGCATGCACAAAAACTTAGTCAGCACAGCCCCCCTCCCCCCCTCCCAAAAAAAATCTCAGCCACCCCTCTTGAGCTAGAACCCATCTACAAAGAACAAGGTATTATCCTTCCCCTTCCCCTGTGTGTCCTTGAAGTTTAGGCTTTCAGCCTGACAACTCCAGTTAGCAATGGCACAACAAGTTTGTTCTTCATAACCCTAATACATGAAAGTATGTAACCTCCCTCCCAATTAACATTCTTGTTTAATAGCTATTAATCAGTAGCTCCATGTTACCCTTGTAAATGCTCAATCTGCCATTGTTCCATCAGCAATGGAGTAGTATCCTTATCACTTGTGTGGATGCACACTTCAATGCACATGTGTGAATTCTGTTGCCATAAAAGTTCCATTTGTCTCTTCTTTTCCCCTGCTTGGATGCACTGAAAACAATTTAGAAGACGGTATGACGTTTAAACAGAGCAGTACATCCTCAATCCTAGCTCCCTTTTCTCCACCCCCTGGAACAGGAAAAGAGGTGCAGGGAATGAGAATGGTCAACCTGATGGCAAGGGATGTGAAGAGTTACGGAAGTGGGAGACAATATCAGGAGTTCATGGGAGATTCAGCTGAGACATTCAAGCCTGTCTGAGGATATCAATTTAATGTATCCTGAACACATATAATGAAAAGTTGAGACAGCCTACAGTATTATATACTCACATCTTTGTTCTTACTCAAGTCACAGACATGGCTTATGTGTCCAGATAAGGGCAGACAGTGTGGACCTTCTACTCTGCCTTTGTCCGACAGCTGTGGGGTCCGTCCTTCCATCACAAGCATGCCAATGTGATAAACGAACTCCTTTGACTGCATTTCCCAAACAAAATCTCCTGCCTGCACCTCCAAACCTGACAAATCTACCCAGACAGAAAATGTCATTATTTATCAATACTGCAGTATGCCTCCATAAAATATTCCACTTGCACATAATCTTACTTGCAAATATTGCACATGATCAATACACCATTATATAATGGGCGTGCTGCAATAAACTTGAGAGGATTGGGAAACCTGATACTCTAAAAGAATAATGTTTTGCCCAGACAAGCAAAAGGGACATGCTATCAAAAGTGGTCAGAAATCAACAGAAAGAAACACCTTTGTAAATAGACGTTACTGCCTAATTTCCTTCACACTAATATTTAATGCAACAATTAACTTGAAAGATCTGCAGATCAGAACATTGTGGTGTACAAGATATGGAGATCACAATCACTGACAGAAATATTGGTAAGATTCAAGCTGATCGATTATGAAAATGAAATCAAATACCGGGCTGCGCTATAGAGCAAATACAATCTGATCCAATCACGAATTCTAATTCACAAAAACAAAAAAACCACGGAACTCCTGAATTAGTAATTTTGTACTACAGAACATTAAAATCAGCTGTCCGGTCATTGAAATTATATTGACTTCTTTCCATTAGACCATTTGCAAAACAGCACAATATTTCTAAGTTCTGGGCGCAAATTTTTCTGCTTTGAAGCTGTTGCCAGGCAGATATGATAATGAATTTACAATGATTGAAGTCCATGTCCATAAACAAAGATTCGTGCATGTAAGATGAACATGAACAGTGGAACAGATTCCATTCCACAGGAGATTCAACTAATAACAGATTAGTAATAATCTTACACAAAGAACAGTTGTTTAAAAAAATTATATGTGCAGTTTGTGAATATGTGGCTTGACATAAACGCACAGCAGTAATGGCCAATTCCCCTCTCACAAGGAACATTATATATAAACCTTAAAAAAAAGTTTCCTGGTTAAGGACTAAATACACTAAAAGCTATCGTCATTAAGTGGATTTTTCCGCGTGTCTAAAGGCAAAAAAATATAATACTGGATCCACAAAGGGGTCTTACATTGGGCACAGATATATAATATAAACCGAAATAAAATTAGCTCTGACTCCCACCCACCCACACACACTTCCAACGTCGCCGTTTCAACTCGTCGCTTGCTCCTTGAATAACATCTTAGACTGCCGTTTTTGTTTCTTAAAACTCTAATTCAAATGGGCCAAGTAAACATGGCAAGAACACGTCAGCAGATACCGCGCAAAGAATTATTTTTGAGCGAGGACTTGTTATCTCGACAAAGAAAATTCCTTCACAAACCTTCCAACGGTTTCATGTTCGCTTTAACCACCCTGATCTTGAATTAAATCTCGGGTTCGCCTCGAAGGAAGTTCCATGGGCTTCTCTGTATCAGAGTGAACTCTCAAGGAAGTTTCCTCGGCTTTCTTTCCAGTACTGAACCTTTCAGTTTTCTTGGTGGAGAAAAACAATACTTTCGGTGATTTTCCGCGCAATGATTGGTTAACGTTTCTGACATTGTTTTTGTCAACAATAGCAGATCACGTGCCGGAAGTGAAGGGCAGTCCCGCATTGCCAATTTTAGATTGCTTTTTAAAATGCAAAGATGAACTCCCAAAAGTATTCAGATGTTTGATCAATCAATCGTGCAGTTGCGAGGATAGTTTGAGCGAACGGGGCGCCTCTACTTGTTGATAAAATTATTACTTCCGAAAAGACCGGAAGTGAGTACACGCGCTCGCAAGGTTCACATCCGGTTTCTCTCACGTTCGGTCATCAAGCCAGGAAAACGGTCCTTTGCCTTTAATCTTACTCATTAACGACGTATATAGCAGGATGATCTGTGTCACCTAAATGGATTGGCGTAATGATGAATGCTACCTATTAAGAAAAGGTTCACAATCACCCCCACCCATACTTGTCTTGGGGGAGGGGAGGGGGAGGAGGCAGCAAGAACTTGTGCTAGTTCTCACAGTGGCAATAGAAGAAAATACATGGGTACTCAATAAACCTTGTCTTATACAGCAACTTGTGTACCCTCTCTTATGGTTCAGGCCACAGAGACTGCATTTCAAAAATCCCAGTTTTCCCTAACTCAGACTACTTTTTCCCCTCCAAGCTGCCTCAAAAAATCGTATGTGAAGACCTCCAACCATGAAGGATCCCACCTTTTAGTGCTATTTCATGAAATTTTACTCACTGTAGAGATAATCACACTGACTTCACCTTTGTCTTATTACTGTACCAACGGTTGGCAAAATGTTAGTAAACAATGATTATTGCTATTAGATATATCATTACATATTACACTAACCAATCACTAACCAAATTATCAATATTTTCACTGACCAAAGACAAAACCGCCTGACTTTTCAGAGACACCAATCTGAGATTCGGCTTGGCAGCACTCAGGGGAATGGCTTCCATTGGTAAGCTAAAATTTAGAGCCAAAGCTGACTTTTGCCAAGAATGGAATCAAAATGTCACCTTTTTCTGGAAAAAAAAGTTCCAACTATCCCTTGGTGTGATTTTGAGATACAAGGGAAGTACATAACTACTAAGCTAGCACACAGGAATACGCATCAATTTTTTTGAAGTTTCACCTCAAGTGCTAGACAACCAAATATGGCAAGGTCAAGAAGATATGGTACATTTCTAGCATAAGTGTGACCACACCCTATGCAGGAGACGAGGTGGAGACCCAAGATGAGGCACGTATGTGTGAGATTCTAAAGATTAGTGGCAAAAGGAATACTGGTCTCATCAACAGATTAAGATGCCAAAAAACTCAATATATTGTTATAAGCCCAAGGATGGAACCCACATTGGCACACAACATGCACCCAGTAGAGAAGGCCTGCAAGACCACACTTTCAGTTCAGTTCAACTCTTCTTTGACACTAAAGAGTTCAAGCGCAGTTGAAGCAGTGGTCATGCCTTCAGGTTTCATTTGATAGTACAAACCTGCCATCACAGTCATATCTTTCCATATCACCAGTTTGAGAATGCATAACAAACTTTACTATATTTGGGAAGCTTGTCTTTTCCAACAGCAAGGTTTTTTTTCTCCACATGATGATCAATGATTTGTAGACTGAGTAGAATCGCTGATTACAGTAGAACCTCCCAGCAACTACCTCAACCAAAGTATTATTTGGTTCTTCAGTAAACTACCATTACAGAAAGTAAAACCTCTTCGTACACATTTTAAAAGTGCATTTAAGTTCCCAATCCCTGGCCAAAAGAGTAACAATGGACAAAAGTGTACATCAAGACAGACTTTATTCTGTACACGGCATTCCAGCAGATGCATCTGGTGAGTAACGGACTCTGCTGTCCATGCCAAACCTAACTTTGATTCTTTTCCACAAAAAAAATTATTGAACAACAACTCCAGGTATTTCTTAACACCATGTGCTTAGAGAGTTAGCATGATACTCGTAGCACGGAAAGATTCAAGTTGTATGTCATATGAACAATACAAACATTTTTGTGCAAATATAGAACTATGGAATTCCCTAAAAACAATACAACAAAAGTCAGCCTTGATGTTCCTTATTTTATTGCATTTTGGTTTAGTTCTGTTTCCTTCGGAAACTGCAACCTGTAAAAAAATAAACAAGTGCATTAAGAAAGTTTTAAGGACATGAAAAGCAACAACTTCAGTGCTCAACATTAATGGTTGTCCGCTATGCCTGGGGCAACAAAAAAATTTGGTCAGGCAAGTAAATTCAGGAATATCTGGGAATGAATTCTTATTTAAAAAGTGATTAACAGAAAATTTAACATGAAAATTGCACTGAATCACCACATTCTTCTCACCTTCCGTGAGCCTGGCTCTTCCTCCAGTCGGCTGGCACAGCACCATGGAGCAGGAAACACACAGGACAACTGTCTGAGCGTGACTGAACACAGTGGTGATTTTATAACAGCCTGAGTGGAAAGAATCATGTAAGCCTAACTGCTACAAACTTCATAATAGTCACAATAAAGTGACTACCTGTTATGTACAGCCACAAGACCTGTGACTGTTTAATAAATTTTCACTGGTTTGCCATGGTGTGGACTCTTATTTACCACGATTTACGTCATCACATGGTCAAAACATTGTGGACTCACGAGGCGCTTCACCGATTGAGTCCACAACAAATTTTGACCTTGTGATGGCGTAAATCGTGGTAAATAAGAGTCCACACCACAGCAAACCAGTGGAAATTTGTTTTTTTACCACACTATTTAGAAATATACAAGAAAATTTCGCTGTATTTCGTTGCAAAACATGACCCCCTGGCGTCAGCTGGCATCACATAGTTGTCTGGACTCTTATTTACCACGGTTAATTGACCAATCAGAGAGCGAGAAACTAGTGTGTTGTGGTAAAAACCAGTGTTTACTTCAGATGATGCAGACTGTAGGAAATGTGACATAGCAACAAGACAAAGAGTTGATTTTTACAAGGTCAACTCAACATTCGGTGGCACAAAGCTGGACCTCCATATAACCTCATTCAGGCTCTAGGGTGAATTCTATGGTGAAGGAAAATCCTGTACAAGCAACCAAGCCTGCGACCCTGTAGCATATTCCACTGTATTTTCCTCCATGGAAAATAAAAGCCCTAAATCCTAATACAAAAACAACTCAAGTTCATCATTTTCTTTCAAAACAAAACTATGTGCACAAGCCTTCAGATGGAAATGAGTTTGATTCACATGAAAATGAAGATTACGAGTAAAACTCAATCCCACACCAAAGGCTTTTTCCACTTGGTAAAAGAGAACTTGAAACTCATAAACTGGACATCTTGGAAGATTAGCCTCACCTGGGCACTTAACATCCATAAAATAACTGTTTGGACTCTGCACCAGTCTTTTCAACTTGTGCTTTCGCTTCTCCTCTTCCACAGAGGGGTTCAACAAATCCTTAAACAGCTGTGGGAATCAAAAGGACACAAGAGGTTAACCGGTGTGAAATAGAACAAGTTTTAGCTTACAAGTGTAACAGTTTGTCCCCCATGACATCCAAAATCTATCCTGGCAATTCTCCAAACCATTGTTACATAGTCAGCAAATCATAGTAGAGTGTGGAGAAAATAACAGGTGAACTCTTGCTTGGGCTAGAGCTGGCCAGACTCGGTAATTCTCATAACACAAGTAAGGTTGGAGAATCAGTGCTTTCTTGGTGGGAGCCAATATAAACCAAACCACCTTGACAGCACCAATTTATAACCTCACTTTCATGTGGTTTAATGTAGCACGGTTAGACCAATCGTGTATAGAATAGACAACCAATCACTCGAACATGAGATCATCAACTGGCAACAGCCAAGTGGAAACTCTTTGACTACTGGAATTGTGGTCAACAGAAGTGACAGACGAATGATTGTAAACAGCTTGCAAATCAAACCATAAACTCACCCAGCTTGTAAACCATGCTAAAGTCTCTAGATTCAGTGCATGTATTGTATAAAACTGGTCTAAAGAGTGAAAAGCAGTGGTGCAAATACCTGGATAAAGTACCTAACTTTGATCATACTAATAATTTCTCTAACTACGATTTTGAAAATTTAATTTGATGATCTGGAACAAACATAACAATAAGTTTCCACGTGACATTTGTTCTTAACTAGAGTGAAGTGCTACAAGCGCATGTTTTTTGCCATTTTTTGCCGATGAAAAGTTCAGAATGGCAGATGATATTTCCTGTACATGCCATGTAGTGGCCTGATGATGACAGCTCGACACACTTTTAATCGTTTTCATTTTTACACGCCACATGTATAGCGATGTTCGTAGAGACACTGTACACGTTATGGATCATGTCGCTATTTTTTAGCGATCAGACCAAGTTTACTCTTCTCCATCCAAGTCAACCTTCAAATTCAGGTTTCTTTCCGGCTAAGCAAGGTCCAACGATTTACCGAAAGACGCCAGTAAAATAAAACTGCAAAAGTACGTTATGGAGCACTTCACTGAATTCTGAGAAACACTGGTCTTTTCGAACCGACTTTCTTCGACGCAGAGTACACTTCTAGGCATATTTCTTGCTTTATAATTCAGAAATGGAAAGAGGCATTTATAATCGCCAGGCTGGTAGCCTCTTTCGGTAAGTAGCTTCAAATATAACGCGAATTAGTCGCCTAACTCACCGGCATGCTCACAACTTTCACGTCGCTACAGGCAAAAGAGAAAGAAGCACGAGCGCGAGGGTTTATATTGGGGGCGGCCAGGAAGTTTTGGAGGGGCGGCCGTTGCACAACGTGGCGCAATAAAAGACTGGGAACCAGGAAAGCGGTGGCGGGAGGATACGAATGAGGTGTAGCTGCGACAAAAATATCACGTGAAATAATTGTCTAAATCCCCCCCCCCCCCCCCCCCAAAAAAAAAAGAAAAAGAAAAAAAGAACTACATAAACATCAGAGCTCAAAAGACTTTGACCGAAGTAGAGCCAGAACCAGCTCTTGAAATATGAGAGATAAGATGTTCTCTTTTATGTACCTGAAGCCGTGAAAACTGCCTTTCCGGGCAGATCGTCCACAGTCACTCCATTTCTCTTCAAGATCGTCACGCGCATTTTTCGGAAAAAATCCACTTTGGAAATTTTAGCGAATTTCAACTTGTACGTCCGCACTAGGCCACTCGAATGGCCCTGGGGTCGGGTTGTGTATCTCTGTTTGAACGCAAAATATTCCCCTATTTCCTCAGAGGTCCTTTTTGCGGTATAGAAAAAGCGCGTCAACAGATCATTTCATCATTCTACATAGAACACGATTCAAAATAATGTCTGGTCGAGGAAAAGGAAGAAAAGGTCTTGGAAAAGGAGGCGCCAAGCGTCACAGAAAAGTCCTGCTAGACAACATCCAGGGCGTCACCAAAGCCCGGCATCCGTCATATTGCTCGACGAGGTGTGAAGCGTGGGGTGGTGAAAAGTCGCTGCCACTAAAAAATGATTGATGCAAATAAGAAAGAATCGCTACAAAATTAATTTTAATAAAACGGGACAACGCTGCAAACTGAAAAAGATAGAAGTCTGCGCACGCATTTGGCGAGACTCGCAACTCCGCGGAAAAATTCAAAGTATTTGCGACAAATGTACAGCCCTGCGGACCAGTCGAATTCTTGCGCAAAAAATGCCGACTTTGTACTCTTATATCAACACGCGGGATGTTGTGAACATGAATAAAGTTCAAAATTACAAGCCGCTTCTATAAAAATTTTTTTAACCAATCAGAACGCCGGTAGTATCATAGATATTTCTATAAAATCTTTTTGGAATTACTTTATTACATGAAGTATAATAAAGGGGGGCAACACATGTTCTGGGTCACTTTAATTTCACGATTTTATCCAAAAGTTTGTAAATTAATTAAAACATTCATTATTGATAATTTGTTTCAAATAGGTGAATCCGGACAACAGGAAACCTTTTTTCTCTTTATAATAGAGTCCAGTGGATCCTTCGAAATAAAGTTTGACAGCTCTGATTGGGTTTCTTTTCTTTTATAGCCTAATAACTAATTTCTTTCATTTTGGACATTAATCAAAGTCACTTCAATTTTGTGCTGACAAAATTTCTTGATGTGACAATCTATGAAACAAGGACAAATCTCTGATGCTTTACCAGCTGGGCCAGCACATTAGGCAGTAGACTCCACACTCACAAAGGTTCAAGACACAAGACATAGGACAAGACACAAGTATAGACACTTTCAGTGTGCAGAAAACGGTCACTAAATCCCAACATTCTTTCATAGGACCCTTCTGGAAGCTCAAGCTTTCCTCGCTCACCCATTTAGAAACCAGTCAGATTTTTTTCCTGGATCTGCTCCTGCTTTGACAGACTTCAGAAAGGAACCTCAATTTTCCTGGCTAAAAAATCATTCAGGAGTATTACAGTAAAGATGGCAATTTTGTTCATTTAAGCTGAGTCTTTTGATGGTCTCATAACCACAAATCATGACAATACTTGAAGGCACCCAGGATATTATGCTGGCATTAAGTCCTTTAGTCAGTCCTGCTGGACCCTCTTTCTTCAGCAGATCTTTCAACACTTGTGTGATTGATTTAGAGCCCTCAACCTGAACAAGAAACAACATACAAAATTACAGCATTTTACTTTCTATGTTCATAGCAGACAGAGTCCAGGGACATTGGGACTGAGATGAAGACTTGAATAGATGTAGAATTGGGGGAATATATTGCACAATCAGTGATGCCATACATGTTTATGTATTTTTTACTTTAATTATGTCTCTTAACATTTAACTGATTGGCATGAAACCAACAGCATACAGAAGAGCTTATGGGGGTCTAGGAAACTGTTTTCCAGAATTTTGAAATTTTGCTCCAAAATGTTTTCATGAACTTTTTAATGTAAACATCACATGCAAACCACTAATACAATATGCAACATGCCTACAATTAGTCACTATTGATGCCGATTAAATAAAAATCTGCTCAAAATAATTGTTATTGGGGAGGGGAGGGTGATTTGCGCTTGTGTAACAAATTTGCTCAAGTTTGGCCTTACTAA
Organism: Plumapathes pennacea; assembly: GCA_964036295.1. Taxonomy (NCBI): domain Eukaryota; kingdom Metazoa; phylum Cnidaria; class Anthozoa; order Antipatharia; family Myriopathidae; genus Plumapathes; species Plumapathes pennacea. The sequence goes on from OZ038463.1 coordinate 3,756,695, forward strand.
CCTTCAACCTTGTGTCCACAACATCAAGAGGGTTCCCGACCACTGCTGAATTCAGCCCTGAGAGGGCCCCAGCAAGTCCTTGAATCAGAATGTGTGATGTTCCTTCTGGGGCATAATACCCTAGAACATTGAGATAGGCCCCATATGAGGCCCACCAAACAGCACTCCACACACACCCAGTGAGTAGGGACGCCAGAAATCCCCTGTAAAAGCCATAAACATGGTGTTCTCTAAACACTTCTCTTGCTACTGCAGAAGCACTGTTCATTGTTGCTTTCACGCTCCCTTGGCCTTGCACCATCAATCTTTGACTAAGAACATCCACAGGATTGACAAAAATCTGCTCCAAAATAGAAGCGATTCCTCCTGCGATGAAACCACGGCTCGCATCGCTCATCCATGGAATATTCGAACGGGAAACTTCGTAACTGGTCATGTACAAGTGTCCTGTCAAAATGCCGAGTTGATTGACAAGAAATCCTTTATACAGTCCCTTTACTCCTTCCAGTCTGACAGTTTTGATCACAGCGTCAAGTGTGCCTTTATAAAGGTGTTGTGTTCGCTGGATTTGTAGGCGAGTTTTGATCAGATCTGTCGGGTAGAGCGCAACGTTCATACCCAACATAAATGCGCTCTGCAAACTGTAGTACCTGAACTTGTTCAGATGCTGCCATTCTATCTGATGAACCTCTTCTGGCATCGGAATCCTCACGAACCTATGAAGTCTTGAATCATGGAAATAACGGGAAATAAGCTAACACTTTTCTCCAAATCATCTCAGGTCGTCGAAACACTGCTAGGCGTTCCTGTTGAAGAGGGGGACTGGGTCTAGCCTGGCCCGGTTCTTTCTCTAATATTTGTCATGCTTTTAACCCTTTCACTCCCAAGTTCAAAATACAGATTCTCCGAACCATAAACTAAGAAAATGTATAAGTAATGAAAAGAGAATTTATGTTTTAATCAGTTGTCATTTCAGCAAAGTATCAAATGCCACATTCTCCATACTTTATGATATACCTCTGGTGGGAGACTAAAAAGAGAAATTTGAAGTTGTTCACTTTTGGGAGTGAAAGGGTTAAAGACTAAAAAAGTTTTTCCGGCTCAAGACAAAGCGGGAAAGTCACTTTGTATGCAAAAACTTTTCACTTCAGGCCCAGAGTTTAGGGCTATCCCACCAATGTTTTCCTAGTACAAAAAATACTATTTACATCTTCATTACTCATTCAAGACAGCATTAATATTGTGTTCAAATTTTGGAAGAGTCATACAAGTTGAACAGTTAGGTAACTAAAACTTATATATTGACAGCTTATAGATAACAAGCAATAATTATTGGATGAGGTTGAGCAAAATATTGTGATTTGCCAGTGGTGAGCAGATTTATAATATTTGCTGATGCCAGTTTTATCATTCAAGTGAGCTTGCATTTCACAAAGTATTTGTCATACGATGTATTGGGAAGCATGTGTTGTAGCGAAAACAAGCTGCCATGTTCACACAGGTGGAGAAAATTGTGCACTAATAGAATATTATTTGCAGTTGACATGCCGAAAACAGTAGTGCACATGAGCGGACTCTCAGCTGTAGGCAGTTATTTACAGGTAATGTAGCAGTCTCTTGGAATGATAAAAGCAAAGTCCCCTTAAATATTTGCTGCTCTAGCATTTTTTGTGTTGAATGAATGAACTCAGATTTATGAGCTCAGAGTGAAAGGTAAACCCAATTTGTAAACATGCTCCCTCAGGGTGATAACAGCTTTTAAAGTCCACATATAAATGTATAAAAAAAATAAACCTGTTAACCTTTCAACTGGATCATGCCTGCCACATATACCAGTAGTTAAACTATCTAACATCCCTTTATTGACAGCTTATAAAAATAGACACAGAAACACATTTCCCAGTTACATAATTATTATAAAACACATTCAGGTTCACACTATCCAAATCTACTATTTGGGTACAATTAAAATAATATTATTATCAAGTCTTAATTTGTACAATAAATACCCACCAAAATGTAAGTGGTCTGTACAATATTGAAAACTTTCCTGACTGTTAAGTTCAGTGAGACCATAAACAGTACTTGGACTTTTTCTTGTCCAACAAGTTGTTTTCAAAATATTGGACTGCATGTTATTGTATTCCTATTACATTTTATACAATGTATATGTATTACTTACTAAAATTAATCACCCGGAGATTAACTATGATTTACAGTCTCAATCTTAGTTCATTAATTTTCATTTTTTTTAACTTTGCAGTGCCTCCATAGCATGTTCTGTATTACTACAGTACAACAGAACAGGATTTGCTAAGCTTTGACTTTGTAAAATGACAAGTTCCTACATGAAAAATCTTATAAAAACTTTGGTTGGATAACATTCTTCTAATCCATGATAAAGACACACAGGAACTAAAATGCTGCTTCCAAATAACCCTCCTCCTCCACTTCTGAATGGAGTTTTTCTTCAGTCTTTAGACTGAGCCGTTTAACTGTCTCATAACCAAGAACCATTATGATACTTGAAGAGAGCATGGATGTAGTTCTTGCTGACAGTCCTTTTGTCATACCCAGAAGCCCCTCCTGTTTCAAAAGAGTCTTGAACGTTCCTATCATTGATGTACCACCTTCAACCTGAGGGGAGTATCAATAATTTAGTAACTATATACAATAAAAGTAAGTAGAGCTTTCTGCACGCTCTGATTGGCTACTCAATCTCAGAATATCAAGTACTATTCACTTCCCGGCGACTTCCAGTTTGAAACAAAATAATGCCTGTTTTGCTGCTATCACTGAAGCAGAATTGTTTCACTAAACGAGGCAGTTTTAGAAGTGTTAACCTGCGAGCTTTTGTGTTTCATTTTGCTGTTGGTACGAAGTGTTTTGTATTTTGTTTTCTACAAGTGTCCATTTACACAAGCTTGTATGAAAGAACTGAACGACTTTTGCCCATAGTTTGTTGGAAAAAAAATGGCTGGCTATTAAACTACAATCATGGTCAAAATTGTTGGGATGATTTCAAGTTTACCCCTTTCCCCCATTCAATGTTGGGTAGCTGAGCATGGTTTGACTTATAGCTGCACAATGGGCCAACTTTGGAGGGGAGGGGAGGGGGACATACCCGAAAACAAGAAACATAAGACCCCCAAAGGTTGTTCAGAATAGTTATTACATGGTACTCTGGGTGCGTATGGGGAACGTCCCAACGACTTTTGACCATGATTGTAGCTTGTGTTGTATATACTAAAAGAATAATTGTTTTAACAATAATTATTATTTTTCTTAGTGTTGGTGAATAGCAGTGGCTATCTACCTTGCCGAAAGGGGTCAGTAAATAGCCACCACTATTCACCTCCACTTCGGCGAATAACAATTCTTAAATATCCATCAACACATTGTAACAGTGGAAACCCGATATAACGAAGACCAAGGGACTGGAAAAATGTGTTCATTATAATGGGGGTTCATTATATTGAGGTTCTGTACAATACATTCTACTGTAATTTTCCCAAATGGGCTGAAGACTATCTTTCATTATACTGGACACTTTGTTATACAGGGGTTTGTTACATATCAGGGTTCCACTGCACTGTCAGCTGAAAGTTTATCTGGACATGTTTTAAAATTCCAACTCCAACTTCAAAAACAACAAACAACTCCATGAAGAATGGCTTAGCTTTCAACAAAGGATTGTATCAACTAAAGGTTGATGTGTACACATTAAAATAGACATGCTACAGTCCCTGTCAAAATAGTTTAGTTCATTCTTTCCCGCTACTCTCATTGTGTGCTCTCTCCCCTCCCCCCTCCCTCTTTCCCAGATCATAGTTGTCCATGCTCTCAATGAGTTTCAACTAGTTTGGCACAGATCATAAGTATCTGAAAATTTAAGATACAGTGGCTGATTGGTTTAGGCCATTTGTGTGTATGTGTAATACCCATAATTATTTTCACCCTCAACCATCTAAGAATAATGTTTACTTACTTGAAGGCGTGTTCTGACAATGTCTAGAGGGTTTGTCAATGTTGCGGCAGTTGCTCCCGCCATACTTCCAGATAAGGCAAGGACAAACATATGGGGTGTTCCAGAAGGCACATTATTACCCACCACACCTGTGTAGAGCCCATAAGCGGACCACCATATTGCACTGCTGGGGGCATAAGTTATAAGAGAGGCAAAGTAGCCTTTGTACAATCCAACTGGGCCGTGTGTTTGTAGAATTTCTCGGAAAATTGTCGAAGCACCCTTAATCTTGACTTGAGGTTGGTTCTGTCCTTGGACCATAAGTTTTTGCGACAAGATATCTACAGGTACTGTGATCGTCTGGCCCACTAAAGATGCACAGCCCCCCGCTAGAAATCCCCTTACGGCATAGCTGTATCCGTCTGTTTTGGCACGGACAAGTTCGTAAGTTGTGATGTAACATTGGCCAGATAAGAGCCCCACACAACTAACCATAAACCCTTTGTATAATCCACGTGGACCCTCGGTTCTAACTATTTTACCAAAGGCATCGAAAGTACCTTTGTAAAGGACGTTCTTCCTCTGAACTTGAAGTCTCGTCTTGATCAAATTTACCGGATACAGAAAAACACGCAAGCCCAGAAATAGCGTCGGCCCGAAAAAATAGAACTTTCGCTTGTCCATATCCTCCCATTCTATATGTTTCACCTGCTCCGGCATCGCATCACACTTGAAATTATAGAGCTGCTTTAGATTGATATATTTCGATTTGTTCCAGAGGCCCGGCCATGTTTGATGTTGGGAGGAGCGTTTGGTCAGCGGTTTCACACATTGGACTGTCACGTGACTTCTGAGCCGTGTCTTTAGAATATTTTTGTACGACATCTTGGCCTAATAATCGTGACTTATCCGGCCCCGGGATCCGGCAAGGCATGGTTCTCCATTCAAATCACAAAATCTACGTAACTGTCCGAGGTAGCCAAAACGGTGGGAGTCTGGGGCGAGAATTCGAGTGGGGAAATTGACACGAACAATGCATCAAATTTTAAACAAAAAGAAGCTTCGCTGAAGTATTTATCTGTTCTTCAAATACCTGCGTTCGCAATTGCAGCTGGTTTCGGCAATTCTTGGCTCCGTTTTGTAATACCAATGACCACTTGCATCAAACACTCACCCCAGGCCCCCACCGCTTGGGCTTCCATCATACGACAAAGACATTTGGGTTCTCGTAGTTCGTGAGTCATTATTGATCTTTTGTCAGGAGCAAATCCTCAAGTTCGGACTTGATTTACAGTTTTAGCCATCATTTTGCAGACTTTACAGATGCGGAGAGCAAATGATGCAACTACTGACCAAAAAAAAGCACTCAGAAGTTTTTGGCGTCAGGAAATGTTTTAACTTAAAATTTTCTAGTAATCTTTGGAGGCCTGTTCACTCATTTGTCATATTTCAACTATCTCATACCCAGACCCTTCCAACTTCTTACGGCGCATCGATTTATAGACGTTCCTGATTGGTATACAATGCAATGCGTTTTCGTCATTAGAGCACGCGTTGTAAGAGGGAGCAAAGTTAAGTTCGACTACTGTGCAACATTCCTGATTTGTTTTGTACTGTTGCGCAACCGACAAAGAAACCTATAGTTCTGAAACCGATCTTGAATTTACACTTTAGCCGACGTGGAAGAAAAAGTTGCCCGAGTCTGTTGACTATAATTTGGCTAAATATACTGATGATCTGTGAGACAGAAAACGCACTCGTTGCAAACAAACAACGGGGGTCATTTAAGTCATTCGATCGCAACTGGTAAACATTTGCCGCACGCATTAAAATAGCGCTAAACCAACATGCGGTCAGTATATTTTACTAAATCAACATAAGAAAACATCTCTAAAGGACGTTTCTTGTCCAGGTTAAAATTCCTTCTCTTGCAAAATAATGGCTCAGTTGGCGAGAATCTGCCTTATACACTCCACTGATCACAAACGGCAGAGGGAAATTTTTGACAAGATATTATTTTTGTTTCACTCCCTCGCCTATGCAAAAATCCCAAATTTGTTTTTCCACATCACGAACGTAAAAGCCGAGGACCTGTACACTTTAGTAAAGCATTGGTACTACATTTGCCTCAGGGTAATGAAAGGCGTTTTCGTCTCGTGCTTTCGAAGGCGTCTCAACAAGCCAAACCACAGATACTAGTCACGGCAGCCTTCTCTTCTCTTGCCATCGTTATCTTCTGCGGTGTCTATGTGAACGTCTCGTGCATCGCTCTCTTCCACTCTATAAGTTTTCAACAGAAATTTTGGACCAAACCAACAATTTTAGAAATTTACTGAACCGTTTCCATCGATACATCAGAGTCAGAGCCGCCAGCACCTGTCGCCGGAAACTGTGTGTTGTGGCGTCGAAACTCCGAGATGAAACTGGCACAAACGCTACTACATCCAGAGATTTGAGTTTTTTGCGTTTGCAAAAGACGAGAGGTCTGCGATAGCAGAACTGTCTAATCAAGAAAACAAAATTGATTGTGCATCCATTATTAGCGTTATTGTTTTATATTCGACTTTATGATAAAGAGCACCCTACTAAACTACTGCACGCAACACAAGCCGTGTTGTGATTAATTTCTCTCGATTGTGTGTTTATGATCAGCGATGTACGACAAAAAAAATTAAGATTTTTACTAAAAAAAGGCGGTTGTCATATAGACGTCACGGCGGAAGTTATGATGACATAACAATGGTCACTGATAATCTCGATGTAGATTCTCCCAACCGGCATGATAAGAAATGTATGAATACCAGTGGAGAGCATTTATACATTGGGGTGTGGAGCTTAATAGAGTTGAAAAGCACAAACAGCGCCGGCATATTTGCATAAAAGGTGTTGTCCACGGCTGTTCAGTATGGAAGGAAAACGTTTCACTCTCGCTCTCATTTGCCTGGTTCTCGTTTTGCACGGCGCCTTCGCCGCTCATCACCAGTGCAAAAAGGGATCCGACAATAGTGTCCCGAAAAACGAGACGAACGAGTTCGGCGAGTGCAAACGTTACCAAACCAGCAGCTGTTGCAGCGCAAACTACACGCTCGGGCTAAAGAATAAGACGGAGAAAGAACACATGGCTGAATGGAAATTATGTAAAGAACCAAGCGACGTAAGTTTTATAACCGGTCCGCCTTCTCATTCCCGCTTGTATAAATCAGCTTTGGCAGGGTCAAGCTCATCATTGAGAAACTCGACGGAAGCTAACGTTGCACCTGCGCTAGCTCTCTGAATTTCTTGTGAAGCTTTTTGGTTCTCCAGTATTTCATCAGCTACCACGTTTTGGAGAGTAGGAGATATTAGTATTAGGGTATTTTTTTAATCGCGTGTTCCACGGTTTGCCTCGTGAAGTCTGTTGTGGGGTTGGATGAAAGTTATAACTGTATCCAAGATTCAACCGACAAAAAAAGTCCCAAGTTATGATCTCAAAAGCACCTTAGCATAAGTAAAATGTACATGTTCTCCTTTGAAAATTTCTGCGGTAGGTAAGAGCCCAGACGCCCGAGAAGCATCTGGAGAAAACGAAAGCTTCCGGGGCCGTTTAACCGCCTCGTGCTCGCCAAGTGCACGCACCTGTTCAAAAGAAGATGCGGTTTCCTAAAATTATGTCATACGCTCACAGTATCTCTCGGTCATTCGATGTATGTACCACAGTAATTAGATTTTGAGATTCTTGAGATGGATATTATAATAGGTTTCTGACGGATTTGCAAACCACAGCTGAAGCGGACAATTGTGAACAATAAGACAATCAACTCTGGAATGTGCTGTTTAAAACGCACGCAAGCATTTCCGACTCAGGCGCGATATCTTGTCCACTTTCTTTTTTTACCACAAGTCACTAGTTTCTCGCTCTCTGATTGGTCGATTTACCGTGGTAAGTAGGAGTCCAGAAAACGATGCTGACGCCAGCTTTATGTCATGCTTTGTAACGAAATACAACGAAATTTTCGCCGAGTGAGTCCACAACAAATTTTGACCATGTTATGACGTAAATCGTAGTAAATAACAGTCTACACAACGGCAAACCAGTGGAAATTTGTTAAATTGAGAAGTGCTTTACTATCAGAACGTATTGAGTTACATTTGACTGGTAACATTTTAAGTTTTCATGTTAGGAATTGGGTTGAGTCAAATTAGTATTTTATTGGCTGAATTATGTCTGTGGGGCGACAAAAGAAATCTACTGAAGACGAAAAAATAGAAGTCAACGGTTTGAAAACAGCAAAGAATAAGAACATTCAAGACACAGATTCAAGTGAATTAAATGCGCCCGGCCAGCAGACCTTGAACTTTAGGAGTTAGCGTCCCTTTCAAAATCCAGTGACTTGTAACAATGAACAAAACAAGGACGACAACGCCCCATTTTGTATTTTCTTCTGCTAGCCCTGGCCAAACAGACTCTTAAGTCGAACCAAATTTTCGACTTGGGTTTATTTTGGTCAAGCTCAAATTTGCTTCAAAGGCAACCCAATTTTTCTCCCTTTGGCCACCCAACCCAAGTTGGCGACACATGCAAACCGCGCCAGCTTTGGTTATGGAAATGAGTTGTTTTTTATGCGATTTGTTATTTGCATTTGCACGCAACGACTTCTTGACATTTCAACTAATTCAAACATTTCTGGTTTCTCCGACTGTAGAATTGTCAAAAATACATTTTGAATGAGGCCTGCTTTTTCCACTGTGACTCATCCCTGGTAACATGGCAGACTGGAGATAATGGAGCTGTCAGTATGGTCCCCGTGTGCAAAAGTTACTGTGATGCCTGGTTTGACGCTTGTAAGGATGACAAGACATGCGCAACGAACTGGAATGAGGATTACAACAAAACTGGTGATTTGTTGTCCTGCAAGGGCAGTGTGTCATCATGCATGACTTACAAGGAGGTAAACATTCGTCAAACTATTCAACAGGCCCTTTCTGTCAGGCCAGTCACATGACCAAACTCCAACACGTGACCAAAAACTCATCACCCCAGGCTTTTTGAATGCCAGAAATGAAAAATGTGTGAAAAAAATATATGTAGGAAGCAAAATTTTAGGGTCATAGCATTTATATATCGAACTTGGCATAGTTTTGAAATTCAGAAATATTAGAAGATTTTTGTACTGGAAAAGTTGCTGGGATGCAAGCAGGCCTATTACTGTATCACCATAAAGTCTAGTTTTTATTTTGGCTAACTTGCTTCTTTGTCACTATCAGCATCATCACATTTTGTAAGGGAACTTGTTGGTGTTTCTGGTGGTATTTTAGTTTTGCTGGAAAACGTAAAAAAAAAACAAAAAAACATGTGGTACTGTCATTGTCTGATTTCTACTTGACTTTTACTCAGCTCTACAAAGATGGCAAAGGCCTGTGTGAAAAAATGTGGGGTAAATCGTTCGTGTATGATGAGGACGACAAGGACTGTATGAAGATGGATTTTGATGGTCCTAATCCAAACCTGAACGTCTCTAAACCTATGGCCACCATGTCACCATCACCCTCGGCCACACCAACGAGTGGAACAACCAGGCTTTCATCTGTGGCAGTGATCTATCTAGTGGTTCTGGCACTGGTGTTTAAGCTGTGAATGGTCAAGTGTGACAGTCATGATCCCTCTCAATACATAGCTGTTTTTGCACTGATGTCTTTTTAAAAACATTTTTGTAGTAGTCTGCCTGTGGTGTAGGTTTGGAAAACAACTCAAACAAACACTCGGTCAGTTTCTCAGGGAGTTTTTTCTTGTTTTACCTGTGTTCAGGTCTCTTAGATTGGTGCCTTTTGATAGCAATGTCACCAAAAACTGAAATGTCAGTAGCCGATGGTCTCGGGGCTAATGGGTTGAGGGACAAGAAGACAACTCACACTTCAGGCTGCAATATTATCCCAACCATTGAAAAAGAACATGAGTGACAGAGGAAGATCATTTTGTTCAATCAATTTTCATCCAAGCAAGCTTATAATGAAAACTCTTATCTCTGGTGAGAGACTGGAAGTGAAAATTTATTGATCACCCTCAGGAATAAATTATGAAGGTAAAATTTACCATTTAATGTTCTCTTTTCAATCTCAAGGCATGGATATGTGTACAGTGTGGATAACCTGATGGCTGGTATCTTTGCTCGAGAAAAAAAATGAAACAACAGAGTACAAAAGTGCCAATGTTAAAGAAACTACTTCATAGTACTATCTCGAAGTATAGAGCAGGTTGGAAGGACAAAATTTGGGATAAATGACTGAAATATGGATCATTAAAGGCAGAATCGCTACAACTATACAAACATCTTATACATCGCTGGATCTAAATTTACATAAAATGACAGACATACTCACACAGGAGTACTGTATGTTTTTTGTATTCTGGACTAGAAGGCGAGAGATTTGAAAACATTACACTTCAATAATTACACTCTATCCTGACCACTTCCTTATTTTCTTTGACAATAGTTGGGATAATATGTGTGTTTAGATTTATAGGAGTTAGTAACAGCTTGCACAGAGCCATTGATTCTCACACCCAAGAGGGAAAGTTTGACTGAAACTGTATGCACCTTGTAATAATCAATAAAGTTTGCAATATTGCAGCATCAATGAGTTTCACTTTTATTCTTCCACAGTATCTACAACTCTGTAAGCTTTTCAGCTAGATAGTGGAACAGTACAAACAAAATCTAAAAGACACCCCATTCTAGACTTTTTGCCTGTTTCCCAAAACTAAACATTTGACTAGCATCCCATTGCTCTTGTAGACCCAGAATAGAGCTTAGTGGCAAGAGTCAACTGTATACAGTTCAGTATGGGGAAAATGGCACATGACCTCTTGAAATGCAAGCAGTGTTGTATCCAGGATTTCAAAACTGGGGGTCCTTTGGACCCCCTTTTCCAAAATTTAGGGGTCCAAGTAGGATTTTGTGGGGTCCAACTAATTAATATTCATTTTTAATATTAATATTTGTGGCGCGTCATTATTCACATTGCTTATTTTTGTACCAAACAAGTAACAAGCCGATAGGACATTTTTTATGTTCCTGCCACATTTTGTTCTCTTTCGAGGAGGATTTCGGCTAAAAGTATTTTATTGACGTCTGCCATACGCACAAACATATTTATGCAAATCTGAACTCAATTCTTTGGGTTATCAAATTTCACCACGCTACGCGAAAATTGACAGCTTGATTTTCAGTCCATGTCAATGTTTTAATATTTGTATGCAGACAGATTTCGACCGTTTGTCATATTAAAAGCGGTGTCGTCGTGATCGATAAAAGGTGTGCACGTCGCGATAAACTGAGCCGCTCGAACAGCCAGTGGTTTACAGTAACATTTGATTGAATATTTGTTCAGTCACACTCGCATTCTAGGATTTAACCCTTAGAAATTGTACTACTTTTTTCGTGTCGTATGTGACAGAAAACCAAATCACGGAGTGATTTTTTATTCGTGTCGTAAGCGAAAGTTGCAACGCGTAAATCGCTATCAGTGGTGAAGGATCAGCGTCGGGTTTCCGCTTAGCAGGTTGCGTTCCGAAAAGAGTCGCTTTTCAATTATTGCTGGAATTTTTTGCATCCAAATTGAGATTTGTGTGTCCCAGGACGCAATGACGCGCTCTGGATACAACACTGTGCAAGCAATAAATTCTCTCAACACAACTCATACATTTTGTCCAGGAAATGTTAGGAGAATTTGGCTCTAGATCTTCAGGTCTTCCAAAGGACAACTTACTTTAGGTTTTCTTTCTGATTCTGTTTGTGAGTGCACATGTTCTTATCCCTCCTCCATTTCCTGTTCATCGTTCATCTTCTTTTTCTTGAATAGTTTGCTGTCGGGGTTGTTCTCAGGGTTTCGACATCCTTTCAGCTTTTGCTCAATCTGTTTAACTTGTTCCTTGCTGAACACAAATGTCTCACCAGACAAAACTATTTCAGTTATCTTCTGTATTTGTGCCACAATCAACGCTCCCTTTTCTCCAAAGTTATCTGTGACATACCGAACTGTGTTATCTCGCGAAGCATTGTACAGGGCAGCTAGTGCTATCTGCGAGGGTGGAAAAAGAAGGCAGACATCCCTTTTCAATGCTACTCGTAAGAATTCTTCAGTCCTTGGTCGCCATGTCTCCGGGTTTTCAAGGGACGACCGTTTCGTCTTTAAGTCAATCAGAAACCCTTCCAGAGGTCTGAAAGCATTATGTACTGTCAGGTGAAAGTTCAAACATTGCATCAGCAACAATTCGTGGCCGATGATAAAATCTTTAGCCTTCTCGCGTCGTTCTTCGGGCAGGATCTGGAGAAAGTTTTCTACCGATATGTTGTGCTCCTCTACTTTGCACGCCATGTACAGACAAACTAAGAACATTTCTTTGGGAGGATGATCCATGACGGAAACCTTGAGGTAAAACCGCTTTACATATGTCACAGCAGTTGCAGCAACAGCTAATGGTATTGGAGGCTGAAACTTCCCACAAACATCGATCAGAACAGCTTGGTAGTAATCGACAACTGCTCTTTCCTCCTTTACCGAGAGAAAATTGACGTCTTTTTTCAATGGAAAGGTTTCTTTGAAGCGCTGACAATAGGCTGAATTTAGCTCATTCCTAGTATTAGCAATTTCAACCTCACTTTTGAAGATCCAATACTTTCTCTGGGTACTTGTGTGAAACATGCTTGTCAGAAAGAATTCAGACAGACTTGAGACTTGGTTGCCAAGCTTTAGGAGAGGTTACAAAATCTTGTCCCCAGGGCCTTTCGCCGAAGGAATGATAAACACAGGACTATTGAAGAAGGGCTTACACGAAGTACTACCCATCAGGTCTGACGTTCACAATGAAGAGAGTTCAGGGTGAATTTTGGTCTCATTCTGTGAGAAAAAGCGAGCGTACTTCTAGTAAACAGCCGGAGGAGAGTATTAGCAATGCTGCGGATCAGGTGAAATTGCAAAATAAGCTTCATCTAAACAACAGCGCCAATAATTCAAGGGAAAGGTTCAGAAACACTGGAAGTTCAAATAGAGGTACATAAACAATAAACTACTTTTGGCGAGGAAATATGCACGGATAATTGTCCTTGGACATTATCTGTTCCTCGAAGCTCACAGTTGCCCTCGAGCTTCGCTCTCGGGCAACTGTTCGCTTCTCGGAACAGATAATCTCCTCGGACAATTATCCGTGCATATTTCCTCGCCAAAAGTAGTTTATTGTCTTTATTATCCTTCAACTATTTCCTCTCGCAGCGCAAATAATGGCGCAAGGACTGTGCAGCTCTTTGGTGCTTTCTGCAACTGCTTTTTTTGACAAATGAATTGATGTCCTCCTCGGTAGTCATCTTGCAATGTTTTTTTGTGATTGATATTTAAAACTGTGTTCGGATATTGTCAATAAATAGCGATAGTTCGCCAGGCGGGGGCTATTTGGTCATGTGTCACAATTCCACCAATCACGTGCGGGAGGAAGTATTTGATGGGTCATAAATAAACAATAAACAATTACTTTTGGCGAGGAGATACGCACAGACAATTGTCCAAGGATATTATCTGTTCTGAGAAGCGAACAGTTGCCTGAGAGTGAAGCTTAAGGGCAACTGTGAGCTTTAAGGAACAGATAATGTCCAAAGACAATTATCTGTGTATATTTCCAAAGCCAAAAGTAGTTTATTGTCTTTATTATCCTTCAAATATTTACTTTTGCAGTGCAAATAATGGCACAAGGACTGTGAAGCTTTTGATACTTTCTGGAACTGCTTTTTCGATAAATGAATTGATGTCCTCCTTGGTAGTCATCTTGTAATGTCTTTTGTGATTAAATGTATAAAACTGTTCGAATAATGTCAATAAGCAGGGATAGTTTGCCAGGCGGGGGTTATTCGCTGATAACATCCACTCGTGAGCAGACGTTATTCAGTCATGTGTCACGATTCCACCAATCACGCACAGGAGGAAATATTTGATGGGTCATAAACGTGTACATTTACAGTGTTGCAGCATATCTTGAGTATAAAAAGAATATTGACAATAGTGATGATCACGCTGGTGTCACGTGTTATTAATGTGCCAACCAGAGATCCGTTGGCTGTTAAAACAAAGTTCTTTTGTTTCGTGGTTTACAAAATTACAATAACAAAAGAAATGTTGGTAAACAATTGATTATCGCTATATTCAAACTCAGTCTTATTAAGTTAGTCACAAAAACATTATGAGATGACTACCAGGGAGGACATTCAATTCATTGGTTGAAAAAGCAGTTCCAGAAAGCACCAATTAAAATTCTTCACAGTCCCCACGCCATTATTTGCACTGTGAGTGGAAACATTTGAAGAGTAGTACAGACAATAAACTACTTTTGGCTTTGGAAATATCAAGGATAATTTGTCCTTGGACATTATCTGTTCCTTGAGGCTGCAGTTCACTCTCGGGCAGCTTTTTGCCTCGCTACTAAACAGATAATATTCTTGGACAATATTATCTGTGTATATTTCCTTGCTAAAAATAGTTTCTTGATTATATATTTTTGTTTTACATATGTGTAGGGCTGGGCTTATCTCATAACTCCACACATTCTGCCGGTCGAGGACAACAGACAAGTTATGGAGTCACAGCAGGACAGAGCCATAGACATATGACTCAGCCATCCAGGCATGATGGGAGATCAGCACAATTTACTAGGAACAATCCACCACAGCGTGTGCAATCTGCACCACTGGCAGCTGGAATGGCAAGAGCTAGTTCTAGACAATGGCCGTGTGACAACACTCACTTCATGTCAAAACCAGGGATATCTAGAGTTCTGTCACAAGGCAGGTCTACGCAGCTACCTGGATATGCTGGTGTTTCACAAGCTGGTGAATTAAGGCAGCACAGACAAATTGGTCATTCACATGGTGCCAGGTTTGCACAGGAACGGCAGCCGGTACGACCAATGAGAGGACAGGAAGGAAGCAAGAAGCCAGCTCGACAGGAGACATTTGTGCCACAATCTAGTAGACACAGAAGTGGCTTTTCACAAGGCCCTAATTTTGCAACACCACCAACTGGACCAGCAGTTGGAGCGCAAGGTGGTGGTCAGACAGCACCATTGCAGGCGAAGTGTGGGGCAGCATGGCTTCCCAATAGACACTTCTCTCCCTCTCACTCTCAGTTTGCCAACCAAACTCAGAGCCATGGAGCATCAAGGCGTGTTAGCAGTGCCACACCACAAGCCAAAAGATATTGCCCACCTGTGTCACAAGCAGAAAGACCCCACGAAGTTGTAAAACCCACACGGCCTTGCTTTACATCATCGAAGAATGTTGGCCGCAAATGGTCACAGGGAAGGTGCCACTGGCATGGTCAACAGAGCTTTCGCTTCAAGGTTGTCTCATATAATGTGCTTGCGGATCACCTTCTGCATTCTAATAAAAACCTTTACAGAAGTTGTGCAGGAAGTTGGCTACTGGAATGGGAATACAGAAAGAAGAATCTTCTGCAGGAGTTGCTGCACTACCAGGCAGATGTAAGTACAACAGAGGGGAAACCAATAATTTACACAATCATACACTTACTGTAAGCAGGAAGATCTGAAACCCACTGATTCTCCTCAGTGTAATACTGCAGGGTTCATTTGGGCTGAACTGACTTTGGATTACATTGGCATAGTAGTCTGGGATATATTGTATCAAATTCATGTAAGGTTGCTGTAGATTTGTAGAATGTCATAAAGAATGACATGTGTTGGCTGATATCTCAAGCATTAGTCCTTTGTCTTTGCTCTAATGATGCATTTGGTAACTTAATGTTATGGCTTGTAACACATCAATCTAGTTATCCCAACCTTGAACAATATATAAGAATTCTTGTATGTACATATCGTAATTGCCTTGGGTAGTGTTGAAAGATTTTCAAAAGTAGTCTGAGCAAGCTTCAACTAAAGTTTTAGTAGCCATCTTCTTATAGTGTCTTTGATTGCTCTCAAGACATAAAGCAGATGTTCATCTCAACAGAATGGATGTACAGGAGAAATTGGCTGATGTGTTTGACTGGGGGGGGGGGGGGGGGGGTTCTCAGGTATATTAATGATGGGGAGGTGAGACAGCTGGTGGACCTTTTTTGGGTTGGCAATTTTCTGGTGATCCTTTTTTGGGTTGAAAGATTTTGGCAGGACATTTTTTAGGGTTGATAAAAAGCATGCCCAAGTGTTCTTGAATTTATGTCAAACATAGGCTGCACAACAAGCTGTGCTGACCAATGCAAGGGCCTTCTGTGCAGGATGTGTGAAACAATTGTTACCACAATATTTCCTTTTCCAGCTTATACTATCATGCAAATGACAAGGATACTTTCCGTTATGATTCATGAGAGATCATGCTGCTCAGTTACAAAAGTTTTGGGCCGTTGGTCTTTTTTTGGGTTGTGTTCAGTCTGGGTCACTGGTCTATGTTTGGGTATAAAAATTTGGCTGTTGGTCCATTTTTGGATCAAGAATCTGGCCTCCATTGCACTTCCCCGGCATTAATATACCTCAGTACTCCCCCCCTGGGGTGTTTGACACATTCCCTGCTGATTCTCTTTTTTATAGATTTTGTGTTTGCAAGAAGTACAAGAGGAACACTTTCATGATTGGTTTCAACCCAACCTTGAACAAGCAGGTAATAAATTGTACATAAGGGTATACATGATTAGACCCTTATTTATAAAAAAAAAAGATTGTGTAAGTGACCCCCACAGTTATGAAGCAACTTAGTAGCCTGTAAAAAAAATCTGGGCTTCATCAGGAATCAAACCCATGACTTTCGTGATACTAGTGCAACACTGTAAAGGTCATGACCTTGATTCTCACTGAAGCCCAGATTTGTTTCTGGGCTATCCTTGCAAGTGTTTATTATTAAGTTACTTAAGGCTGTGTTTTCACTAGGACATGTTCGACTAGTTAAAACGAAAACAGTCCGAAGTGCAGTGAAAACGCTTTGACGAGTTAAAACGGCAAGGTGTTTTCACTATTCAAAACAAAGGATTATCGCGTCCAAATTATACTACCTCGTGAGATGGTATAAGTTGTCCTGCTATTTGCCGCAGCCAATCACATTGCGCGTGGTGACAACTGTGTGTCACAGTAACCATTTTGCTAACTGAAAGTCATTTGCATCACAACTGTGGCACGACAGAACGGTAACCGTGAAAACAGCAAGCCACGATTTACTAGTAAAAGTCGGTTTGTTTGCAAAACACCCAAAGGAATGTTCAGCTAGATAAAAGCCCTAGTAAAAACACAGCCGTAAGCTACTTTCACTGTCATTTTTATCTATATCCGTAGTTCACATATATGTGATTTATCATGTATATATTTCATCATATTAAATTAACATGCCGTTTTATCTATTTTCTGCCATTCTTAGGTTACAGAGGTTTGTACAAGAAAAGGACAGGAGACAAACCTGATGGCTGTGCTACATTTTTCAAAAACTCTGCTTTCACATTGGTGTCCAGTCGGCTAATTGAGCTCAAGAGAGAAGGAGTCCCACTTATGGACAGGGACAACATTGCCATCATTGCTTTGCTCAGACCTTCAATGCGTCAGGCTGGAAGTAAGCTTGTTGCTGTGACCAACACACATCTCTTGTTCAACAAGAAACGAGGTGACATCAAACTGGCCCAACTTGCATGTTTGTTGGCAGAACTTGATGAAATTTCCAAAGTCCCTCCCCCCAAAACATCAAGAAGAAAGGGAGGTTCGGGAGAGGATACTCTGCATACCCAACATTGTCCTATAATTCTCTGTGGTGATTTCAACTGCACACCCTTCAACCCACTGTATGATTTTGTCACCAAGGGGAAGCTGAACTACCATGGACTGAGTAAAATTGCACTCTCTGGGCAGTCCTCTCATCAGTCTTTCCCCGCAAATTCTTTATTATTTACAAATGTGATTCCCTGGGAACTCGGCATAAGTTTGAGTTGCAAGAAGCGCCAGGACCCTGTGGATGGTAGCACACCAAGCCAACAGGATTTTGTGCCTAAAGCAAATGAGAGGGTGGGATTGGAGGAGGCTAATGTGCAGATCACTTGTCAGGGCTTAGAAATTACTCAAATGCCCTCAAACACAGACCAGCATGCCTCTGGGAACCCTGATATGCTGGCATTGTACAAGTCATGTACTTCTATTGAGCATGGACTTCAACTGCAGAGTGTCTACCAACACTATTTTCCAGATGGCCAACCAGAAGTCACCACCTTTCATGACTCTGCATGTTGTACAGTAGATTATATTCATTACAGTGCTGGCGCCAGCTGCGAGCGCTGTAAAGACACACACGGTCAGCTGGAACTCAGTGGGAAACTCTCACTACTGACTGAGGGACAAATAAACTCCTCTGGGGGGCTCCCCAGTAGCATGTTGTCCTCTGACCATCTTTCTCTTGGAGCAGTTTTTGTGCTTCATGTTTGAAGCTCACTGAGCAAGTGCTGTAGCTCCTTCAGATCTTGATCCCTCTTAATAGGAATCCTTTGTCGTGTCATTTCCTACGTCAAAAGTTATGTGAATCACAAAGGATTGTTGATTGATGTTGATTATTTACAAATTGCATTTTTAGGTTTACCATTTTAAACTGTCTGTGGGGTTTCCTTCGAGGTATTTTTATGACTCTATTAAAGGCATTGGAATGTTGATGTGGTTTTCAAAAATATGATTTGTAATTTTATACGCTTTTCTTCTTAAGTATGTAGTCAGTTAATAATAATAATCTCCCAACCTTTCCTTTCCTGTAAGTATTAAGGTACACCACTTCACAACCTGAACAGTGTCACCAACTCCTTTCCCCTTGTGTGAAATGTTTCACTACACCTTCCCCCAAGATTCAATAATGGTCATGTTAAGTACAGTTAAAATTCAAGCAAGATTTTATTTGTCTTGTTATTTTGGAAAGCCTATCTCTAAATTGTCCATAAATGTATCTCTCAGTGAAGATTTAATCTTCTCAACCTGTCAGAGGCTAAATTATTTGATTTCTTTGAAGCCTGACATTAATATTGCATCACATTCAAGTGAAAAAATTATGGGCTTTTGCTTCTTTTGTATCAATTTTCCTCCACGGAAATCCGTCATTATTTAGCCATCTTAAAAAAAAAAAAAAAAAAAAAACTAGGCTGGTCAAAAATAATGCAAATGAGCTAATCACGGCAACAAGATAAATTCGTCCCAGCCTTGCAGACGAACAAAACTAGCCACACCAGCCGTTGGCATTGCGATGCGCCCACGATACTTCCCCGGTGCACTGAAACAGTAGTTTCCCGTATGAGGACGAAACAGACCCGAACGTTTCAAAAATGGTTCGCACGTGTTCACGTGACCATCTCCACGTGACTAAGGAGGTCACGCATTTTTTTTGTTCTTTTTGTTTTTCTTTTCACAACTTGACTGCTTTTTGCATGAATCCAGCTCCAAAGTTGGACCTCTTTCTGACTTGTATGAGCGAGTGCCAACCTTCCGTTTACAAATTAAGTTAGAAAATAGACGACTTGCGAAAAAAATTTGAGGGAACTGGCAGAAGGTTGCCCCGTATCATATTCTGTTCTCTCACGCTGGGTTCAATTTCACGTTAGAGCGATCGAAATCATTTTCTCTTCTAGATATGTATACATGCGTAAAAATAATGTTGAGAACTTGATCAGATCATAACTAGTTAAAAATCGCCACTTGTCGCTAAATATTTTCTTGCTGAATGTTGAGATAATTCGTATTATGAGATTGAAAGAATTAAAAAGATGATTCAAAAACTTTTGCGAAAAAAATATTTTTGTTTCAGGTGAATTAGGTCACATAATTGTAAAACATGATCTACACGTGTACAATCTACACGAGGTTGTGACACGCCCTTTTGCAAAAAACCCGGGTAAAATACTGTCCCGCTGCTCTCCGTGGCACTTTCATAGACTTGTGCTATTTTTTGTGCATATCTAATAAGACGTCCCAAAAGAAACTCTCAGAAACCCCATATTAAAAAGCCCAACACAACACAAGGTAATGGACCATTTCCGAGATGCCTGTTGCCTCCGTTTCACAACGGAGCCTAGTGCGAAACCTTTCTTAACAAAGGACACAGAGGCAACATACATATCGAAAGTGGCTTATTGACAAAGGTGATAACAGAGTACCAAACTGTGACATCATTTTGCAATCTTTTCCATTTGAACCTCTAAACCACATCATGTAATATACACAGCTGCTGCAACAACAAGCCCTACTGAAAAGAAAAGATATAGAAGTTTAAAGTTCCAGATAGTCCCATACTAATCTCTCTTATTTAGCGTCAGCTCTAAATCAAAGGAACTAACACTAAATAAGAGGGTTTAGTGTGAAACAATTTGAACTTCAAAAACCCATATCTCAGCTGCTCAATGCGCTAAAGAGCTAATTTTTTGTGTGAACTATTTTCAGATAGGCCACTCTGATTTATACAAAATCCATTTTTCAGAAAAAAATCTTTTTGTGACGTCATCACTTTGGTACTCTATTTGTACGTACAATTAAATAACCAACAATCTGCTTTATACAAACACTTAACCGATGATTTGGCTCCCGAAATATCCGGGCATTTTCCCGAAGCCCAACTTATGATTCTTCAAATAGTTTCCCTCGCTACTATATGTAGACGTCACATCCGGTCGTCCGTAGATGACAGGCAAAGAAAACTGCTTTAATACGATTTACAAGTCACGTGACGACAGCAAACGCGACGACGCAGTAATTAGGCAGTTTAGAATGCCACAGCCAATTTGTTTCGCTTTCATCAATTTTGCGTAAAACGAAAGGACTTTGAAATATATGAAATCTAGTTAACCCTTTCACTCCCAAGAGTGATCAACTTCAATTTTCTCTTTCAGTGTCTCACCAGAAATATATCATACAGAAAGGAGAACTTGGCTTTTGATACCGTGTTCAGATGAAAGCTGATTAAACTATCAATTCTCTCTACAACGCTCATACAGTTCCTTCTTATAAGGTAAGGAGAATCTGTATTTTGAGCTTGGGAGTAAAAGGGTTAATGCCAGTTGCTGATCGAGATGTAAACTGCACTGGCTCCTGAACTGCAGGTTTTAGGTATTTACAGCGCTACTCACCTACGCAAATAATCTTTTTAGAGCGGTTACTATTATTTAACTACATTATCTGCATAATCTCAATTCTAAACCCTGTCGATTAAAATGATATTCTATTTCTTTAGTCATGTGCGTGTCACAAAACAGTGATGTTCTATAATTCTAAAATTTCCAATCTAAGTCTGACGCAGTTTCATTTTGTTAGTGTTCAGTATATAAATTATACTTCCAAGATATGATCAGACAATTTTGGATTACGTCTAAACTGTGTTTAAATCTTTGGGAGTTCCAGTCTAATTCTAAAAATATTTATAAATGCCGTACATTACATGGTAACGAGGCCAACAGGTCACGTGACGCATACATCACTGCCTCTGTATCGGCGGGAGTTCGATGGCCACAATGCCCGTGGGCCCAACCAACTGACCAGAGTCCCAGACCTGTGAAATACAGCAAATATATCACTCAAGTTGCACAATCTCGTGACTGATTTTAGCACCATCGTTACTTACCCTGGAATATATACCCGGGCTGGGTTGTTCAAAGCCCGGTTAAGCTAGTCCAGGGTTAACCAAATTCTTTCTCTCTTGTTTGTGGCTAACAAACTGCAGAGTTTTGATTATAGACTAGCTAACAAGTTTGTTCTTGCTCAAAACATAGAGTCAGAGTCCTTTTGTCACCAAACGCTTTTGATTTTAGACTTAAAAATGACAACAAAGTTAGACTTAACCCGGGGCTAGCTTAACCTTGCTTCGGACAACCGGGCACTAGATTTGTCTTTTAGATAGTTCTCACGACGAGTATATCCTCGTGTAATTTTCTATCTTTATCATCTTCACCTGTACATTACGTGCTTGAATAAAGTTAATGTTGTTGTTGTACTGAAGAAGGCCACGTGATCAAAAGATACACTCGCTCCAGTCTCCACCCCTCCTATCTTACCTGCTCTTCTTCCATTCCCGTCCTCAACTTCCGTTTCCCGGGCCCGTGTTTTCGGTTTTCTTTCCACTTTCCCTCGAACGACGGGCCTCGTCTCAGTTCCTCTTTTCCAGGCCCACTCCGCTGTAAATTAAGAATACATTAAAACATTTCATTCTGTACGTTATTGGAGATCCTGATTTGCTTTTATCCGCTAAATAATCACCACCGGACCGACAACCTTCGAGATTATGAGGACTTTGCGTCAGAGTCGGGCGACTTCCTGACAGTAAAAGAATTAGCTATGGCATAAAACTGTAGCATTTGACAACGAAGACAAAGAAGTGTTGATAATTGTTCATGTTTTTACTGACCTAATATTTCCGTGGCACAATGGTCTTCATCAGCGTCAAATGTGGTATAAGAGTTTCTACACGGGTTTTGTTAGCGTGGAATGAGCCACTTTCACAATCATGTGCACTAGGAAATAGCACTTTTTGCTCTCCACATAAACGAGTGTCTGTCAAGTAAATCTCTCTGCTGAGCTTGCTTTTGTCTATATAATTGCATTATAATCACATATAAATATGTTATACACTCTGCTCGCCAAGTTTTATTGTCAGTTGGCCCGCCAGTAAAACTGCGCTTCGCGAACTACGCATGATTGTGAAAGCGGCTTATTTGGCGATAAAGCGTACTAATCACAGAGGCTGTAAGAAACACTTTCAACCAACCAGAAGCCAAAGTATTTTGGGATTGGTCATTTGGCGAGAAACCGTTGTCTTTTGTGAGCAGATCGCAATCTGCTTTTACTTTTGTTATTGAATGACCAAGAATACTGTCAAACTTGTTGGGACAAATCCGAAAGCATAGCAAACGCAAAACCAAAGCAATGACACATCGACAGTCATCCAAAAATCACTCTATTCGCAACGACGCGATGAGACACAGGGTACTGGATTGACATCACGCTACATTTAACAATTCAACTATCACGACGTAACTCTATCTGCGAATACAGCACGACTTTCTTAGATTACCGTAACACTTGTAAATAACGCAACGTGGCACTTATAACGAGTGTACAGATTAACTCTTGGGCTCTCTTACCATGCCGTCTTTCCATTCTCCCTCAAACGTGCCTAAGTTGCTCACTTCGATTCCATGGCCATTCTTCTTTCCTCTGTGCCAGTTACCTAGAGAACAATCATTGTTAACAAATAATGCAAACACAACTTACAAAACAAACACAATAAAAGTGTGAACAATGTTATTTGGACTTCAGGTGTTACCGTTGAATGTGTACTTCGCATTTGGGTCAGTGAAAGAACCAGCGCCATTTTCCTGCAAAAGATGAGATTTGTAATTCACAAGGTGCTGAAGGTACTGAAAGAGTAAAAAGCAAATTTTTGATGCTGAAAAAAAAAAAAAAAAAAAAAAAAAAGGCAGCCAAATCACGGAACACAGTCCTGCATCTTTAGCGCTTTGGAACATTAGCAGATCAATCTTACCCTTGGTGCCAGAGGTTTCTCGCTCTCGGAAGCTCCGGTGCGGCCCCGTAAGGCTGGAGGCGAAACCACGGACAGCGGCGCCCCCAGCCCTACGCGGCCGCGCAGATCGGAGCTCCCGAGAGCGAGAAACCTCTGGCACCGACGGGTACAGTGCAGATGGACTAATCCGTCATAGATATGAATCACCTAATGAGGACATGCGTGCGCGTTCAGAATGGTTCACGAACCTTGCCGAACTCCCAGTGCCCCTGGTAGGTGGCTTCATTAGCGTAAGTCATTTTTCCTTCTCCATGATGCAGACCATACATCCAGTCACCTGTTCGTAACACATAAAGTACATAAAATTATGTTTTATTCGACGTGATCACAACAAAACTGTCCCATTTTTAGGTCTGTTTCTTAGCTGCTCAAATTCTTCAAAAGTTGACTAAACTTTCAAGACAACTTATGTGACATAATTTAAATCTGCACACGAGAGCACCACGTGCAATGTTTATCCCCACAATTAGTTGTCGAAGCTACGAGTTCCCTGTCGTCTTGAACATCATGAACAAACCTCCTCACCTTCATAGCAGCTTTTATCCGCGTACACCATTTTCCCTTTAGAGTGACGCTGCAAAAACAGATATCATAACGTCACGTCGCATTTTACTTGGTTACGTCGTATCGGATGCATCACGTCTTCATGTCACGTCACGCCACGCTACTGGTCACGTCGATTTTATTAGGTCACGTAGTATTGGATACATCACGTCTTCATGCACGTCACGCTACACTGCCCTTCACGTCGTATCGAATACGTCAAGTCAACTGCCCCAGTATACATGAGGCCAGATAAGCAAGTCAAACTGTGCATGGATAGTGCTCACAACAACAACAACACCTCACCTGGTCAATCTCCCATCCGCCTGAGTAGTGCGTGCCATCTTTGTACCACATGTTACCCGTGCCGTGTCTGTGGTCGTACTCGTACTGACCTTCATATCTGGCACCATCTTGGTACGTCGTGATACCTTTGCCGTAACGCTATCAGTGCAGAAAAAATAACAACAAAATGTTGATACAGTAAACTCGAACCGAGACGTTTGGGTTTATCCCTCAAAACCGATAACATTTTTATGACCATGTCATGCTGCCAATTGTCAAGTTGTAAGGCATTGTCGTGACTCAGCAAGCGTTATTGGTTGGTGCGGCCCAAACAACAATAATAACAACAATAACAACAACAATAACAATAACAATAACAACAACAATAACAACAACAATAACAACAACAATAACAACAACAACAATAACAACAACAATAACAACAACAATAACAACAACAACAACAATAACAACAACAATAACAACAACAATAACAACAACAATGACAACAATGAACCCCACCACCAAAACAAAGTAAAAACCAATTGCGAATTACTCTAACTACTGATTGGTTGAATATGCTTTCTTACGATCTTTGTGATTGGCTAATGATGAAACTTACCATGTTCTTAAAGAAGCACCCAGTATACTTGTCCCCATTGGCGTAAACCATAATGCCCTTTCCGGTCATGCAGTCTTCGCTCCAGTCCCCCTCGTACCGCGTACCGTCGGGACAGCTGTACACTCCTGCACCCTGACGCTGAGATCAAGAAAGAAGACGAACACAAGATATGACTCCCAACCCATCACAAAATTGTGAGAAATGTGACAAATCTCCAGCACATTTCTTTGCCAAAAGTAGATTATTGTTTATATATTCTTATCTGACAGCGGTTCCTGTGACGTCTGCTTATGTTGTCATATCCCGGATGTTAGTCAAAGGAGCCTTAGGAAGAGCGCCAGGCTGCTCCATAAAAAGAAGTGGAACCAAATATCACTGTCATTCACCCTTACCTCTCCATTGTTCCAGTGACCAACGTACGTAGCACCTGAAGTGTACCGCATCTCGCCCTGGCCGTTGATGCGATCGTTGACAAAGTCACCGCTGGAAAGAAGCGGGAAAAGTGAGGCCAAAAAAATTGGAAAGCCCAGTATGGTCCTTTGGCTTTACGGTATATTCCTTTCAAAAGCCTTTCATAAAATATCAAACTCTTCACTTCTCAATTGTTTTGTTTTCACCTGTAAATGTTCCCATCACCTGACGTCAGGGTTCCCTTGCCGTGTTTCTGTTGGAAATAAATGGAAGGAGAAGGTATGTAATTCAAGGGAGTTCACAGAAACTTAGAACAATAACACAGACACACACAGAGACGGTCAGTTTGTGTATGGGTGTGGGAGTTTAATTGACACTTCCATACCTTGCTAGCGACCCACTGTCCACTATATAGCAGTCCATTCACACACTTCAGCTCGCCGTGGCCTTGAATTTCTCCTCGGACAAATTGGCCCTTGAAACGGTCCTTATTCGCGAAGCGTATTTCGCCCTGATTGGAAAATGCCCACAGTTCAGTAAAACACCTCGACAGCCCCATAAAACACTCCGACAGTTTAATAAATACCCCACAGTTCCATAAAAACACCCCACAGCTCTATAAAACACCCCACAGTTCCATAAAAACAACCCACAGCTCTATAAAACACCCCACAGTTCCATAAAACAACCCGGCAGTTCCACAAATAAATCGACAGCTGCATGAAACACCTCGGCAGTTACATCAAACGCCCAGACAGTTCCATAAAACACCTCTGCAGTCCATAAAACACCTCGGCAGTTACATCAAACACCCGGATAGTTCCTTAAAACACCTCGGCAGTCCATAAAACACCTCAGCAGTCTATAAAACACCTCGGCAGTCCATAAAACACCTCGGCAGTTCCACAAATACATCGACAGCTGCATGAAACACCTCGACAGCTCCATAAAACACCTCGGCAGTCACATCAAACACCCGGACAGTTCCATAATAAAACACCTCGGCAGTCCATAAAACACCTCGGCCGTTCCATAAAACACCTCGGCCGTTCCATAAAACACCTCAACAGGTCCATAAAACACCTCGGCAGTTCCACAAAACACCCCAACAATACCATAAAACTCCACGATAATTCCATAAAACATCCCACGTCTCCTCAGAATTAAATCACATGACATTTTATGATGGCTCCGATGAAAACTGATTAAACTACCAATACAATTTCTTCCTGGAGGTTAAGATAATTTAGGAGTTCTCAGGGAGATTTTCCCGTGGGTTCTCGTTAGTTTAAACTTTGTTTTAGTTTTGCTGATACACCACTACATTGTTACCTGTCCATGCATCTTGCCCTCGGCCCAGTCTCCATGGTACTCATTGCCATTATTGTAATAGAGAATTCCGTGGCCATCTGCCAAGACGAAAAAATGCTGAATAAGCGACGAGGGTTTCAGAAACTTTATACTGCTGTTCCTGTTTTTGTTGCTGTTATTGCTCTGTTGTCTTGTTCTTGTTTGCATTAGCGAGACAGTGTGTGAATGCACCCATAGCTATGAAAAAATTCCAATTCCAAAACTTCCTGGCCTTAATGCACGACGTGTGTGCACGACAAAATTAATGATGCGAGGAACCTTTGTTAGTTGTGACATGACATACAAATTAAAGTGTGACTTCACAACATGACGTCACACGTTGTGAATGCGGCAGCCTTATAAGGACATTACGTTGTTTGTCGTCCGCCCATTGGCCTTTGTACTTCTCGCCTGTACTGAAAGTCAGCTCGCCTTCACCATTCCTTTCGTCGTCCTCCCATTGACCCTACAACAGGAAATATAAGTTAAACGGATATTATGGCCACGATAACGATGCTGATAACGATGATATTTATGACGAAGACGACGAAGATGATGACGACGGCGATGATGATGGCGACAACGACAACGATGACGGCAGTGATGACGACGATGACGACAACAACAACGCTGATTATGGTAATGACGATGAAAACAACCGCGTTAAACAATAAAAAGGACAGTGAAGATGTAAAGCAATCTTATCTCACCACATATCTTGTCTGATTGGGCCAAGCAAGGACTCCCTGACCATGTCTCTGCAACAAACAGATATACACAAGGCGACAGTACGTTTTATTTATGGCTTTTCAGTCATATTGTTTTAGTACTGGAATAACGTCAATCTTCCTTTACCTTTCCCGAGCGAAAATCCCCGCAATATATTCTTCCGTCTTTGTACGTAAATGAAGCCTTTCGCACATCTAAAGGAAAGAAAGATGAAGGTGTGAGATGTGGTTAAGGCAAAAAATTCTCCTTTGAGTGTCTAGCCAAAGAAGAGAACGTTACATCATCAAAATCATTACAACTTCATTTTAAAAATGTGTCAATTCTTCTAGCCGACCACCTAAAGGTCTCAATGAGTGCATTCTAATAGCAGCAGTGTTCATTTCAAACTCATGAATTGTGAAATGAAACCTAAAGGTATGACCAGTCAAAGAAAGTTCCCAGAAAGTACATTCTTATGGAAGTGTAAATATTGTTGAGCGGACTTCACGTTTTGTAAAATGAAACCTAAAGGCGTGCCTAATCAAAGGAAGTTCATTCTAATAACAGTGTTCATGGTGTTTCTGAGCGTAATTGATGTTTATTTTGCAGGTCCGACAAGGGTTTTACTTTCCGAGAAGAAAAGACTAAAAAGAAAAAAAGAAAGACAGTAAATGGTTTTTACAGCATTCCCCGTACCAATTTCTTTTACTCCCGTGGCTTCCTCTCCATAGAACTTAATTGATACAGCGGACTCCAGTTTTTGTAGCCAAAGTTTCTTCTCGGACTTCGATCCAGCATACATGATGTGGGACCGTTCGGGCGTGAACACCTCTAGGGAGTCTTCCTTGACTGTTATGCAAGAAAATACGTAAAAAGTAAAAATAAGTTTAACAACTGAATAAAGACGCTTAACATAGACACAATGTATCACAGACTGAAATGATGAGAAGCGAGAGAGAAAGATACAAAGGGAGACAAATGGAAAACTAATGCACGCGTGAACGTTGTTCGGACACCATATCCGTCCTACTAGACACTTGAACTAAAAAGACGACTGATCTAGTCGGAGATGATTTTCTTTGCCAATCAGTGTCCGAAATGAACAACCAAGAATTTTGGCATTGCCCATATGCCTTTGAAAGCCTAAGGTACACCCTAAAGGATATATTCACTCGTCTCTGTAATTCGTTGTGAAACATGCGGCGACGAGAAACACTGTTGAGTCGGCAAGATAAAATCATTTTCGAAAAGCACATTTGCAACTTAAAGTAGCTAGAGTAGCAATGAAGTAGTTTTGAGAGTATTTATTTTGTTGTTAACAGGTCGAATGGCCGAGATTGAAGACGATTTAAAAGACGTCATATGAAAATCATATCAAGGATCATCGTACACGTGATCTGGGCCCAGTCCTCCCCAGCAGAGGCTCAAATGAGCCCGCAAAGGATTGTAGGTTTATATATACTGTATTTTTGTTTCCGACGAGTGAACGTGTGAAAGCATGAAACAAAAGTCCTACTTGAATGGGGATCGTTATCTTGGAGGTCAGTAAACCAGACAGTCTCGAGCTCTAGGGTCAGCTCCACCTCTTGATTAAGAACGCCTTTATAAGCGAACACCAACAAGTCATTGAACAGCAAGCACTGCCGAACAAAGAGACAACAAGTGTGAAGGTGATGTGGTGTGAATGCTTAATTATCCTTACTATGCCAAGGTTCTTATTACTTTATTACATGACTTATAACTATAACTATACTATTACATTGACTGATAAGAGTATTGTATCTTTTAAAAAAAGAGAAACCCTCAAGGTCCCCGTGGAACATGATTTATTATTTATTTATTTATTTATTTATTTATTTATTTATTTATTTAGAATAGCTCGTGCACGATACAAGTCTGCACAACAAAGGCTGGAAGATGGAAAGGCATTCTGGTAGATGCAGTCAAAGGACGTTCGTCATA
This sequence comes from Plumapathes pennacea, assembly GCA_964036295.1. Taxonomy (NCBI): domain Eukaryota; kingdom Metazoa; phylum Cnidaria; class Anthozoa; order Antipatharia; family Myriopathidae; genus Plumapathes; species Plumapathes pennacea. The sequence continues at coordinate 3,786,093 of OZ038463.1, forward strand.
TCAAGTGAATCGAAGAGTGAAGTCCTCATTTTTCAGAAGTCAAGGCCACTCTTCTTAACATTTATGTATTTTCCATATGGTGGCCGATTTAGCCTGCCTAAAGTTAGGCTCAGAAATGAGCAATCCTCAAGAGGAACCACTGACACAAACCCAAGAACATTTTAGCGATCATTGCAATACAGAACGTCGCAAATCATCTAATCGGAGAACGTTTCCTTAGCCAATCAGCACTCGCAAAGTCAATAACCAACAGTTCAAATCCCAGATGCTGTTGCGCTTTTTGGACCTTGTTTACAAACACTGTCGGCCATATTGGATTATCTAACGTATACTTTCGTTATTTTACGTATCATCCGAGCTATTCCTACTCCGGAATAGTCCCTAAAGATTACATCATGCTTTTACGCAATACCTTGTTCACTCTGGTGTTTCCTGATAGAGTCACTTCACCCGTTTTGAAGAGTGCACGCCCTGGAACTTCATAAGCCTTGGCAAAGAAAACAGAGATGAATATAATAAACCCAACAAACTATTCGTGCAAGATGGTGGAGAAAATGAGACTGAAGAAGTAGAAAGAAAAACAGGCAGCAAATCAAAGATAACTAAACAACGAAAGAAAGAGAAATCAGGAAAAGGGAGGACCAGACGAAAGAGACAGAAAGAACACAGATAGCGAGACAAACAGAAACAAGCAGGCAGAAAATATGGAAACAATGAAGCACAGGCAGGGAAATCAGAGACGGCGAATTATCTCTTTCAAAGTTCATACTTCAATTTCATACAAAATAACGGAACTCAGCAAGCCATAGTTCATCAATAAAATCTGAGCAGAAACTCGAGAAAGCACCGTATTATTTGTAAGTTTCTTTGTTCACAAGTTACCTGCAGGCCAATGACTCTGGATCGGAGTTCCGCCATTGCTTTCTGACCCTGAACAGCTTGAAGGCGATTGTTTATGTACTCTGCAACTTTGTTCTAAAAACAAAAACGCACACAAAAGCACCAAAATAATCGATACAATTTCTAACATCGAGGACGCGAGACCGATGGAAGTTCTCCTTCTCTGTTAAATAAACTCGCATGCTCTGCTCGACTGATCACAAATGCGCGATGAAGTGAAGCTCGTCCTCTTTCTTATCCGACCATGTGTTTATTAAATATTTCTGGTTAGACATTGAAAGGAGAAACGTTCCCTTGATTACACGAGGGGTGATGTAAACGCCTACCATTTCTTTCAAGGCCTTCTCCACATCCCGATAATCTGGGTGTTTCTCGGGAGTTCGTTTTAGCAGCTCCTGCAGCAAAGACAGAAATTATAATTGAATATTGCATGGGCACGGTAAACTGATGAACGCCTGCTATTAATGCAAGCTTTTCTAGTCTTTGCTATGGCCATAGTCTGGCGTCTAACCAATAAAAAAGAACATGCCGATTTTTTTCACAAAGAATCCTTGAACCTTGGACCATGATTTCCACGTAATTTTCTACGGTCGATGTTAAAGTGCCTGCACCTTTCTCAGTTGGGTTAGTGTCAGTCAACTCTCTCTAAGCGGACACCTTCTCTAAAGCGGACACCTCTCTAAGGCGGACAGCATGCAGAGTTGGTCCTTGCCAATTTTCACTTGTTTCTCTGCAGCTGAACTCTCTCTAAGACGGACACTAAAAAGTAAATGCTAGTCCCGAAGGTGTCCACCTCAGAGACAGAGACAGAGACAGAGAGAGACAGAGAGAGAGCTCCATTCAGCCAGAAGGGATTTCTTTTACTGTTGTTGTCGTCACGTTACCTTGAGCAAGAGAATGTAGCGCGGGATTCTGTGGACAACGCTGATTAGATAGACAGGCAGTGTTATTCCAGGCTGACAAATAGGATGGAGATAGCAGTTCTGAACAAGAAAAGGAAAGCAACACATCGATCAGGTCTCACTGATACATGGTGCCATGTACTCAACTTTATTCGCTATCACTGCATGATGTAAATACTATATATCATGAAGTCTATCATAATTTACACGTAGTTTATAGATGCAGCCCCCTGGTCTCTGTACTCTGTAATATGGATATATATTTCCAATTGTTAAGGCCTGGCAAAACGAGGACACATTGTGGCGGCAACATTGCTAGCGCGCGCATGTTTCCCAAATGTTGCCCCGTTTTACCACGTGCGAAACATTTGTTGCGGACACAAATTTGTGTCCTGGACACAAAAAATGTTTCTGAAAAACTTCAGAAACATTTGTTATGTCCACGCGGAACGCAACAATGTTGCCGCACGTTTTGCCACCCTGGAAACATCGAAGGACACAATGTTGCCGCCACAATGTGTCCTCGTTTTGCCAGGCCGTTAGTGTGTCTGTTGTATACGTTTGAGGATCAAACTTCGTATTTAAGAAACATAATATTTTGAAAAGGAGTGACCGCCTGCCTTCAGAAATGTTTCAAAGTCCTTTCTTTTGGTCTTGAGTTTGATCAGTTTTTCGGCATCATCATAGTTATTGCAGAAAGTGGCATAGATTTTTAGCTGTGGAGCCTGGTGGAACACAGGGAAAGAAAATGCACATTTAACACTTGAAAAATACAGAATAGGGAAACTGTGAATGAACAAGGGAAGGGAGAAAGGGTGACACAGGGCCAAGGGAGCAAGGAAAGGAAGGAGCATGGCAAAAAGGATGAAGGCAAAGAGACCGGAAAGAAGAAAGACAAGGAAAGGAAGGATAGATAACAGGAAGGAGGAAGGGAAGCGCAAAGAGAAGAATAGATGGAAAGAGGCAGTTGGAGTAGGGAGGTAGACTGAGGGGAGAGGGAAGACTGAGGCAATAGGAAGACTGAGAAGGGAGATTAAGAGAGGAGGAACATTAAGGGAGGGCAGAAAAAGGACATCTATATTGCAAATAGCAAACTTGAAATGTTTAGTTGAAATGCCACACAAACCGCTTGGATGAAGATTTGTCCAATGCATTGGGTTTCAGTCCAGTGGCTGATTTTCTCCAGCATATTGAACAGGATGCTTTTGTTTATTACGAAAATCCTACAATCAGAAGATAATATTAATGAGGCTGGTTGAACACAAAACCTTCAACATAAACATAAACATGGACAGCTAGTTTATAGCAATGTTTGTAAAAAATTTTACAATCCAGCAAACAAGCTAACATCTAAAACTAAATGCAGCAAAGGCAGGGAGGACTTTCCTGAAATAATCTGTGGGAGTGCAAGGCCTTTAGTACCTTAAATTATTATCAAATTCTCGCACTTACTGTTGTATGTTGGAAAACAATGTGTTCAACTCCTTGGAATCCAGGAATTCTTCCAGAGGATTCTTGAAAAGCTGAAATAGTGTTGAACAGAAAAATGGCCACACAAAATTCTACTACACTCCAAAGTCCCCTTCTTCCTAATGTTGATGTGTTAAGAAGGTACAGCATGACATTTAAATTATGAACACTGTTATTCATTTTTGGTGTGTGACCAAATTCAAGTGGTACATTTGAATAAGCATGGAAACCATCACTTTCTCACTGACTTTGAAATTTGATGTATGTCTATTGCTGTCTGACAAGTTAAATAGAAAAGTAGCTGCTTCAACTGTCACATGGCATGTCTAATTTATGAAACCGGCAGAACCAATGGAATCCTAACCATAACCATAAGCTTAATCCCAACCCTAGCCCTAAGTTATGCTTAGGGCTAGGGTTAGGGTTAATGTTAGGGTTAGGTATAGAGTTAGAGTTAGGGTTCCGTTGTTTCCATTGCTTCCGTAAATTAGACATGGTGACTGTCACATGCACATTTCCTATTTGTGTTGTTAGGGAAACTGCTATATACTGTGATAGTGGTTTTATGTCTGGGACCAGCATCACTGCTTAATTATTTGGGCAAAAAAACTTAATAAAAAAATACAAAGGGTGGGGAGAGTGGGGGAGAAGTTGACATGACACCACCCCTGCCAAAACTCACCTCAATGATGGTTTCCATTCCCCTGACAAAAGTTCTCTCTGTGGTGTACAGTTCAAGGGCCACTTGGGCCCTTTTGTACGAGGGAAAGTTGGAAAATGTCAAGGGCAGTTGATCTGTTATCAGTGTCACATGCTCATGTTGCTGCAAAGAGAAAATAATGGTGATCTGTACTTTGCTTTTCATCTGTATTCTTCCATTTCAAAACTAATATTATTATTGAATGAATTAAAAACAAAAAACAAAAACAAAAACAAAAATTAAAAAAACAGATGGATCCATGGCTGGCCACCAGTGTCTATAGGTATTGTAATTTTAGTTTGCCAGTCTTCCCAACCTCCGCCCCTCAATGGGGGGGAAGGGGGATTCTGCCCCTCAACCTGAGCCGGTGCCTCTGCAGCGAACGCATCTACTGCAGTATGTTGCCTTCCTGGCCCGAACACTCAAAGTGCCCACTATAAAGAGCTACATCAACATTGTGGGCATCCTCCACAAAGGGTTTGGGTTTCCTAACCCCCTGCTAGATAATTGGCCAATTAAATCTCTTATAATCGGCATTAAACACGTGAAAGGTCAGCCACCTAACCAGAAGCTACACAACCCTTCCATTGCTCCGACTAATTCACTCAAAGCTCAATCCGCTTTCAATCTTTGATGCCTCTTTCTGGGCTACCTGCTTAGTTGCCTTTTTTCGGCCCATTCCACAAATCACACCTGCTGCCTACTTCCGTTAAACACTTTAACCCTACTAAGCAGTTCACCAAAGCCAACTTTAAATTCAACCCTTGGGGCATCCTTCTTACCATAAGATGGAGCAAAACCATACAATTCCGGGAGAGGGTAGTTTGCATTCCCCTTCCCAAGATCCCGGGCTCACCCTTATTATTCACTCTGGTTATTCAAGCCTTCCATTTCACTGCACAGGCAGATGATGACAGCCAAGCCTTCAACTGGCTTAACCAGTCTATGTTAGACCTCAGAGTACTCACCTACAAGATGTTTATGAGCAAGCTCAGAGCAACCCTACAGTTGGTAGGCATTCAGGCTGATGCCTATGCGGGTCACTCTTTTCGGGGGGGAGGGGCTTCTTTTGCCTACCAATCCGGGGTTCCTCTCGAGCTTATCGAAGTATTAGGGGACTGGCGATCCAATGCAGTACTCCTTTATCTCACCATCCCTCTTAACATTAGATTAGAGTCTGCCAATCTATTATGTAAATCAGTTCTATCTACTAACCACACTACCACTACTCCATTACTTAATTAGGGGTTTGGGAACATTTACCAATATTGTATAGGTAGTCATTATTTCTAATGTACTGTATGTGTATTTAATTAAGCTAAGGATCAAGTTGTAATAAAGACTGCGGGAGCTCAAATTGTGTTGAGTCTTGTTCATTGTGTTAAGACTGGGTAACTGCTAAACTCACTCACGTAAAATTCCAGTGATTGGTGGTTAATGCTCTTCCCCAGTCCTCCTGGTAAAGTCATCCATCTGCTAGAGCGACGGTTGGACCGTTCTTTCACTTTTTGGGCAACTACTGATGTATTTCCCCCTTTTGATGCAAAACAAAAAATATTTAGTTTCAAGTCTCAAAGCCATGATTCTTTGTCCAAATGAAACTTAATGGCAATCAATATAATCATGAACTACTGTACATTATTATGAAAAAAAAATGCTCCTAATTTGCATATTCATTTGAAAGCTTTTATTTGAGTGGCCAGGTATTGAGCAATATTCAACTTTAGCAATGAAAACAACTGAACCAGAGAAAACTTTATACTGAATGCCTTTTTCAGTCTTGGCCTCAAACTCAGGGCATAGATAAATCTAGAGATACCCACATTTCCACAGAAACATATTTAAGAAGTGTTTTGATAATGTAACACAAAATAAGAGCAAAAAGTTACAACTGCATGGCCACTTCTTTCAGTAGTCTTGGTGGCTCCTAAAATGCCTGTTTCTATTTTTGAGCTCCATGCAGGCTAGAGTGCGTATTGCATGTGCTTATTGGTGCAATATACTTCCTGGCTCAGTGAGGGAAATTAGGTGCTCATTTCATACCTGAGTGCTCTTCATCCAATATTCTGATTGTCTTAGTTTATTTCTCACTGAATATGTGGGTGTAAGAAGGGCCTTTGTAGATTTTTACTCAACACTGATCAAATACTCACACAAAAAAAAAAAAAAAAAAAAAAAAAAAAAAAAAAAACAGTAGATAACAAAATAATGCAAATACATGGTGAGTTTGGAGTTTGGCAAAGCATAATGTATACCTGACAGTGTATAGGCCAAGTAACCCTTTCACTGCTGAGCTCATAATACAAATTCTCCCAACCATTCATAAAGAAGAGGATGATGTACTGTTACAAGTATTGATAATTTGATCAGCTTTTATCTCAACAAGTGTATAGTGTGATATGAATCTCTGTGAGAATAACAGAGAGTCAGCAAGAGTGAAAGGTTTAATTCACCTGTCTAGACAAGCAGTTTCTGTACTAAAATTCAGGACACCTCTAACCTGCTGCACTAAATGTTGCTGAGTATCTCAGCTTGGGTTTACGCCGTCTAGGTGGGGCGGATGGTACTGCACTGAACTCATGCTCCTTACCATCTGGGATGCGCTCTTTCTCACTATTGTCAGGTGGATCTTCTGGAGAGCCTGTATCCACATCATCAGCAGGGAGAAATTTTATGAGTGACACACTAGTTTCCTCAGGACTTAGCGGAAGGCTGGAAGTTTGATCGAAAGAAATTGCGGCCCGATCTGACATAAAATTCTTTCTCTTTGTTTTTGCTGTGTTCTCAATCTTTGGTAGAGTCTCCTTCTTTTCTGGAATGTTCTCCACTTGAGAGACATTTCCCTTAGAGAGTCCACTTTTGCTGTTCAACCCAGTCAGTTCCACCTGATTTTGTGACCCAGCGACATTTTCAGGAGTGTAATACCACTCCGTCTGTTTATGAAGATCTTGAGAGGTGTTCGCTCTTTGTTTGTCAGTTCTTTCACTTTCTGTCTTTATTACCTTTCCTTGATCTTGTAACTCAGTTGTTTGCTGTAGATTATGTGAGTGGTTTTGTGAATTTATACTGTCAGATGCAGGACAACCAGCCAACCTCCCATTAAAATGCTTTCCATCCAGAGAATCAGTGGCCATACTAGGCAAATCTGCAGATGTAGCAGCTTGTTTCTGATTTAATTTTCCTTGACTGCCTTGTGACATGTTATTCCCTATAAATAATCAGAACATAGTCTACTGTACAGTGTACATATTTTTAAAAACCTTCATTAGGCAGAGTAACTTTCATATGAAGAAAACTGTTGGCTCACCATATGAAATTAGCAGCTATATATCATCCTTTAGTTCAAGATTCTAATGGTGTCCAATTTTCATACATCGACTCATAGTCAATTCATATCTTTTCTCTACAGCGACAAAGTCCAAAACTATAGCTCTCCCAACTGCTAACGTTTCCATTCTTTTAGAAAAACCCATGTAACAGTACCCTGCCAGACAGAGGTTCCAAGGAGAAAGGAGTCTCTGCTTGCAAGCTTGATTTCCTACCAAGTATGCACAAGATTGTGTGCATTTGACATTGCAGATGCACAGTGAGCCAGTAAAAGTGATTAGATGACTACAAGCAGTAGTGCGAACTCTAAAATGTATGACATGTAAAATTTTAACCTAGTAAAAAACTGGCTTATTGAAAATTTAATGGCCTGGTCTTAGCTGTAGACAGTGGCTCATCAAAGAATCAGACAGTTGCATGAAGAACTGAGGTTTCTTTCTCCTTAGAACCTCTTTCTGGCAGAGGAGTAGTACTGTTTTAACTGTCCTCAATCAAACTTTAATTTGTCAACCCCTCTCACTAATTTGGGAAGTTTTGAAGCACATGAACACTCACCATCTGCCAGACGATGCCCAGAACCCTTTTTACTAACGTTCCTTTGAATCACTGCTTCCTTGATGTCAGCTTCAGTGGTCACATCAATTGGATCAACTTGTATAATTTCTAGGCTTCCAGATCGGTTTTTTATCACCTTGTATGACTTCCTTCGCTCTTGGCTGCCAATCTGCCTGGTCTTAATTGCTGGTCTGCCCTCTTCAAAGACATCATCATTAGATACATCATCTGTAACCAAAACACATCCTGGGCCAGGAAAGTGCTGCAAGATATCTTCTTCTGTCAAAGATGATGCACTCTTCTTGCTTTCTCTTTCTCCATCTAAACCCGTTGGAAAAGTTCTACATTCGTTGGCTTTACCTTGAACTGTCTGACGATCTTCTTTGTCACTAATACCAGCAAATGGCAGGCCATGCAGCAATGCAGCATCTTTATTTTGTTCATTCTCAGTGTCACTGTGGGGATCCATGGGTTCATTTTTGAAGATTCCCAACATTCCTTGAACTGTATCTACATGGACAGCTGTGCCTTGCTCGCATTCTTTGACACTTTCCTAACAACAAAGTTATATGTCAGAAGGAATCGAAAGTTAATTTAAAACATCTAGAGGGTATTCTGCTTTTTTTTTTCTGCAAATGATAATATACTAGCTATAGGTATGATAACTATGCTGAGTGTCTGTAAATGTATAAAACTAACTAAAGTCATGCATGTTTCACCGGAATTTGAGTTCCATGGCAATGCACTACAAGTGCCTAAACAACAACAACAACATGCTGTATAATCATACCCTACGATCAATTAAACTAATTCTGTCTAAAGTGATGAATCTTTTTTTTTTTTTTTTTTTTTTTTTCACTTTATTTAAAAATATACAACCTATACTTACACATGTTTATAACAAACATTTAATGGCTAATCCATATGATCACCACCTGTGTGTGTGTGGCTTTCATGTCAAAATACCACTGAGGATGTTGATAATGTTTTGATTTTATTAATTGGTGTATAAAGGAATTTTTATATAAACTTCCAGTTAGTATTAGTAAACAAAGGTCAATATAATTAATTATTTGACATATGGGGCACATATCTCTACCTAGGGTCGGTGTCAGATTGGCTGAAATCACACTATAAACGCTCCACACATTTTAGAGTTATCACAAATTCACATACCTCTGGCTTAGGCTCACAACCACCAAAAGCTTCGGCGAATTTCACATCGTACTCGCCCTCTGAGCTGGATGTATAGGAACTACTGTCAGAGTCGGAATGTTTGCTGTTTGAATCTTCCTGCTCTGTCGCCTTTGAGAAAATTTCTTGCTCGGGACTACCACAGGGCGAGTGAAATTCTTCCTCTCCACCTGAGCTATTCTCGCAAGCGTCCGTTTGCTGTCCACTTCCCGCAAGATCATCGGGTGTTGCGTGTACGTTTTTCGTTTCCGTCTTGTCAGGATTCAATGATCTTTCGGTGGCTTCTTCTCCAGTTCTTTTCTCTTCATATTCGTTAGCATTCACGTCAGCTGAAGCAATTTTACTTTCGTTCACGACATCTTTTTCCGTATCAAGTACATCGTCCACATTGCCCGAATGGTTCGCCATTTTTTCATGCAGCTGTATAAAATGTGAATTCGCGTTCCGTTAGCAATCGGCAAACGTATTAACAAATTCTTCCTCAAATAAAACTATTAAACCAGTCTGCTGGTTAGCAGATCTTCCAGAATAAACCAGCTTCACATTTGTTTCCAGATCATCGTTTCCAGTTCACTGCACATTTCGAGGTCAACATTTTGCCGCTGACTTCTGTTCGCAAGTTCTTCACAGGTATCAGGAAAGAAGTTTTAGACAAACACGAACTATCTCCAGCTTCCTTCTAAGCGTTATTAAACGAATGGTAAAGAAAAGTCCAAATGGTCCGTTCTCTTGTGTTGACTGCCAAAACATAGCAATTTCCGTCACCTGATCAGGGTTGAAATAGCAAATTGCACAGGGAGAGCGCGGGCGGTTACGCATGATCGGAGGGGGGGGGGAGGGGAGAGTTGAAATCATCTTCTCGCCGAACCTTTACAAAAACGTGGAAATAACGCATACGTGTTGATAGAGGGGACAAGAACAAGAATAGAAAGCATTGACCACAAGAATTCCGTTGCTGTATCCAGAGGTGGGCGTGGGCAGCTATAAAGTCCTGCACAGCTGGTTTGTGACTCAGAAGGGTGGGGCAAGGAACCACTTTGTTAATGTGACATGATTGGTTGAAAAACAACATGCAATAGTCAAGGCGTGGAGATTAAATAAGTTGGAGCAAGCACAACAACGGTGTCATCTTTCTGCATTTTATCGGCTTTTGGGGTAAGTTAAACAGTAGATATGCTAGCCTGCACTCACGCAAAGATACTAAAAGCCTTCTTCTTTTGCCAGTATCATGGAACACCCGTAAAAGTCTGTGCATTTCTCTGACTTTCCTTCAAGATGCAATTAGCGTTCAACACAAGTCGATCCCCATGTTTGCCTTGCTTAAGCATGCTTTAAATGATCAGAGCTTTGCGTTCTTTGATACTGCAAAACTTGCAATATAATTGATCCTTTTATTTAAAAATATACGCCCAAAATGCATGTGTCACGCGACTTTCATGAGCTCATTGTATTCCAGTAAAAGGATCGTTTTGTGTGCAGTTTCATGTGGTTCCAGAGTGGTATAAATTTTCAGCAACATCCAACACAGTTTTGTCCGCCAATAGACACTATGTATTGGATCTCCTGTACAAAAGTTATTCGTCCCTGGAGATTAATTATGGTGATATCCTCCTTGTGACGCAGTTTTTAGTGCTAACGCTCAGGGCTTCTTGTCATCGTGTTTCACGCGGTTTACTGCTAAATTTTGGCATCTTTGATCTCATTTGTTCGATCTGGGGAAACTAAACGCTAGAAGGTTTTTGGTGTAAAGCGAAAAATTATACACCGAGTGAATAATGGCGTCCACTGCATGTGACCAGTTCATAGTTTATTGTATATATACACAAACAAAAGAAATAATTTATACCACGTGAAGGGGGTGTTACTAAACCACGAAACAGGGAAACCGAAACCTCCTGGTTAAGAGTTAACTCAGCTTCTGAATCCCAATTTTGAACCATCCATGTTGAATATCATTTGTATTGAATTGGATGTCATTTTTGGGATTATGCTATGGTAATAATCATAATTATTTAGGCTGTGTTTTGAAACTGTATACTCCATTTTGGTAGCACATACTGTCGGGGGATGCAAGAGCAAGGGAATAATTATGATCTAGGAGCTTGGGTAATTATTGAACCCTCTAGATATCCAGGGGTCTAATGCTCCTAACCTGGTTGTATGTTCTGACATTAATATTCTTTCTTCTTGCAGGACACATCACCATGGCAGTACGCAAGGCTAGTATACTCTACACCCGTGATTTGGATAGCCGGTTGGAGCAATGGAAGCAGGCTACCGCAAACAGCTTAATGGACCACATGTGTCAGTTAGATATTGATACCGAAGCAAGGACAATCAGGAATTCTGGGCTCATTTGCACCATTGGTAAACATGAAGTTATAAATAAACATAAAGTAAAAATGTGGTTATGGTTGTCCAGCACACTGGGGGTGAGGTGGGAGTTATATATAAATGTATGAGAAGTGGAAGGGAGGAGGGTGCAGACAATCACTCCTTATAGTACAGTTAGAATGGGCTTACATGAAGGCTTGATCTGCCCAGTTTGGGAGAATTTGTATTTTGAGCTTGGTGAAAGGGAAAGCGGTTAAATGTCTAGGCAGGTAAGCTTCTGAACACAAATTTTTTTTTTGAATTCACAGGCAGCTCCCTTTAATTTCAAACTTAACTACAATGGATCCCCCCTATTTTGAAGTCCCACAGGATATGAAAAAACTGTTCAAAATACAGGGGTTTCAAAATAACCAAACTAGTCAAGCTTATCCAAGGGGATTCTGCTTGACTTTGAAATAACAGGAACTTCGAATTAACCAAGTTCAAAATAGTGGGGTTTCGACTAATGTAAAAACAAGTAATTATCACATGAAACTATTATTGAGAGCAGTTTTGAAGAATAATAAGATAATATTGAATTAATTTTATGTTTTCGTGTTGTGTGTTCCTGCTGTAGGTCCTGCATCTAGAGATGTCGCTCTCCTGTCTAAGTTGATTGCAAATGGAATGAATGTTGCGAGGCTCAATTTCTCTCATGGCACGCACGAGGTGAGTTTAAAATGAAGGATAACAAAAAGCTATGAGTTCTGAGATCCAAGAAATGACCAAAAGTTTTGATGTAAAGCTGAATTTCTCACTCCTAAGCTTTGTTATTAATTCTTCAAACTTTAGAAGAAACATATGAGTGAGGTAAAGAGAATTGATTATTCAATTTGAAGCAGAGAAAACTGCCAATTTACAATATCCCCATACTATGTAACATTGAAACCCCTCAGGAGGACTCTGATGTAAAAAGGGTGGGATGTTTATTGAAACACTGACATTTTTATGTGACAGAGTTTTGTTTAGGGATCGGATATCCGTTGAAAGGATTTTTTTATGCCACCAGACAAAACTGTTATCAGTTGTACAAGCTTATAGTCACATAATTTTATGGATGTCATTTTAATGTCGTATAATTTGGTACCTTTTAGGAGTCAAACTGAGCTTTGAGCCATGCCCATTTTAGTACCTCTTAGACCCAGTAGTCTCAGGGGTCAAAATAAAGATTCCCAAAAAGCAAACCCCTCCCCCGCACCAGGATTGAAGCGGAGAAAGAAGGGTTAGCTCTTGAATGCGACCAAAAGTAAATAACAATGTACCCACAGATGTGTAGATCATCATAATGTTCTAATAGACAGACTGGTAGTGGCCTCAGGGAAGAGCCATGTACAGGTCTGTTTACTAACCTATTTGTTGTTGTTGTTGTTGTTGTTGTGTCTATATTAGTATCATGCTGGAACTATTGCTAATGTGCGGGAGGCAGCAAAGGAGTGCTGGCCTCATGCTGTGGGGATCGCCTTGGATACCAAAGGTCCAGAAATAAGAACTGGACTGCTGAAGGGGGTATGCAAAACAAATTGACATGGTTTAATACATTTGAGTAGCTGGTACCCACATGAGTAAAACCATTAAAGGAAGCTTTTAGTTGCTTTTATTGGTCAGCAGAAATGCTTACTTCATTTGGATCCTACTCTGCGTGCTAAACTTAGTGCTCTGAATTTAATGATAAAAATCGTGAACAAGTTGTATGTTGGTATGTGTGTGATACATGGTCAGTATGTTGGTTGATATATTAATTCATGATAAATTTGCATGAGAGCATTGATTTGTCTCCCTGATTAATAGGGCACATGTGCCCAGCTATAAGAACCGAAACTTTAATAAAGTTGTTGATTGATTGATTGATTATTGGTATGATTTATTTTGTGTGATAAATAGGGTGGATCGGCAGTGATCTCCCTCAAGAAAGGCCAACAGTTCAAGCTGACCACAGACAAGCAGTACTTTGACAAAGGCGACGATCAAATGGTTTATGTTGACTACACCAACATCACCGAAGTGGTTGCCGAAGGAGGCCTGGTTTACATTGATGATGGGCTGCTTCAACTGAAGGTGTTGTCCAGGGGAGATAAACATCTGTTGACAGAAGTGCAGAATGATGCTAAGCTGGGAAGCAAGAAAGGTGTCAACTTACCCAACTGTGCTGTGGATTTACCGGCTGTGTCAGAGCAGGACAGAAAAGACATCTTATTTGGAGTCGAACACGGTGTAAGTGCGCGATTTGCAGTACATGTGCATGCATTTTATACCTCACTGTACCTCTCTTGATGTAATTATGTCTTGTAGCTGTCTGTCCATGCTTGCATGTCACCTCTGTGTTTTTGTCTGAAGTCTGTGTTGATCACTGCACTGTGTATCCAGTCATATAGCGTCGCTTGACAGCGCGCCCATGCATCAAGTTTAGTTATCACTTTGCTTGAGAAATAGAGCCAGCCCTATGTTTTGATCTCTGAGTTGTAACAACAAGCGACCAAAAACTGAACAAGACTGGGTTGCCAGTAAGCTTTTGGCATCATTGTGCAGTGGAGTCAATACCAGAAACAGATTTGTTCCATACTGGCCGTACTAAAATGTACCTGACCAGTTTTTGTATGCACTACAAAAATTAACCGAGGGACGCGCGGCCAACGGCCGCTCAAAGGCAGCAACGCATGATGAAACTGGAGACTTGAGACAGGCATCTGCAAATGCGCTATGGGAATCATGATTATCGCTGTACTTATCTGCTTATCATTGTTGCTTTACAGGTGGACATGATCTTTGCCTCGTTTATCCGTAAAGCGTCAGACGTGCGCGACATCCGAAACTTGCTCGGCGAAGAAGGAAAAGGAATCATAATCATAGCCAAGATCGAGAATCACGAGGGAGTGAAGAGGTTTAACGAGATACTAGAGGTAGTTGATGGCATCATGGTGGCAAGGGGAGACCTGGGTATAGAAATTCCCCCGGAAAAAGTGTTTTTGGCGCAGAAGATGATGATTGGTCGGTGCAACAAGGCGGGCAAACCAGTTATATGTGCAACTCAGGTAAAGTTCTTGTTTTTGTTCCCAAATAATCAATTCTCAAAGAGTTTGATACTTTCCTCACAGAATTTCCAAGGTTACACTGTCAACTCATTTTTTTCTGACTGTGCTTGTTATGCGGCTTCTGCTTACTCTTTCATTTCCAAAGGCAAATTTCTGTCAGTGTGGTGTGACCACTCAATTGAAAACTCTCAATGAGTACATTCTAATGTAAGTGTTCACTTCAACTCCTGAACTGTCAAATGAAACCTAAAAGTGTGACGACTCACGGAAAGTTCTCAATGAGTACATTTTAATGGAAGTGTTCACTTCCAACTCCTAAACTGTCAATATGCTTTGCGCGCCCAGGGACTGACAGCGGCCATTTTCGTGTTTGTTTTTCTACGTTTTATCGCAAAATAAATCAGCACAAACTTAGAAAGGTTATTGAATGCGGTAAGTAGCGACTGTCAGATCGATCAGTCATAACGTGGGCGCCTCAGGAAAGTCGACTTTCGGATGTAAGTATAGATATGGGCGCGCAAAGCATCTACGGTGAGGTGTACGTCTCTCGAGTTCTCTCACACGAATAAACAGGTTTGTCAAGATAAAATCTTAACCAATCTAAACTTGTGTTTTTACAGATGTTGGAAAGTATGGTCCACAACCCTCGTCCCACACGTGCCGAGGCCTCTGACGTCGCTAACGCCATCTTGGATGGAGCAGACTGCGTTATGTTGTCAGGTACCCACTAGTGTTCACATCAGCCTGTTGCGGACGTAACGCTACAGTATTTTATAAGAGATGCACCGAGACTGCGTTAGTGTTCAAACCAGGACTGTAATGAACGGCGTGAATGGGCTGCGGCATCCACATGCTCATGTAACTGTGTCGGGCGTAAAGTTAGTCTACGTCGTTGTATCTTCATGTGATCTAGCCTGCGTAGCTGGCGGTCTTATTCGATGCGGTTAAACGGTGTTCACGGGCGCCATTTTGTACTGATGGCAGAAGGGAGACTGAGGTCAAGTGACAAAATTACGGGGCGGGGGAGGGGGGTGGGGGCGGGGGAAAAGACCGCCTGCCCGAAGACTGTGGGTTTTCGATATCCGCCCACTTGTCACAGGCCAATCAGCAATGGGCTGTCAGTTGTCAAATTTGTTGACACCATCTGATACATGATATGTTTTTTTCACAGCAAACTTCCCATGGCGATCTGATTTACTTACAAAACGAAAATACTGTATACTAAAATTACGAATCCAAAACGAAAGACATCATAAGTCGTTCGGGTCACATGAAAACGGATTTTGTTCCAGTCACATGGCTTCGGCAGTTCTTGCTTTTGTTCGTTTGTAAAATCACACCTTCGCCAACCCGCTGTGGTTTATCAAGACCCGACTACAGCTCGACAACAGGAAAGGGAAACGAATGAACGCTTTACGACTCGTACGAGATTCTCACAAGAGCAAAGGAGTGAGAGCGTTTTATCGCGGACTTACGGCGTCATGCATTAGAATATCGCAAACTGTCGTCCACTTCACAATCTATGAACACATCAAGGACGCTTTCTCGGCAAAGCAGTACACCGACTGTGGCATATTGGTAAAACAGACGCGAAACCGTTTCCAGTTAACCTGCCCGTTTAAATCCTCCTTGGCAAGCACGAACGGAGTAAAAATCAGGCTTTTTCCAAAGCCAACGGCAAAATGGCGGCAACATCCTTGATAGACAACAAATCTTTTACGGCGGTTTCCTGTTCTATTTTCAGGACGATCTCACGGTCTCAACCTCTTAGATTTAACTTCTTCAAAGCTTCTTCCACAACAATATCGAACAAATCCGCCATCTCTTTGCGCGTTTCTTTCACGCCGCTCACTTGATTGACAGTTTATTATTCTCAGCCAATCAGAATGCTGCGTGCACTGGTGCACGCAGCCAGTCGAAAACCCACAGTCTTCGGGCAGGCGGTCTTTTTCCCCGCCCCCACCCCCCTCCCCCGCCCCGTAATTTTGTCACTTGACCTCAGTCTCCCTTCTACCATCAGTACAAAATGGCGCCCGTGAACACCGTTCAACCGCATCGAATGAGACCGCCAGCTACGCAGGCTACATGTGATCGTATCGACCGACTACTAAACGTAAAACTGGGTGTGGCATACACGTGCTTCGGTAGCTGTGTGGGGCGTATTTTGAACAAGGCTGCGATATGTCGTCATGTGATCTTATCGACCGACTGATAAACGCAAAGTTGGTGTGGAATACACGTGCTGAGGTAGCTGTGTCAGACGTAAAGTTAGTCTAATTGCAGCTGTTTCAAACAAGGCTGCGTTATATCGTCATGTGATCATATCGACCGACTGCTAAACGCAAACTGGGTGTGGCATACATGTGCTGAGGTGCTGTGTCGGACGAAGACTGCTAGTCTTTGTCAGTAAATAGTGACTGCAAATTGTCATGGGTAATCATTAGTTAAAATATATTTTTGAAGCCAGGGTTGTGCTAAACGTGAAGCTAGCAAATATTCTGTATACTAGGTAAATCATTGGCTAAGAAACAAATCTTTTGACCAGCACTGCCAACTGTGAAATGGATATGGCATATACACATGCTATGATAGCTGTCTAATGTTGTCTGAAACACTCGTATCCATGCACAGACAGTCGTGCTTATCTTTTTCTTGCTTATGCTTTCAGGTGAAACAGCGAAAGGTAGCTACCCAGCAAAGTCAGTTTCAATGATGCACAGGATTTGCCGAGAGGCCGAGGCGGCGATTTTTCACAAACAGTTATTCAATGACCTGCGTAATTCCGTCAGGGGGGTGGCTAACACGCATGAGACCACAGCTATTGCGGCCGTGGCAGCATCTTTTACAGGCAACGCTGCGGCCATTATTTGCTTGACCCACACTGGAAAGTAAGTATAATTGCTACTTGATGTCTATTTTTCTGGCCGATAAACGGTTGTTTTCCACAAGGTACTGTTTTCAGGTTCTGGTTGGTTGAAACTTTACGGCTTTGTTTTTACGAAAAAGCGCTACGACTGCAAACTTACCACTCCATCTTCATCAACAGGACGGCGGAAGTGGTCGCTCGCTTCCGGCCGCGTTGCCCCATTGTTGTAGTGACACGTGATGCGCGCGTGGCCAGGCAGATGCATTTGTGGCGCGGCTGCTTCCCTATTGTGTACGACAAACCTCCGAAAGAAAACGTCCTTGAGGAGCACGACGAACGTCTGGAATTTGCGATAAACATGGGGAAAGAGATGGGATTCCTGAAGGTGAACAACACGTTTGTATTCGTTTCGGGTTGGCGGGCCGGCGCCGCTAACACCAACACAATCCGCATTCTGACGGTCGCAGAGGAAAAGATACGCATTGGAGGGGACTTTTAAATGCTTGGTCTGCAAGAAGGCGTCGTACGCTTAGTTGTCTGGGGAACTTTTATTGTATTTGCTACTATCGAAAGCATGTAACCTTAGAGGCTTCTGGGCATACTGATAGAAAATATATTGACGAGTAATTTTAGTGAGAATCGATCTTTAAATCAGTCAAATTATCAGTATCAAGATTTCCCAGTTATTGTACCACGTTATCTGCTAGTAACGTGTCACTGTTAAGAATACAGGCTAAGATTACGGGGTTCGCTGGCAATATTGAACGCTGGTCACTTAGCCGAACGTCTTTCGAATAACAGTAAATTGAGCAGAAGCTTAAAGAGACTGATCTTTGAAGCCGCTGGTGAAGGTTTTAGTCGGGCCAACAGCAATTTTTTTAACTACTTGAAAGTCCTTAAAAAAATGGAAATTGTCCTTGACGAGGCCAGTTTCGAAAAGGCTGTACGAACCCTGAAATAGTTGAGTGGTATTGTGAAAGTTATATATATCTGAGACTACTTTTAATTTGGGTTTCTTAATGTTTAATCGTAAAATGGTTGGATGTCTTCAGGAGAGTGTTTTCATTGGACGTCATCAATATATAAAATCTAAACCGTTCACAGCAAGTTCAATCTTCGTGCAAACTTTTATTTCTGGGTATTGCATTTTGTTAGACACACCGGCAGCATTTTAAGATAAAAAATTATTGCTCCGTCGGCTACGTTACTCAAATAAACACAAAAAGCAAATATATTTTCACTCTATCGCTTGACTTTTACAAAACTAAGTTTGAATTCTTTTTTGAAGGGAACAGTGATAATATTTGCTATATATATCACTTCTAACACTGTTTTATTTGTGTGCACTGTTCAAAGTCCTCTAGTTTCTAAATATTGCCGCATGATTTCCTCGGTAGTCAGTCAAGTTGTTTTATTTGACCTCTCCGCTGCGATTTGTGTTATTGGTTTTGTCTTTCATGCAAGCAAAAATGTTTTCACCATAGATGAAAACACCATATTTGTTTGTGATTTCTAAAGTAAAGATTGTGTATAGTTTTATGTAGTTGCTGTATGTATCTAATAGTGCAAGACATGCCGATAATAGTCATATATCTAATTATGAAACAAAACAAATGTAGTTTGTAACTCAATAGTACAAAAGCCCCATTCAGTAAGTCCTGTCAGTGAGATGATTGAGTGTCAATAAACGTTTCATTTCTTGACCAAAACTCTCCCTCGTCCGCAATGTAAAGGCCTGGCAAAACGAGGACACATTGTGGCGGCAACATTGCCGTGTCCTTCGATGCTCCGCGCGGACACAACAAATGTTTCTGAGGTTTTTCGGAAACATTTTTTGTGTCCAGGACACAAATTTGCGCTTGGCAAAACAGGGCAACATTTGGGAAACATGCGCGCTAGCAATGTTGTCGCCACAATCTGTCCCGGCTCGTTTTGCCAGGAGCAGTGCGCAAGACTGAAACCGTGTGAAAAAGTCCTTTCTTTTGAATTCCTAATTATCGTGTATACTGCTTGGCAGTAATAAAATTGTAGTGGTTAAAATACCTAAATTTATCTCTCTCAACTAGTAGTAGTCAGAGATTAGTCAGGTGCGTTCAACTTCTCTTTGCTTGGAGTTGTTTTTGTTCTAAAATGCTTTTCCCTATAACGATCTCGTAGGTTTCATCTGAAACCGAAAGTGACCAGCACGAAGACCGCGCGGTACGGGCCAAGCAATATTAAACCAAAACTTCTTTCTGTCTTTCTTTTTCTTTTCCTTTCTTTTCTTTTTTTTTTTTTTTTTTTTTTTTTTTTTTTTTTTTTTTTCATTCTTCGAAGATATATGAAAAGTGTAAGACATGGTCAAATGTGATTAATACTTTCGTCGGAAGAAATAAGTTGAGTTGCACACGAGAGTTTTACAATTCGACCATCCTGTGGCTTGCGATTGAGTCACCACGATACCTCTGTCTCCACAAAGACGTGTATTTCTTCCAGATAACTATCTGTCAGTAAAGTGTCGGTTGCATATTGAGTATATTTTCCGCAAAGCAGAAACTGAAATACGGTAATCGCGAGTCAAGTTACATTTTTCTGTGGAATTCTTGCTGTCGTCTGCCCTTATTATCTCGGATATTGGCTTCTTTCACTGAAAAGTACGACAGGCAGTTGTAAACGAAGTCGAATTGTGGGGGCGTACCTTTCGCTGGCCAATAGGAGGCGGGTATAGAGAATTATTAACAAGGAAAACGGCGACTGTGGGAGGGGCGGGCCGAAGGGAGGGAGTGAAAGTAATTAAATAGGATGTGTTATGTGGGAGACCCGCGCGTGGCTGGTGGGCAGTGAATACATTTGTTTTGCGAAAAACAAATTCACTCTTCCGGTGTAGTGGGCAAAAATGCCCCCTCAATATTTTGCCTCCCCGGGCATTTCCGCCCAGGCAAAAATGCTCTAGCTAAAGTTTCCCCCCCCCCCCCCCCCTGGGCTAAAATGCCCAGCGTTCAGAAAGGTCGTTTCAATAGTTGCTAATAACTCTAGCCAAACAAGGATACTTAAATACAAACAAAGGCATATTCAAAAAGGTTAGCACAATACCAGGACTCTTCTAAGGCGTCATAAAAGAGAATTATTCAGTTGCGCCAAAATGTGACACCGATTCCGGACTTTCTTATCTTACTCCACAGGGAGTGTGCACCTTCCGTGACGCGCGTCAAGCTGGTTGACCACGGCGTCTGTTTAACGCCCCCTCAAACGAAAGGGGAGGGCCAATGGAGAGAAAAGAAAACACGCAAAAAAAAAAAAAAAAAAAAAAAAAAAAATATATATATATATATATATATATATATATATATATATATATATATATATATATATATATATATATATACAGTCAATCCCGAAAAGGTTGTCCAGTCTAAATATAAACATACAAATATATCTGTCACGTGACGACCTAAAACTATCGTGTTTTAAACTGGAAATACTCCAAATGCTATTGGTTTTACCATTCTAATGACTACTAATACTACGTAAAATCATATAAACATGCCGACTTAATGTATTTCTTTGTCGTTAAACGGTGTTTTTAGTGGTCACGTGATTGATATAATTACCTAAATATATATTTCAACTGGACAACCTTTTCGGAATTGACTGTATATATATATATATATATATATATAGAACTCAGGGGAGAGGGGGAAGGAGGGTACTACCCTCCTCACTTTTTTATATTCTTTCCCTTCCATTTCGAGAACTTTGAAATTCAGGTTTGCGGTTTGCTTTGAAACTTTTCTACAATAAATTGTGGGCTGCCTGCGATTTCTCTGTCATTGATTGTCTTGGCATTTCCGAG
The DNA here is from genome assembly GCA_964036295.1 of Plumapathes pennacea. Lineage (NCBI taxonomy): Eukaryota > Metazoa > Cnidaria > Anthozoa > Antipatharia > Myriopathidae > Plumapathes > Plumapathes pennacea. The sequence goes on from OZ038463.1 coordinate 3,807,241, forward strand.
GGCAAAATCTTTGTCATCTTCGACAGCAAATTTCAAATTGCTGTTTTGATAGTCTTTCGGGCAAGCTATTAGTTAAAAAGTTCGTTCTTTTATTTTGTTTAATCATATTGTAACCAACACTGATCACTGTGTTGCGTTTAGGTAGTGATTACAATACAGTATTGAGTCACAACTCAGATATCTTTGGAATATCCGTTTAATACAATACTTGATTATTATTGTGAACTAGCCTTTCTTTATTGTTTCGCTTTTTTGTATAGCCTTTGTTCTACTGTATGACTGTACGTGTACTTTAGACTTGTGAAGGGGATTTCTGAGGTTCCTCGTAGCGTTCAGACCGTTTGTAATTAAAGTGTTATGTTAGTGACCTGTGAGTTCGTTCTGATCCGTGCCCTCGGCAAGCGTTACATATGTGTGCCGTTTTGGACAATCTGGCTTTCGCCTATGATAAGTCAATTGTATCCGACATGATATGTCAAGTTACAATTGCTAATCAAAGTACAATAATCACATTAAGGGTCGCAACTTGTGCTTTTCCCACTTAACTGGAAATGTATTTCAACAAACACCAAATAAATATTTGCCGTTGTATTTAGAAACAAACGACTTCAATGACATTCTGTACAGGGTAAAGTTTGAACGTGAAATATTGACGTTTGGAGTACCTGTTTCTCGTCCACCACTGAATAATTAGTGTATCCGGCTGTCAAGTTACTAAACGCAATTGAAAAGGTAAAAGTGTACTATTAGAGGCACAACCTGGGTAAGCTATTATTCGATACAGTATTAGTTGAAAAGTTCCCAGATCACTGAACTGAAATGTCTTCTGAGAGAGACCTCTCAGACATTCGCCGTTATTTGGAGAAAGGAGATTACAACGATGCCTTTACTAAAGCACAGAAGAGGGAAGTTAGAAGAAGGGCGGCAAAGTTTTTTTATCGGCGATGGAGTTTTGTTCTACCGAGATGCCAGTGGCGAGGCACGCAGAGTGGTAGAACAGGACTCAGAGCGCATTCGGATTCTCAAGGCCTGCCACGAGGGACTTGGAGTTTCCAAACAAGCCTTGGCTATGAAGAAACTATTTTATTTTCTAGTCCCACGCGGAATGTGACGAATAAGGTGGGGCGGGGTACACGAATAAAACGAGGAGATTGAGTGGAATTCCCGACCCCCACCCCCAACTACCATCCCCTTTCTTTCCGTTTATCCTTCCGTCCGTCCGTCCGCCCACCTCACCCCTCCGAAACAGTTCATCAAAGAGACCGCAGGTCACGCAGCACTTGACAGTATGAATTGATTACATCCAGATGTCTGGCTAGAATTTGATCATTTTAGTATCGTATGTTTACGCACGGACGAGCTGCGCACGGATTTGTTGATCAGAATTACCTGTAACTCGAAATTGATGATTTTGCGAAGGGGGGGGGGGGGGGGGGGGGCATTTTTGTCCAGAGAGGGCCTTTTTGCCTGGGCAAAAACGCCCGGGGAGGTATTTTTACCTGGGCAAAAAAGCCCGGGGAGGCATTTTTGCCAGGGGGGCAAAAAAGACTCTTACACCGGCGCTACTCGAGCGTTCTCCCAACTTCTCAAGTGTTTAGATGAGGCAGAATTACACGGTAGCGCGTTGTATATTTCTTATATAAAATAATTAGTCAATAAAATCACGTCAGTGTGTAGTATACTCTCATCTAACACGGTTTTTAGCCAATCAGATTGCGCGTAGTATCATAGTGTTGTTTTATAAGTGTATGTATTTTTCACTCGGATAGTGGCACCGGGGAGTGAATATAAGGCAAGGCTGGTCAAAGAAATGCGCCAGGTGATGGACGAGTTTTATCGAAGCGCAAACGAAACGATGAAGGAGCTGGCGAAAAGACAGAGGCAAGAACTATCCCGAAGTTGTAGGGGACACAATGAAATCACAGCTTCTGATTCAGTCTTTAATCAAGAATCAATAGTAGATGAAACACTTCTCGCGTTGTCTCTCCTCTCTCCTCCTAATCACCGCCTGATCACCGCATGATCACCACATGATCACCCCAACAAAACAAAACTAAGGGAGGGAAGGGTGATACCCTCACAGTTCCGGTCACACTCCCCTAAAATTAAAGTTATTTAATTTTACTAACAATAACGTCTTTCTCAAAAGTTCAATTTTCAGTGTTTCTTAAACTAACAAAAACTACACAGTTCGTGTACGCAGTATTGTGACTCCTTTGCTCTTCAACTAGCCCCACTATCGTTGTCATCATGCAACATCCGCCCTCACTTGTCTTCCTTCTGTAGTATCAGCTGAACCTTCTGTCTGGCGTCTTGCGCTGCACGTCTGTTGCTCCGTCTCAACTCCTGCACCTCCGCTGTTGGTATGTTATCAGCAACTACAGCTCCCTTGATCTCCAGTGAACACACAAGAGATAGTGGTCTCTCGATATGGTGACCATTGTGTAGGAGTATGACTCCCCTCACCACACCGTCTCTTCCTCTGATGTGTCTCAAGACACGCCCTTTCTTCCATTCTCTTCGGTTCTTCTCATCCCCGACGACTAGCACGACTTCTCCAACATCTGGGCAATTGTTGTCGCCTCTCTTGATACGGTGACTCTCCATCAGGCTGTGGACGTATTCTTTCCTCCACCTCTGCCATACGTGCTGCCTTTTCTCCATCAGTCGCGCATGCAGCTTGGTAACTTCATCTCCGTCCAACTCGATATCTTCTATGGCATGCGCACCCTGACCCCACATGACTACGTTGGGCGTCAACACTTGCTCCTCTCCTGGCTCGCTTTCCACGTACGTTAGGGGACGATTGTTCAGATGTCGCTCGATGTCCATCACTACAGCTTCTACTTGATCATACTTCAGACTCGTTCTCCCCATCGTCTTGTACAAAGTTTTCTTGACTTCCTTGATTAGTCTTTCGTACAGTCCTCCCCACCATGGTGACCTTGCAAGGTTGAACTGCCACCTTATTCGTTGTCTGGCCAGGTAGTCTTGCAACGCCTCACTCTTCCGTATCTTCTTGATCTAGGTTGCCGTGGTTTTGAAGACTGCAGCGTTGTCTGATACGATGCGTTCTGGTCTGGTGCGCCTTGTGATGAACGCATTGAGCTTTCCCTGAAACTCCTCTGCTGTTTGCGACTTTGTCACCTCCAAGTGTACTGCTCTTGACGTCGCACAAGTAAATATCACAATGTAGCACTTGCCTTGCTCTTTCCTGGAAATCTTGTAACTGAGGGGTCCAACCCCTGTAGTCTCGAACGGTCTCCCACATTCGATGCGAAACGAAGGTAGCGCAGCTGTTGCCGCTGGTCCGTACGGTTGGGTGTTGAATGCCTTGCACAAGTAACAGCTATTGGTTACCTTCTTCACCTTCGATCTCAGCCGTGGTATCCACCACTCCTCTCTCACCGCTGCTATTGTGTTAGCGACGCCTAGGTGTTTTATGTCTTCATGGACATGACGTATCAGCTTGTCGGCAAATACTTCCCCTTCGATGTATGTTGGCTGGTAACCAGGGATTCGCCCTTTACACTTGAGGATGCCGGTGCCTTCCTCTGTCACTAGCTTCCAGCCTGGGGTCTCTAGATCTGACTCCACGTCCGCTTGCACTTTCCTTAACCAATGATCTCTTGCACTTCCTATCTCCTCCGTCGTCAGCGGTCCAGTTCTCTTCTTTGCTTTGCATTTCTTGGCCAGTGTATTATGCATGAACCTTAGAACCCACGCGGTCACTCGGAGGGTTCTCCAGAATTTGCTTCTATCCAGAAGTGCGTCCCACTCGTCAGGCTCTTTCTTTACTGAGTACAGCGCCTCCTCTTTTACCGGTTTGTGCTCTTCGCTAACGCTCTTGGTCTTCTCCAGTTTCGGTTGTTCTGGCCACTCATCCTTATTCAGCAACCACTCTGGTCCTTCAAACCACTCTCCTCTCTGCATCTTCTCCAACGAAGCGCCGCGGCTTCCCAAGTCTGCTAAATTCTTATCCCTGGGACAATACTTCCACTCGATCCCTGTCTCTTGTGTGATTTCAGCAATCTTCCTTACTCGGTTTGACACAAACACCTTCCATGCTTTTCCTGGGCTGCAGATCCAGTATAGCGCTACCATGCTGTCCATCCACACGTTCACAGAAGTGATGGGCCACCGTCTCAGCGCTGCTAGCAGGTTCTTTGCCATGTTTGCTGCCATCTGCCCGCCCACCAGCTCTAGTCTTGCTATTGATGTGTTACGTTTCGAAATTCTAGACTTAGACGTCAGCAGCCCCTTCACAACACCTGTCGAGTGTTCGACTACAGCAATGGTCGCAGCTGAACACGCTGTGTTACTAGCATCTGCGAAAACATGGAGTTGCACGCCCTTCATCTTGCTGATATTTCTGGCTATGCTCCTCGGCACTCTGACGTTCCTAAGCTGACTGCTCCACTTCAGCCAATCTCTCGTTACAGTACTGCTCACTTCGGTATTCCAGCCTACTTTCTCCTCGCACGCCTCTCTGTAAATGCGCTTTCCCTCTACCATGGTCGGTGAGATTACGCCGAGCGGATCATAGACACTGCTGAGTTGACTGAGTATTGATCGTTTTGTCACTGGCTTGTCCTCGTTTGTATGCGCTTGAATCTCCAGCGTATCCTTTCTTTTGTCCCACACGTGTCCGAGTATCTTGCTAGGATTGCCCTCACTGTCTAACTCTGGAACGTTGGACTCCCACCTCGCACTTTCGAGGACCTCAGTCGCTTCCTGTTTGAACCTCTTCAGTTCCGCAACGTCACTTCCGGTTTTCATGAGGTTATCTACATACGTGTTTTCCCTTAGCGCTTGGACAGTGTCTTCAAGCTCTGGTGGCTGTTGATTGAAGTGATGTCGTAGTGTGGCTCCCAGCATGAACGGGCTTGCTTCTGCTCCGAAGGGTACTCGAGCGAAGCGTAAGTGTTCTTCCTTGTCATTGACATTGAATAGGAATCGAAACGCATCCCTGTCCTGCTCCTTGATGGCGATCTGTAAGAAGGCCTTTTGAAGATCTGCAAGTAGTAAGTGGGTGGACATACGCGCCCTCACCATGACATCCCACAGTAGCGGTTGTAGCGGCGGGCCGGTATGCATACATTCATTCACACTGTTTGCAAGCGGGTGTGGCTTCGCACTCGCATCAAACACCATTCTCACCTTGGTTGTCGCTGCGCTCTCTCTCACTACAGGTTTGTGGGGCATATAAAACACGCGGTCACCTGTGGGCTCCTCTGGTGCTTCTTCGATGATGCCCTGGTCGAGCTGCTCGCGCACTATCTTCTCATACTCCTCTCTTAGCTCGTCGTTTCTATTCAGTTTCCGTTCAACGTTGTAAAGGCGTCTTCTGCTTGGCTCCTGATTTGTGTTTGAGAGCTCGGCGCCTGGGATCCATGGCACGCCCACCTCATATCTGCCGTCATTTCTCCTGGTGATGTTCTCTTGAAACTCCGTACACACGTCTAGCTGATCGTCCTCCCCTCGGTCCTCTACTCCCAACACGTCAAGCGAATACAGTCTCTCGTAGTCGTTGGTTTCCCTCACGTACATGCACTTGCTGTCCGAGTACTCTTTTCCACCGTGGACGACCCAGCCAAATGTGGTACCCTCGACGATGGGATCTTCCGGTTGGCCTTTGTACACTTGTTCAGTTCTGATTTTACAGTAGGTCGCGTCTCCTAATATGACGTGGATTGGATACTCTTCACTTGCGGTTCTGTAGAACAGCTTTCCCTCCACGTGTTGATATTTGGCTTTCAGTTCTGCCAGGGTGGGTCTCCTGATGGTTGTAAAATCCACCAGTTTGCTTCCGGTGATCTCTACTTTCTCACTTGCTTGACTGTCAACCGAGTCGATGGTCACGTCAAAAATCGGCATCGACTGTTTCTTTGTTCCGTTGACCGTTACAATATGGCGCGTCTCGTGTCGCACCGGTTTCAATTTTAATCTGTTGACTGCCTCTTTAGAGATAAAGTTCCTCCCTGACCCTGTATCCAAGTACGCCCAGAAGGTGACTCCCTGGTTCCTCAGTGGTACAATAGCGGGTAGTGACTTTTCCTCAATCGAAGGCGTGTAGCCATTTAACATTGCGTTGTGGTTTCCCGTTTCGCTCTCTTGTGGTTTGTCGCATAGGCTGGTGTGGTGTTTGCTCTTGCACTTGTAACAACCCCTGCCGCGGCATTTGTTCTCCCGATGTCCCGCGCGGCCGCAATTGAAACATAGCCGTTTCTCCGCAAAGAACTGTCTGCGCTTCGCAACGGTGTCGTATGTCAAACACGAGTCCCCCCAGTGTTTCTGTTCGCAAAATATGCAGTGCGGCCCTCTTTCCCTGGGGTTTGATGGCGATGCTCCCCTCTGACTAAACAGGTGTCGCTCCCTTTTCTTCGGATCCGTTTGATCCTTGTGGTTGTCTTCTGGTTTGTTACGTTTGAGCCATTTTTGGATGGAAACGATTAGATTTTCCATATTCCAATCTTCCCACCCCTCATCAGTTCTCACCAAATCGGGTTTGACCTGGGGAAGCTTGTTCAGAGTGGACAAGACAAAACCTTTAAGCATCTCTCCCTCCCCCAGAGTCTGCAGTGCGTCAAAATTCTTGCTCAACTTCTCATAGAATTCGCGCATCTTATCGTAGTTCGACCCTCTGATCACTGGCAAGTTTATTATCTCCTCCATGTGTGCGGCGATAACTGTTTTACTCTGCCGGTACTCAGTTTTGAGTCTACCCCACGCTGTTTTGTATCCCGTCGCGCCTGGCTTCAAATTAGCAAATCGATCTCTTACCTTGGGTTTCACCAGCTCTAGAAGATATCCAAATTTCTCTTCGTCAGACATTGCTTTGTTATGTATTTGTGCTGTAAACATATTCTCAAACCTGATCCAGTCGGCTGAGGTACCGTCGAAGGGGGTTATCTTCAGTTCTGGCAGCTTCGTACGGGCGGCTTTTGCGGTTTTCTCCATTTCGATTCTCTTCTCTGTCGCTCTCAACTCCGCTCTCATTTTTTCCTCCCAAAGCTCTATCTCCCGCTGCTGGATCTCACGTCTAAATTGCTCTTCCTTCTCAAACTTTGCTATCATCTTCTCTTCCTCGGCCTCTTTCCTTATACTCCGCTCTCTTTCATCTAGGGCCTTACTAAGTCTGTCCTTTACCTCCAACAGTGGCGTGTATGTTTCTTTCAGGTCTTTCTTCCATTGTCTGACAGCTCTCTGCGTCGAATTTCCGAGGTCAATTTTAAGTTCTTGTAATGTTGACACAAGGTCATTTAGGCGATCTTGAATTTCGTCGGTTCGCTTGCACGTAAGTTTTATTTCGCTGTAATCGCCACTCTCTAACAGCTCCTCAGCTTCTTCTAAGTAGAACCTTAGCTTGTCAATTTCCTTCTTGATTTTCTTCTCCGGGTCTCGTTCTTCCTCAGAAATGACCGGCGCATCTGGGTTGGATTCATCGGGCTCTGTATCTCCCATGTCTGTTCTTTGCGGCACAAGTCTCGTTCACGTTGGAGTCGCTCTTTCCTCCCCGCAGATCCTGGTCACGGCACCACTATATCCCGAAGTTGTAGGGGACACAATGAAATCACAGCTTCTGATTCAGTCTTTAATCAAGAATCAATAGTAGATGAAACACTTCTCGCGTTGTCTCTCCTCTCTCCTCCTAATCACCGCCTGATCACCGCCTGATCACCACATGATCACCCCAACAAAACAAAACTAAGGGAGGGAAGGGTGATACCCTCACAGTTCCGGTCAAGAACGACAAAAGCTTCTGAGCAAGCACAAGAAAAACGTCTTTCAGCATTGCCGCCTGCTTCTTAAGACGATGCTTCAACATTGGACGCGTTTCACCGCAAAGTAAAAGTGATGACACAGAACTTCGAAAGTTGCCTGCTGGTAGCGGCACAAGCCCAGGATTAGGTAGGGGTGACACCGTCCTGGTCGCTTCTGAAATACGGAAAACCTATTAGGACGGTTCAAGGTATGTTGAGAAGGTGATGCAACCAACCTCCCGAAGAGCACGTCAAGTGTGTTGGATTGACAAGGGAAAATCAAAAGAAATGTAGAAAGAAATAAACATGAATAGGAAGATGCAGTATGAATAGGAAGTATGAAGAAACAAACATGATAGGAAGTGTTGTTAGCATTTCCTGAAAGATAGCAGGCGATTCATGTTGTTGATGTAAACTGTGTCTGTATTCCTTTTGGACATTTTAAGTCGTGCAATATTATGTCGTAACCCATCCTCGGATATCCATGAGCAGATCATCACAACTTAACTATGGCAAGTTACTTTATTATAATATTTGAGTCTTGTAGTGAAGCGACCCAGGCTTCTTCCGCCATGTGCGTAGCCTGCGTAACTGGCGGTATTAGTGGATGCGAGGCCTCTATATTTACATGTTTTATTTTTTACAATGTTTTTCTTTTTTTTTCTTTTTTTTTTTTTTTTTGCATTTTTAATTTTTAATCGATTTTTCATGTTTAGATTCCGTAAATCCGTGTTTCATCACAGGCGGCCCAATCGTGTGGGTCATTATAAGGGCCTTGAGAACTCTGATGACCGTTTCCACTTCGGAAGACATTATTTGAGAAGTAAATCTACATTTCTTTAGGTTGCTGGCAATTTCGTGGAGATTTGGACCTCCGACTGGAATTTATCAGGCTGCGAGTGGGGACGGTTTGAAATCACAGTCTCCAGCCTTCTCATTTTTATTACTGGAGGGGAAGAAAACGACGAAATTCCGTCTAGAGACGCTCTAGCGCCATAATAACACCACAAGAAGCAACAAATTACACATATGAACAAGGTCAGTGTAATAAAGCTTTATTATTCCTGTTAAAATCGCAGTTTAGCGATCGAGTGATATTCTCCATACTAAATTAACCCTTATAACGACCCACAGGATTGGACCGCCTGTGGTTTCATAAATCCGTATTCCGTGTTATGACGTCATCGGAGAACGAGCCTCATCGAGGTGACAGGAGGTTTTGTTATACTCTGTCAATTGTTTGCTCTCGTTTTTTAACCATCCCCTGGAGGAAGTATGGCCGGTGCCCTTGCTTGTCAGGTACGCAATTTCTCTCTAAAACAATGACAGATTTGGGGACAAGCGGAATCTGCTTGGACTTTTAGCCTGTGTCGCATCCGAACTAACACTGATTGCTACTTGTGAACTTCTCTGCTTCGTTTTAGATAAAAATAACTGCGTGGAGACAAAATTGCTAAACATAGGATTTCGACGTATTATATTTTGAACACACCGAGGAATCCAGTTCACGTTCGTGCTATTGCATGTAACCAAGCCACTACATTAAAGTGTTTTCTCGTTCAGTGTTCCTTGGTCGTGTAGTGGCATATATCCAGCACGCCGGGCCAGCACGCGTGTAAGGCCGCCCTTTACACTTTATAATTATTTCGGATACAAAGTTCCCACTTTCCATGCTGGGTTCTTTTTCTCTCCAGATTCACTAAAAATGACCCGGATTCACAAAAACTAGTGTAAACGCTTTCACGAATCCCAAAATACTGTATGTCTCGAATCCGGATAAAACCGCTCTAATGAAACGGGGCCTAATTCGCGCCTTGAATGGCGGGTGTATTTTTCAAAATGCAGAACGTGACTGCAGGGATGAAGACAAACTTAACCCTAAGCCTTTATCATACGTCAGTTTTCACGGTAGCTTCCCGTCGGTTTGTGTATAATATTTGGAAATATACGCACCCGCTGTCAGTCACTCACACATCCGCTGTATTTTGCAATCCGTGAAATGTGAAGGGTCACATGGAAATAGATAGATCGATAGATATTTCCTTAATTTTTTGGTTAAAACTCAGTATGGAAGATAAAATACAACCGGATTGAAGTCGTGAAGTGCATGCCCTCGTTAGTTTCTGAATTCGTGTATAGTACACGACTTTTCGTCTTTGTTTTTCACCAAACAAATTCGCTAGAAACAGTAATTATTGCCGGTGGATCCAGAGAGAAAGCAAATTGAGAACTTAGTTTTCAAGTGCATTCAGTCATGAAATTCATTGTTTGACCATGCAGTTTACGACTAATTTCGCCACAGTATTTTATTGCCATGTATAATGAAAAAACTAAAATAATATTCCTGTGGTTCAGGTTTGTTATTTTGATTATACCCATGTATCTTTATAGCCTGCAGGTTTACCAATCCACATGTCAGCAACTATAACTTGTAATTCTGAGGCAAAATTGTATATTATTTTACTAATTGTGCTTCCTTGCAGAATAATTCTACGGTTCCTAGTGTTTCATCAAAGTAAGTTTGCAAAATTTCATTTTTATTTATTATACAATAACATAATTAATACTATTTTCACCAATACAAGAAACTGTACACAAAAGCAATATTCAGCCCCATGGCAATTCCTTTCAGAACAGTAAACACAATATACTTTTTAGATAATTAAACCTGCGAAATATTGAGATGGTATATTTAGGGACTTAACAGGATATGTGTCATAAATGTTACTGTATATTACTAATTCCTTTCCAGCAGTTATAAAGAAGAGACTGGCCTGATTGTGTGGTGACGGCGTGCATGGCAATTTATTATAAAATAATAATAAAATACCAATAATGATTAGTAGTATAGCTGTATAAATACCTACATGTGCAAAATGTCTGCACCCTTACAAAATGAACGATATTGTCTAAATTGACAAATATATATAGTGTTTTATATTATTGATATTATTGATATGGATTGGAGTGCTAGTATTGGGCTCAGAAAGATTAATACGTTAGTTCATATCATTAATATACTTTCAGGTGAGAAAAGCATTCAGCAGAATGCGAAAGCAATCCTGTAGACAAGCTTTATCTCCTGCTTTATATGAGCATGTGCTCATCTCTCACTTCCCTGCAAACAAACCTGATTATCTTCTGCTTTCCTGCATAATATGAGCCTTATCTCTGCATGATTTAAATGTCCATGTTCATAAAATTTCCAGCTTTCAAGAGCTAAAATATGATAGCTGTAAAATGTATAGCTACAAACAGGTGTAATTCTTTGGAGTCAATTTTAGCAAAAGTTCCTCAACCCACCTGAGATGTTTCTTATACTGACCTAGTGGGCCCCAGACCCTATTTGGTTTGAATTCCTGCTTGGAAGTTTCCAGGTTGGTGTCTCTGATACTGTAGTCACAGCTTGGGATGCCTTGCACACAATCAGTTATTACTGTATTTATACAAATTTGCATTCAATTGTTTCAGATATCGGGACGAGTATGAGCATGACTGTTGTCTTGGAAAAGGAGGCTTTGGCCTTGTACTTCAAGCCAAGAACAAAGTAGATGCTTCCAATTATGCAATAAAGAGAATTCGCTTACCATATTGGTGAGTAATAAATTTATTATTAATACTAATATGTTACATGATGATAGTACTGTAAATAGGTGAGGGTGATATAATCACGCTCTCCACGTAGTGCACTATTTTTAGAAGCCAAGTGGGTCGCCATCTGTCAGTCAGTCTGGCGACTATGACCTCTTTAATTTATAAAGCACAATTTTTAATGTAAAGCACAAAAAACCATACACGGACGTGTTTAGTTTGGATGCAGCGTATTGCCTGGAGCAAATGCGGCTTTTGTTAAAATTCATTAAAAATTCGGTTTCAAATATCGATTTTGCTGACTGTGCAAAACTGATTGAGAATCTATTTTGCTTTATGTCCACAAAAACTTGAAAACGCATTACTGTGTGAGCCGTAGTTTGAAAATGACTTTAAAACAAGACTGCCCTGTGTAAGCGATCGCTGCTCTCGTAAGCAATCGGGACCACTTTTGGGATCGAATTACCAACTGGTCTTTTCCTTTGTTTTAAGCTCTTGTAAGCAGCCACTCAAAGGGTCTGCCAGTCCTATTTGGTCAACACTAATTTACTGAAAGTGGTCAACACTACTTGATCACATTTACAATAATCTGATTAATTATTACATGACTTCACATTTCAAGTGCAAATAAAGGCCAAGACAAGTGCAAAGATGGGAGCTTATTGCACTTGTAAAGAGCCAGATCAACTATAGTTTATTAGCTAACATGTCAGTTTTTGCAAGCAAAATTTATGAATGTGTCTTTTTTTTTTCATTTTGCACATGGTGAGAAATGTTTAGCCTGCTTTGTTTGTCGTATAGTAAACAATCTAATTACACATAAAGTTGTGCAATATATGGCTGTATTTTACTTGTTAGTTTTATCTTTTCTCGCCTGAAGCATGAGGCTCAAAAAAATAAAACCGACTTGAGAAATAGCTCTGCCATTTTGCACTCCTTCCCATGTAATAACTTTTTTATATTGCAATAATGGTTTGCTTGATAAGATCTCAAATTAAAAGTTCAAAGGAGTTTTAGGTGAAACATTTCAACATTCTCGTAAGCTCCGATCTTAAGTTACAACCACTTTGAATTCTTGAGGTGGTTGCCTATGAGAGCTAATTCAATTATTGTATTTCTATTAATGAATATTTTTTGTTGTGAATCTTGGCAAGCGAAAGTGACCGATCATTACCTATTATTGTCAATGTTGATTCAGGCAAGAGTTATGATCCCACAAGTTTTAACTCAGGGCGTGACTAATATTGCTACAAAAAAACTCAAATCATGTAGGAATGTATTGACCTGATCATGTACTAAAAAGTGTGATTTGTAGTGTTAATAAATTTTCACACTAATTTGCATTTCACGTTTTTCAAAGTGTGATTTTTCACAGATCACACATTTAGAAGTGTGAATAAAAGTGAGAAAATGTGTGATCTAAGAAATCACACTTATTTTGGCAAGCCCTTGGTTACCCAGGTGCATACCCTTACCAAAAAAGTAGTATGGACCATATATGGGCCTGATATGGGTTTTATATGGAAATATACATGGGCACAATATGGTTCTTTTATGGCATTTACATGGCCATGTTTAAGCCATACTTCATAAATGTGATGAGTGCTTTATGCACTTAATATGGGATTAATACGTATTTCGCGTAAATCCACATTAAATCCATGTATGGGGAAAATGTGGAGATTTCCATGTTAAAACCATATATGGGGAAAATGAGGGCAATCTTAATATGGGATTAATACGTATTTCGCGTAAATCCACATTAAATCCATGTATGGGGAAAATGCGGGGATTTCCATGTTAAAACCATATATGGGGAAAATGTGGGCAATCTTAATATGGGATTAATACGTATTTCGCGTGAATCCATATTAAATCCATGTATGGGAAAAATGCGGGGATTTCCATGTTAAAACCATATATGGGGAAAGTATGGGTGATACAATCAAGCTTGGGAAATGTAGTTGAGTCTCTCCTGAGTCATTGAGTGGAACTATAATGGCGACTTCACCAAGATGAAAATTTGGGTCTGCAGAGGCCATTTGGGCCTACAAACAAGGATGGGAATAGCTGCCTCCACACATTTGACTCATAAAATGTAGTTAAACATTGCAGCTCGTTCAAATTGAAGCTGAAACATCACTAGATTTGCAATAATTTTGACCAACGGTTTTTTTATTCAAACATCACAAGTACCTTCAATCTCTGCAAATATTATTTACATTTCACTCTGAACAAGTAAGCTATCAAAAAATGATTGTGTGCAATGCATGCATCCTTCCCACTGTTCATAGTTATTAAGATGCAAGTAGTCAACAGTAAAAATACTCAGATAAAGATTTCGCCTGACCTTAGTTTTTTGCTGAATTTTGCACTAGCACAATCCATTACTTTTCCTTCCCTTTGACAGTGAATTTTCCGGGGCTTTTTCTCTCCTTTCAAGTTCCTAGTCCTTTTGTTATCTTTTGCATCTTTCCCAATCGGTCAAAACCAGTGGAAAAGGCTTTGTAATAACTTCAAAGTATGCTACGATGAAAGTAAACTGCACTTCTGTCCGCCTCTCGACTGAAAGTGTACATCCGCGCACTGATTTTCCCGCTTCACAATTCTGTGATTTTGATTGGTCAAAATGCAACATGTGACTGGTTTTCAGGGCCCACTCAGTAATTTTTCTCTGACGTTTTTACGTTGCGTGTTGTTCGAGTGTTTGTGCAGTTTTCCAAGGCTTTTAACTAAGTCTGTGGAGTTTACCACAAGATTACATCACTTTTCAGCGAGAGTTTGGGTCATTGTCCATGTTTAAAGGAGTATCTTCCACATGTAACTGTGTGTTGAATACTATTCATGCTAGAGCTGTCTGTATATGTTCCATATTGGAACTTGGAAGACATTTTGAAGTATTTCGAAGACTCCACTGCAGGAACTTAAGATGGCACTGTAAATTGTTGCACCAAAGAAGCCAAGAATGTGTAAATACATGGAACTGCAAGGAATTGCCATCACGCTTGCAAAAATCAACTGTCTCTTTTGATTCCTGAGTGAGACTAAATTTACCTTCGGTGATCGAGGTTAGTGCAGCAATTTTAAATGTCAAGATATTTGATGTCAACTTTCTTGTGACGAACTGATGAACAGAGTAATAAACTGAAACACTTCCGCTAATGGATACTTTGTGTGACTGAACTGTATTGTTGCAGTAATCACAAAAGTCCATATTTCAAGCTGAATTTGTTTGGTCAACCTCAATGGCAATTGTGCAGAGGTAAAGTTTTATGGGAAATGTATGGTTTGCTGTTACCCATATTTTGCCCATACAATTGCTCTTGTTGTGTGAGGACTGAAGTAATGTGGGAAATGCATGGATTCCTGTCAACCATATTTTGCCAACACAATATGCTCTTGTTTTTTGTCTGAATGTGAAGTAATATGGGAAATGTATGGTTTGCTGTTACCCATATTTTGCCCATACAATTGCTCTTGTTGTGTGAGGTGAAGTAATGTGGGAAAGGTATGGTTTGCTGTTACCCATATTTTGCCCATACAATAATTGCTCTTGTTGTGTGAGTGAAGTAATGTGGGAAAGGTATGGATTCCTGTCACCCATATTTTGCCCATACATTGTCTCTTTTTGCAGATTTAAGGAAATATGGGAAATGCATGGGAAGCTCATTGCCCATATTTTCTCCATGTATCAGTGACTCACATCTTCTCACCCATGTTTTCCCCGTATATCAAAAATGATGCCCATGTGAAACCCATATTTACATTTCAAGATACATATCGTTGCCATATATGGGAAATATATGGCCCATATTTAGTCCATATGTTACCCATACTAAACGCTTGGTAAGGGTACATAGGGAGGGTCAGTAGGCAAATTGCACAAATGGTGGTGATTTAAAATAAATTAAGCAGGTGATCAGTCAGTTATAATTATCAGATAATAAAATGCTGATTGCATCAATAATGCTGATGATGCTCATGATTGTGAATTTTACATCTACATACAATAATTATTATATATCACAATCACCAATTCCCATAGCAGCTAGTTCCCATGCTTTTTCGGGAATTTTACTGGTTATTTGTTTTCTGGCCTTTGATCATTTTTCTCAATTTATTGTTGTAAATATTTCCACTGTATATATGCATATGTTAGTTCTGCATTTCTTCCATAAGCAATGAAGCCAGAGAAAAGGTTATGCGGGAAGCGAGGGCTCTGGCCAAACTAAACCATCAGGGAATAGTGCGATTTTACCATGCATGGTTTGAAAATCCACCAGCTGGTTGGCAGGAGCAAATTGACAAGGAGATGCATGAAAAGGGGTACGTACGTAATTATGTTGCAGCCCCTATCTTTTCCCTTAAACAAAGACCCTATCTAGCAGACATTTTATTAACACATCACACTTTGAAGCAGAGCGACTGAGCAGGCACTGGTGCTA
Organism: Plumapathes pennacea; assembly: GCA_964036295.1. NCBI lineage: Eukaryota > Metazoa > Cnidaria > Anthozoa > Antipatharia > Myriopathidae > Plumapathes > Plumapathes pennacea. The sequence goes on from OZ038463.1 coordinate 3,823,040, forward strand.
GTCACATATTTGCACACATTGACCAATCAGAAGTTCATTGTTGTGGGGCGCCAAAATACAAAGTTTGGTCGGCCATTTTCATTCAGTGAGTTGATCGAGGCATGACAGAAGAGATGGGTTTTCTATTCCCTGGGCGTTTAAATACGTAGGAGTCTTAAAAACTTTCGGTAACCGAAGAAAAAAGGCAAACTGGGCTTACTTGAGTTTGCGAAGAACTATTCATATCATTGGCCATATGGAACAACTTGGTGTGACTGAACTGGACAGCAGAAGGTCGTTTGGCAGTTTGAGGAAAAAAACAGCCTGTCTTTCAGAAACGCGAAGCAAGCAAAAGGTCAGAAAATACGCACACTTGATAATGTGTTGTTCAATGTTGGCGATAACATGATCCAGACTGTGGATGAGTGATTAAATTTCTTAGTAAACTGTAAGTATAACAATAGTGAATTGCACATTCGTCTTTCACGTTTAGAGTTGCACATTTCGAGGCCACGGTGAAATGTACACTTATTGCTTTCGTCAATGTGTGTTCGCAAAAATGTAATTTAACTCTTTCAAAGTGACAGCAGCTGAAAGTCGTAATTTGAGACGTGCTGTTTTCGACCACGTCGCAAGAATTGGTTCATGCTTAGCGTGCGTCTATCGAGTTTTATAACATAGTCACGATACAAGCCGCGCGCTGATTGGTCGAAAACCGTGGTTTGCCAGAGTATAAACCACACTTAAGGTGAAGTAATACGGGCAACATTTTCAGTGCAACTTGTCGTGCAACAATGTTGCGTTGCAAGTTGCACCGTAATGTTGCGCGTATTACCACCGTGTTGCAAGTTGCAGCAACATGTTGCACGAAGTAGAAGTGGGTTCTACTTCGTGCAACATGTTGTCGAAATGTTTCTCCCTACACTTCTTTCGTGCTCTCGTCACTTGCTGCGTGCTTTATTTCTGAACGGAGCACGCTTGAAGCTGGTTTATTTGTTAAATGGATGCACGCGGGAAGTTGCGAGAGCACGAGAGAAGCGTTAAGAGTTGCTCGAGGCATAGCCGAGCGCAACTCTAGCTTCACGAGTGCTCTCCCAACTTCCCAAGTGCATCCATAACTCGATAGACGCACAGCTAAAAGCATGAACCAATTATTTTATAACATAGGCACACGAAATTTACGAGCAAAAACAAAATTTTCACTTCTGATTGAATGCAAAATTCTCTTTCGACGCGCAAAAGGAAAAACAAACTCTCATTGGCTGATTGAAAACACGCCACAACTTACTAACATTTCTGTCATCTAAAAGTTGATGAGAGCACAGTCGGCCCAAGCTGATTGACTGTGTGACGTCACGGTTGGGTTTTATACGAAAATGTATGGGAGATTTTAGTCGATCGATAACTCGAAAAATTATGCGAGAATAGAGCTTAGACTTGCTAACCTTGTTGTGGTGGTGGTTTTCTTGCTGCTGTAGCGATTTCAGCGTGTTTCGCTCAATTTTTCCTCTCTAAAGATGTATATGTTTTGAACGGTACATTGTTGAAGATGAACCCAGGAAATTCAAGTCGCCGCTTCAAAACAACGTGAGATTCACCTTGAACTATGGCAGACAATGCGGGTCTGGAAATGCCCGGTGGTTTGACTTCATGTAGTACAAATTTCTTCGGAAAATAAAGCTATTTTCTTCTCAGTTGTAAAGGTTAATTTATAAACGAGGAAAGCTAGAAAAAGTCGAAAGGAAGCGGCAGTTGCTCACGTCATATTATTGAGCACGGCCGGGCGTTATGGAGCACGCTCTTCGACCAATCAGAACGTGGCTTATATCGCGACTATGTTATAATATTATAGATCGCTCGCAATTTTTACCGTTTAAAAAATTGTTGCAGTTACGTACTCGTATCTACAGTAAATACATTTTGAAAACCCTGTCAAGTCTGTGAGACTCGACTTGCATGCCTCTCTTCTCCTTGGGCGGTGAATTGACTACCTAGTAAATCGATTCATTACATACAAGTCATCGAGTAATTTGTTTTGCGTTCTCAACTAACCGCAACTGTCTAATTCTGACGCCTTTTTCACACCATTTTTTGCCTCATTAAGTGTGATTCAAAGTATGATTCACGCTTCTTTTATATGCTTTTTTCACGCTCCATCATAGTTTTGAAGAAGTGTGATAAAGTGTGATTTAAAGCGTGATTTAAAGCGTGAATCACACTTCCAACAAAAATCACACCTGTGAATCACAAGAAAACACAAGATCCACTTAGAAGAAAGGTGATCCTTTAATAATGTAGGATGCATTCTTTTAGAGAACCAACCAGTGTTGTTGTTGGTTAGAGCATCAAATGTAATCTAGGCGTGAGTCAGACTTTTTTTTTGGTCAAAATCTTCAAATCAATTAATCTATGAACACTAAAGATCCTACTCAAGCGCCCTTGACCCGAGCTGTGTTACCTTTGTTTGTAACTCTCGCAGGAGTGCGGACAGACATATTTTTTACAAATGATAACCTGGGCGATTTTCGGAGTGTCGTGGGCCGTATATGTGGAAATTGCCACTGGAATTTGTGGAGTTGTTTCCAAAAGCGCGCCAACATAGTCAACTCTTCCCGCCTCGAGATCTACACTATGTAGTTGACTTGTTCCCTCATAGCAGCGGGAACCTGTAGAGCGGAAGAAATTGTCTGCAACTTCTTCTTCAACTACTGTGCCAAAAGGCCGAACGCTGTCGACACGACCACCTTCTTTCTCGACGAGCCGAACAGCTCGAGGTTTGCTCGATTCTCATCCCTGGCCTCTTTGGGGAAAAAATACGCAATTTCGCCGCCAATAATAATGCAAATTGAACGGCATAAATTCCACTTGATCAAATGATCAAGAGGTTGACCGAAGACGAGGATGAATAACAATTCAGACCATGCTTCATGGTAATTCAGAGCAGCACTTAAATTGTTGGCGCAAAACCGCGTAACAGTATACGGAGGTTGGCGCTAAGTTCTATTTCAAGTCATGTCAACACTTCAAAGCCAAAGCTGTGTGCGTTGATTGACTTAAACCGCGTTTCTATGCCAACACCGGAAATTCGAACAGGCTCCTGCAGCGCGTTTTAAAGTCGCGTAAAGCTACAAAGATAAAACAGATAAACCACTCTAACTTATACGCAAACACGAAGGCCAAGTACACTGGCCAACGCCAGTATCTTGTTTGGTTTTTGGATTACAGTCTATTTCTAGGTTTGGACATTATTTACTGGGTGTGCCTTAATTGTTAATTCTTATTATAAAATAACTATGATACCACGCGCGCCCTGATTGGCTAAATAACCGTGTTAGATGTAGAGGATATTACACGGCGGCACGAAGATATGAATTTTATTTTCGAGTGGTAAAAACTATTTTACGAACGAGCGCTTCGCGAGTGAGTAAAATATTGTTTTTACCACGAGAAAATAAAATCCATATCTTCAAGCCGCCGTGTAATTTTCTTTTTATTATATTAGACACGAGTGTTTTACGAGAAATTGCACAAACAACCGTGCAAAAGCGGGAAATGATGCCAACGATATGGAAAATACGCCACTCGGGTCCCGGATGTAGTTTCGTATGGATTTTACGCTGACGCGATACGCGATGTTTTTTACTTGACTAATTATTTTATAAAAGAAATATATAACGTGTTCCCGTGTAATATAGCCTCATCTAAACACTTGGGAAGTTGGGAGAACACGAGAGTAGCGCCGGAAACCACTCGGCGGCCTCGTGGTTTCCTTACGCTACTCTCGTGTTCTCCCAACTTCCCGCGTGTTTAGATAAGGCTATATTACACGAGTTTGACTAATGGTCGTGGGTCGTGGGTCGTGGGTACAAAGTCGTGGGTGTGGGTACAAAGTCGTGGGTGTGGGTACAAAGTCGTGGGTGTGGGTATGAAGTCGTGGGTGTGGGTTTGAAGTCGTGGGTGTGGGTATGAAGTCGTGGGTGTAGAAATAGGTCGTGGGTACCTAAAAACTGTAAAAGTATGTTAATTGATAATATTTATTTATTACTTGGCAGCCAAAATAAGTTTAAACAAAAAAAATTCGCAAAATTAATTCTGTCTGTCTGTCTTAGAAGGCTATTTCTCACACACAATGGACGCGTAACATGATAGGAAACGTTGAAAAATTGTCATCATTTATTAATCATAACAGTTGTCATCATAAAAGTTTTTACATTTGTTTAGATTACTTGGTGGGTATAAATTCACTAGACAAAAACTGTGTGTGCGTACTACTAACCAAAGTAGAAGCGTTTGTGACGCTATATTTCAACGGTAGTCATAATCGATTACAGTACGGTACGGTACTTTGTTTTAGAGACGTCACTGCGACATTTTTTATACGACCGTTACCTTCGGGGGGGGGGGGGGGAACGTTACTTTCGGAGGGGCCGGAAGGTCCCAAAATAATCGTTGCTTTCTGGGGGGGGGGGGGGGGGGGGGAATTCTACGGTATTGCATAACCACAGCCTCAATCCGGTGGTGTCTATTTTTATATTTCAACTTTGACTCGAGTGTTGCCTCGTGCACAAATTTGTTCGCCTTTTGCAGTAAATCTATCTTTATATTCTATTCTTTATATATTTGGTGATGCTGCCCTCTAATGTGAGAAAATGTTATGGTTGTGGATACGAGTTTACGGAAAGATACCGCCGGCCACCACACGACATTATCGTTAAACATATTGACCGAAGACTTATGCGGCGAGATGAGCTGGTCAGTTTCAGTATAGTGCTGATTTCAGCAACACATATTATCATCTCAACTCAGCCCACATTTGCCGTAAAAACCCTTTGTTCACTGGCTAGGTCTACATTGCTTCTGCACTATACCTGTCCCTGACAGCAGAACAGAGGCATGTTGTTGATTCATGCGATTTAAACGTCATTCTTATATAGCCAGCGCGGTTATTTCACATGTTCGGTACCAATGCAAGGCGTTTCACTGTTTGTAAAACACAAGCCAGAATAAAATAAATCAACCCTGTTGATTTGATTATCATTGACTGAATCATTATAATGGACATTTTTATATGCGTGAATTTGTGTGAACTGATCCACGTGCACAACCAGCCAGTAAATACACAACTAGGCCCGGGGGGGGGGGGGGGGGGGGGGGGGAGGGGTTGATTGAAATTGATTTTTGATTAAAATATATCAGGGTAATTCCAGAGAAATAGCCTTCTAAGACAGACAGACAGAATTAATTTTGCGAATTTTTTTTTGTTTAAACTTATTTTGGCTGCCAATTAATAAATAAATATTATCAATTAACATACTTTTACAGTTTTTAGGTACCCACGACCTATTTCTACACCCACGACTTCATACCCACACCCACGACTTCATACCCACACCCACGACTTCATACCCACACCCACGACTTCATACCCACACCCACGACTTTGTACCCACACCCACGACTTTGTACCCACACCCACGACTTTGTACCCACACCCACGACTTTGTACCCACGACCCACGACCCACGACCATTAGTCAAACTCATATTACACGGTGACGCGTTATATATTTCTTAATTATAAGATAAGGTGGATAGTACGCACAATCTGATTGGTAAACGCGCGTGCATCATAACTCAACATACGTGTGCACACGTCAATTTGACGTCAGCTTGCGTCAAATTGGTTTTTTTCCTTTGTTGTTTTTTACAAAATTCGTTTGCCTTATCTTATTTCTTTATTATCACACTTTGCATTTCACACTTCTCAAAGTGTGAATTTTTACAATTCACACCTCAGAAGTGTGATCATACGTTTATTTTGACATGGGATTTTTTTGTTATGTATTTATATATTGTTTAAGATAAAGAATGCAAAAATATATATATATCACTTTCCCATAGCCTTTATAAACATGCGGGATGTTGGGAAAACATGAAAGTATAATGCAAAAAACCATGCATGAGGGCTGCCAGGCTCCTTCAGTTATTAGGAATTCGACTGTTTTTAAGCTCGCGTTCACCACTCGTGGTGAAAAGCGAAGCTTCATGCGATTCAGTCCAATGGAATGTGTCCCGGTGCTGTCAGCAATGGATTCCAAATATGGAAGTCGTTCTGTTCCCAATTTGGGCAGTATTGATATTACCGACAACGCAACAAAATCGAGAACGCGATCGTCGAAGTAGTTTTAGCGGTGACATTTTTAAACGTCCCACCTTATTGAAGTTAAGACTGCGTCGGTCAGTCAGTCCGTCATGCTGTGTCAACAATTGCCTTTGAAATTTGAGCATCAGCGAATACGCATGAAGAAACGAAGAGATGGGAAGACATTTTCTGGAGTTATTTTTATTGTTATCATTGTATTCCTGAATTGCCAGTAGATCTGTTGCACTTCAGAACCATTATCACAGAGGTTTTGGTAAATTCTCGGTTGTTTGACAAGCGTAAGTCAAGGTTGAAAGACCCGTGACCACTGACAGCCCTGAACGACTTCAGCTTGTCGAAATATTTCTATCGTTTGACTATATTTGCTTTGCTTCGCATAGTTTTCGCCACCAATGAAAAATGCTGTAGAGAACTGGAAGAATAAGAATTCGAAAATGAATTTGACCAAAACCGCTCAGTAATGTCTGTTAAGTAATGTCAAGTTATCAGATTTCACTTAAACTTATTCGACTTGAAACTCAGTCAAAGAAGAAAGGCGTGTTTTCTTTAAGCACGTATTTAGTTTGAATGCAGCCCAGGCTGGAGTACCATGGCCTCTGATGAATATGTAGATGTCGAACATAAGCTGTGCATGACATGGGTAATGAAGTCACGGATAGACTTTTTTTCGGTTCGACTCACTCCGGAAAGTCTCCTTCCGGTTCAAAGATTTGGCGGGCGGTGAAGAATTTTAAGTTCTCCCATTTCGAGCGCCTAAGTTTTATAATTTTCACCCTCTGCCGCCTTTTAAATGAGGGTTTTCAAAACTGAGACTAAATCGAATACGCGGTTCAGCAAAAGTGGAGGCACATCGTAAAAATTGAGCAATTTTTACGATGTGGCCTTGAGCCAGTTCTATTAAATACCCACTCCCGTAAAAGTACTTTTTACAAATTCGCGAGCTTACAGCTGCCTTGCTGCTTTGATTTATTATGATGCATTTCATTTCATTTGCCAAATATAACTTTTCTGTTTATGACTTTCTCACAGGCTTATTCTCACTGATCCTGCAGATTCCGAAGAATGTGTAAGTTAATTTGTTCTAATAATTCAATACAGGGTGTGCTGCTTAACAAGGTTTCACTTTATATTAATGCTTTATCACTGCACTTCTGATTTGTGATAAAACCTCCCATAACGGAGTGTTCTCTATTAAAGGGGGCTCAGTTTAGATTGTTTGAGAGTAAGTCATAGTAAGTCATTTGATGCTGAGGGAATTATTAGGGTTAAGGATAATTTTGATCATGAAGGAATACACAAGAAAATATAGTTGTATACCATGCAACTAGACGGCTGGATTTATGTGTTTTTTTTGCTCAAAGTAGTCCAAAAATGCAGGACTTTCCATTTCGGGGAGACTAAATTTACGACGGGAGCATAATTATACCCCCAGACCCCCTAGGATGTCTCATGCCTGATCCTCTTGTTCAAACAAGATGTTGGTGTGTTTGCCTTTATTTCAAAAAAATAGTACAAATTAAAAGCTCTGAACAACAGACTTAATAACGAGCCAAGTAAGGAGACAACGTATACATGTGTGATTCGATATATTTTGCAAGGAACCTCAAAAGGTAGGAATTAAATGTCATTCAAATAATTTAGCCTTAATTAATTTTTTTTTCCGGGGAAGCATATGCCCTGGAGCTCCCCAGAAATATTTTCTGCACTCTTTCTAGCAACACATCCAGGTAAAAACTGTGGAATTCCTGGCAGATATTGGCTTTTGTGATGCCCATTTCAGTCACTTTATTGACAAAATTATTAAATGCCTCTGATCGACACAGCTAGTGACGTTAAATGCTTATTTTGTTTGATCCACTAGTCTTGCAGGCTTAGATTGCCATTTTGTTATTCAAAAATGACAATTTGATGACTAGATTATGGTAAATAACTTATGTGCTGTACATAATATGTGCTAATGAAGCATGCCAGAGGTTACTTTAAGATTTAGTGCCAGTGTGCAAGAAGCTTCTCCAGGTCATCCAACGATACTAATTTGTATATGCGGGAAGTGTCAGTTTCAGGCATAAATACTGTGCCATATTTGGCCCAGCAATACTTGAAATGGATTTGTTCTTGTTTCTTCTTTGCTTCATATAGCACATTTCGTCATGCAGTCAGACGTCAGACGACCTCTCCGAATTCGGCATGGGCCCTGTACCACAGGAGCAGACTAGGTCTTCAGGAACTCCTTATTTGCGGGAAGGTAATAGTGCTGCTGCAGTATGGAGTTTCGGAATAGTTTATATTCATGGCCATTTATGTTACTTATATTATTCATTGTAGTATCTAATGGAGATGATGATGAAAGCTATTTTGAATCCGTTGAGGACATTGGGTGTGAAAATAGCTCTATGAGGGTAAGTAATACTAATATAATGTGCAGCTTTGCATAGTTTACGTAGCAAACACTACCTTCGAGTGGGCATAATTCCGAAGACAGTTTTAAGGATCACCCCCCTAATATGCTATACAGGTTTTAATTTTTTTACTTGACAAAAAAACATTAAACATTGGCATGCAGTATATCAAAATTTTCGTTGCAAATTAGCACATTGATTCTTGGTGGTAAGTCATATATATTATATATTTTTTTACTTAATCTCCCTCAATTTTTGTGTCTACTGCTTCGAAGAAGCTGTAGACACCATTCTGGTCAACGATGTCATATTATTAGACTTGATTTAAGCGTTCGACAAAGTTTCTCACCTAAAGTTATTAGAGAACTGTCAATCTATGGTATCCAAGGCCGTACACTAGCGTGGATTAAGGCACTCTTAAGCGACCGGTCACAAGTCTCAACGGCCAACACTCTACCCCATGCAAAGTTCTATCTCAAGGCTCAGTCCTGGGGCCAACACTATTCCTCCTATACATAAATGACGCCGTTAAAGGCGTACGATCAACAGTCAGACTCTTTGCAGATGACATAGTATAATATATCAATAGAAAATTTGGCAAAAGAACAAAATAACCTAGAGGAAGACTTAAACTAACTCATGGTCTGCACGCTGGCAAATGGAATTACTCTTTCCGTGTGTCTTTATCTACCATCACTATAACAAGCGTATACCTAAATGTTCGACATACCAGATGCATAGTACGATACTAAAATGGAAATCTCGGTCCGTAACTTATCATAAGTGCACTACAGTTAATGAATGTGTATGTCTTTGTACGCAGAATTATAGAATTATTGGAGATTCTGGAATCACTGGAGGTTCTTCTGTGTCCTTCGGAAATTCCCCTCTGCTAAAAGGTAAGGATGACGTATGCCGACTGCACAGAATCCTGACAGCATTTCATTGCCGGGGCCGCGTACGACCTATGCTACAGTGAAGTCGTCACACCAAAATCCACACTTTCTATAAGATCAGGTTACGATTTTTGGCGACGTAGATCTCAGGGCAACTAATAGCTGCTTTTAAATTTATTTGTCGGAACGGCTGTTCGAGAACTTTTTCCTAATAGTAGAAACGCGAGTCATGAAATCACGCGAAAAGACGAGAGAAGTGGAGAGAGGCACGACACAGAAAGGAATTGTTTCCTGCCAGGCAGATGTGCGGGCCCTATTTTATTAGGTTATGAAGCATTTCATAATGTCTTTGCGATTCCCAAGTTTTTCCCTCTTTGTGCAATCCAAGCGGTCGTGTTGCGCGCGGCATGTTGCGTGAGGACTGAAAATGGCCAAATCAGAAAAGCGTGCCGAGAGTTCATCTCCCTCTTCAAAACAACAACAAACGAAAACTCTAAACTCCAGGGCGAGAGACATTTGCGAATGTTGCATTTTTAGTGTATATTTTAACCAAGGTTTTGTTTATATTCCGATTCTATCTATTGCATATACTGTGATGTCTGAAGTTCTTATATTTGTAGATATAATGTTCATGCAATTATAAAAATGTTGCTTAATATTTCCTCCTGAAGGTAAACAGCACAAGTGTCGAGACGCAACTTGTGAGGGTGCCAAATCTGCCGATCATTCTTATCTGTACATACAAATGGAGCTGTGCCAGAGAGAGAGCTTGGAAAACTGGCTTAAGAGCGAAAAGAAAAGGGACCATGTCTTCTGCCTGAACATATTTGAACAGGTTTGCTTCTTACAGGATACAGTCTGAATTTCCTTCAAATATGCATGCATCTTGTACTACATCTACCTTTTTACTCGCTCATGCAAAGCCTCCTTGCACGCTCTATACTGCATGGAAATTGTAATGCTGTTAATTTAATGTATCGTTCGTAAAAGAAATAGACACGCGGGAATTTGAAAGAACACGAAAGAAGTGTGGGAAACTTCTCCACACATTTTTTGTGTCCTTTCAATTAATCCCCAAGTTCTCTAGAAGATCAACAAAGCTTGTTGAGAAATGTATGTTTCATTTGCTTTATAAGATAGGAAAAACGATAACTTTGCAAATAAAAGAAGAGAAAAGTCACGTTTGATGCCAGACTGTCAGGTTATCGCTTCGATCGCCAGACTACCTGTTTCACCTATGGTGCGAAAATAGCCTGTGTTTTGTATTCTTTGTATTATTGTGATATTGCAACTTATCCAGTGTCAGGTGGTTTGTATTTTAATGGTGTTGTTTTGGTTCTTTCAGGTTGTCAGTGCTATAGATTACCTGCATAATAATCAAATGATGCACAGGGATTTAAAGGTATTGGCAAGTGTGAATGTATGAATTGATTCTGACAAGCTGTTATCCTCCATCAATTTGTATACTTATTTTACCCCTTCATTTCACAAATATTTGCGTTCGACGAAGGAGAGCGCAGTCTAACGCGTCATTTCCGGTTGGATGCCATGCGATTTCAGGGTTTTGGGCGCCATCTTGGTACGGCATTAGGAATGTGATTATTGCCTCGATCTCGTGTAGTATGCGGCATTTCCGGTTGGATGCCATGCGATTTCAGGGTTTTGGGCGCCATCTTGGTACGGTCTCAGGAATGTCAGATTGCCTCGACAAAGTGACACAGAAATAAACCTCGAAAGCATGGAGCATGCTACCGTTCGTGGTATGGTAACTAGCGCATGCTCGATCGGATCTTTCGTCAATGTCGTGTTTTGTCACTGCGTCACGGATCGGATCTTTCGTGTTTTTGCCAAGACAAGTGAAACTGTGTGGATTTTTTCGCACTATCGGTAGGAACTATGAGCGAAGCTGTTTATCAGAATATCAGAAAGCTGTGTAATGCCGTGTTTGCCAAGAAATAGACGTTGCCATCCTGTGATGTGTCAACTCAGCTGTTTTCCACAGGAGATACAACTTCTCTCTGCATTCAGAGTTTTCCACCGTATTCCCTTTGGCGATTGGACACGAATGCGGATCATTTTATTTTGCTGAGCTATGAAGCTCAACAATACGAGTTTCTGACCTTGTCTATAGTAGGCGATCAGAGTAGAATGGCACATAAACATTGTCATATTCATTGTCATATTAATGTACTGTTTTCCAGCGTTCTATTTTGTTAGTTTACAGACCTTGAATTGTTGCTCGCGGGGGCCTGGGGCCCAAGCGAGCTTAAAAACGCAATTATTATTATTTTTTTTTTCCTTTTTGTGGGTCGAGAATCAGCACACGGTGATTGGTTCATATTATCACGTGCTGGGCGATTACGTAATTGACTTCGCTAAACAACTCGAGATGTGGCCAGTGAATTGCTCGTTACTTGTGTGTAAAAGTTAACTGCATCCATCCAAACTCAACACCATTTGGCTCTGTGGAATATGCACGGATAAACTGGATTTTCGGGAACGATTTTGGCTCGCGTTCACCGCGGAAGCTTTGAGAATAGCCGTAAACAAATATTTGATGGATACCGCTGTCGCCGATAAATATTTAGTCCCTACGAAACTTTCTGTGGCGACATGAAATACTTTTGGGAAGATAACAGGGCGAAAACAGAAACCAAAGCTACGGTGAGCTTTAGCCGTAAAACAATGACGCTTTATACTTTACTCTGTACTTGACATCTGTTGCTTCATAAAATTCTTCTGCGTATCGTACATTGCCTGTTGAAGTGTTTCTTTCATTCGACCATGTAGCCTTTGTTTCGCAATGGTCAATGAACACCAGAAATGAAAAATACACCGAAATAATTCTGAGGATTGAGTTTGCAGTCACAAATGGACTGAACACACTGTGAACAAAACCGCAATGATATTGTAAACATCTCTCGTGTGACATTCCTCGCTTTCAAAAGCCAAGTTCTCTATACTGTGTGATATTTTTATGGTGAGAAATTGGAAGTCTCTCTTGGTAGTTCCGCTCTTGTCCCCTACTTTCCATTTTATATTCTGGTCTCGACCCAACTCACGCCGCGAGCTCACTGGCAAGGCCAGTCTAGTTATCCAAAAGATCGTTCAACATTATTTGGTAACACTGCAGTGCAACATTCACATGACATTGGCAACAACTTTCGTCTTTTCGTTGCCATGATTAAAATCACGGCCATGTCAGTGGAGTTTAACAATGACTATAAAACAAATGAGCAATCCAAGTAGAATGCAACATAAACATTTGTTATTATATTGATAGCATGTTAGCAGCTTGATGTACTCTTCTCCAGCGTTCTCTTTTGTTAGTTTACAGACTACAAATTGCTATCCAAAGAACCATTTTAGTATTGTTAGTGCAACTTTACATGACTTTGATGACTTTTGTGTTTTCGTTGCAGTCAAAAATCGTTGTAGTTAACATTGTACAAGTTATTAAACAAACCTGTTGCATTCAGTTCTTGAGTATTTGCACGTGGCAATGATTTGGCCTTGCAGGCGGTACATGGTACTGGCTGTTCCGCCATCTTGTATGTGCACTATATATATATATATTTTAGAAGTATAGCTTTTGCAGATAATATATATATATATATACAGTCAATCCCGAAAAGGTTGTCCAGTTGAAATATATATTTAGGCAATTATATCTATCACGTGACCACTGAAAAACACCGTATAACTACAAAGAAATACATTAAGTCAGCATGTTTATATAATTTTATGGTTCCTAGTCCTTAGAATGGTAAAACCAAGAGCCTTTGGAGTGTTTCCAGTTTAAAACACGATAGTTTTAGGTGGTCACGTGACAGATATATTTGTACTTTTATATATCTAGACTGGACAACCTTTTCGGGATTGACTGTATATATATATATATATATATATATATATATATATATATATATATATATATATATATATATATATATATATATATATATATATATATATATATATATATATATATATATATATATATATATATATATGTATATATATATATATAATATATATATGTATATATATATATAATATATATATATATATATATATATATAATATATATATATATATATATAATATATATATATATATATATACACCTGTACTTCAAACGCGGTACTTCTAAAATACCAAAATACAACTTCATATACGAACGATGCCTTCATAACATTACTCCACGATTCAGTAGCACGAACGCACTGTAATCCTTGATTATATCTAGTTTAGTCTCTGACATTTAAAGGGTCTTGGCACATTCGTATAATTTCTTGGTAATTCATTTGATATACATAAAAGCTTGTCTCTTTGTTAACTGTTTCAAAAACAATCAAATTAGGTGTACATAAAGAGCCACAGAAAACGGTCAGTTTGTGTGGGTTCAGCTTGGGGCCGTTTAGGAATTGAAGGTGACCCTTCGAGAAAGGGCACCCTCCTAGAAGGGTCAAAAGACAGCTGTCCTCCACGTGCAAAGTGCTATTCCTGTCTAACTCGCAAAAGGAATTCGAAAGTAGCCTGATCCCACTAAATTTGGCCTCCTGGGGAGGGTAATCCTTATTAGGTAAACGAAAAATTGTTGAGTGTTAGATTTCGGCCACTAATAGTGGCCGTAGCGGCTTCAAGAGACAGGAGACCACGACTAATAGGTTTAGAACGTTTATTTCCAGTTTCATTGTCAAATGCTATGATTTTTCGAGATCGTCAAAATCTCCTTACATTCTCTAACTTATAATCTTAAGTTACGCAACAACTATACTCCTCGGAGCATGGGCCTTCTGTGGCTATATCCTAGCAACCCACTTAGTTTGTAAACGCTACTGGGGAATACAATAGAGAACCCCTGTATGAGGGTGCCCCTTCTTGGAGGGTTACACTTCTTCCACGTAAACACAATGCTACAGTCCAATAAAAGTATATACATTTACCAGAATCTATTTCCTTTTTAGCCATCGAATATTCTTTTTGCCCTGGAAGGTTCGCAAGTGAAGGTTGGTGACTTTGGTTTGGTGAAAACCATAGTCTGTGACAACAGCGGAGCAGCGAATCAAAACATTGGTGGGTTCATCATTTAGGATGCACAGATTATCGTACACTTGGGGACATCCTTTCATGAAATCCTAATCGCAAGATATCCGTTTGTTAACAGATTTATTGTTCTGTGATCCTGCAAACGTTACCAACATTTACAGAAAAGCCTTAACTAGCCTACCAAATACTATTGGCATTCTGGGATATAATCTTGATCGAGATTTCAGTGAAAGATTGTGTATTGTTGCGTCAAGTGTTTTGCAAAGTCAAATTTACTGGACCAAGCCACGTATTCCTTGATTACTTGACTTTTTGTTGACAGGGTTTTATTTGCTATTTTTGTTGACATTCTAGATCTTATTTTGTTATATCTTTCAGGAGGGCACTCCTCAGAGGACAAACATACTCCCAAAGTTGGAACAACGTTGTACATGAGCCCTGAACAGGTGATCCCTTGCCACTCTTCTCGGCCCTCTGATAGACATACCAAAAACAAATAAGTTACCAAAGGCATGTGCAGCTCAAAAGAAAGCAAAGAAATGCAATAAGACAGTAACATTGCATACAGCCAGTAGTAATCATAGGCTGGCCTTCGATTGCTTGAATTAAGTGACTGGAAACCACTCACTTGCTATGACATCAGGTAGCTGTATTTGCAGGCCACAGTTTGACAGAACATCCCGTTTCTCTTGCAGGAGGGAGATTCCTACTCAACTGAAGTTGATATATATGCTCTGGGTATCATCTTATTTGAGTTATTTCATCCATTCGGCACAGAAATGGAAAGGGTCGAGGTAGGAGGTGCTGTTAAGGCTACTAAGGCAAACCTAATTCGCTTAGACTTTTGTTGAATAATGTTACCATCTAGTCTACTAGCTCCTGTCGAATGCAACAGCTGTTAAGCGTAACACTGGTAGGCAGCCCTGTCCGGTTACCCATTACCACTTATTGGATGGAAAAGGGGTGCGTGGTGGAGTCAAAATGCCCACTATTTTGCTAGTGTACTAAGAAGCATTGTCCGTTTTGTTCCAAGGTGATAAAAGATGTCAGGGCCAAAAACATACCCAAAGATTTTAGGGACACCAGGCCTTTACAGGTTTGTACGCTGTTGCTGTTTGACGAGAAAGATATCTTGTAAGTTATCATTTGTGTTTGTGCCTGCACACTATAGGGTTCATGTAGCGGCGATCTGTCCCCTCGTTTAAACCAGTATTTTTCAACTGGTGTAACTCGAGCTTTGCAGATATTTTGTTCCTTGTTGAACTTCATGCGTGACAAGTCGTAGGGACAAATTTTTCAGAAAAACCATGTTCCCTCGTGTGACGGCAATGCAACAGGAATCGGCAACAGAATTTACTGTGAACCAATGATCCCCGACAACAATTAGAATGCTTTAACAAGGTGGCGTTCATCGGTTGCGGAGATCACTGGAATAGAAAGAAAACTTCGGAGTCGACGATGGATGCTACTACGTGAAGAACGAAAAGTTAGCTATCGAAGATACACCTGGAGATAACAAATACGTGAGAACGCCACACAAAAACTCTGTGCCTCTGGTTCAAGCATCGGGCTTTAAGAAAAAGAAAAAAGAAAAAAAAGAGAAACTCGTTTTTGTGCCTTGTTGCTATCTTTGACTCTAGAGCTAGGGTTACCTCGGGTCATTTACAAGCAAAATTAAACAGCTAGGGGAACCCGGGTCAACTTCATTATTATCAGTGAGCCAAGAGATCTGGAAACCAGCATTGACTTGTCCCGGATGATGAGTTATCCCTAAAATATAGGAATTTGATTAGATATTGCAACACGACACTTCGCGATGTTTGCAGCGAGCAATCAATGTCGAGTCATTATCGATCGAATGCTTATTGAATGTTGACCAGAAATCCATTGGGATTCACATCAAAAGTCACTATCAATTCGCACCTCTACATCGGTCAAGTCCCTCAGAAATGCTGTCGTCAAACGGTTCACCGAGGTGAAGTGAGCATTTTGACGAGTCAACCCGCATTTCTTTTGACGCCTATTTGTCCAAAGTACTGCAGTCCTCTGCGTCGGTAATAAAAAGGTAAACAATCAAATCTATATTTATTTAATGAAAATGTTTTTGTTTTTATTTTTCGTTTTACAGGCTAAACTTGTTTGCTGGCTTTCGTCAGACGATCCAAAGTCACGACCAAAGGCTGCAGAGATACTAGAGAGTGCAATCTATGTAGAGATGAAACAGCAAGTCTGTGGAGAAGTGTAGCAAGCTGTCAAAAGGCTCTAGTTTTTCGTAATAGGTTTCGTATGTGTGGCACCTCCATTGTTTGTGAAATTTCTAGGTGCAGGTCGGATCTGAAATCAATAAAATATATTGTTATCATAGAAAAAGCATAATATATATAAATCATGGACAATTCTTAGACTATAAATGAGTTTATAATCCTTTTACGATGTTGTTATAGTGCAACTGAAGTCACATAACAGAAAAAAGGCGTCGAGAAATTCTACCTGAAAAATATCAAAGGCAGTTAGTACAAGAAACAAAATGTCTTAAAGTCACAGCCTTTCAAGCCACGTTCCTTTGCTGCTTCAAGGTGCTCAAATGTTCGAAATTTATGAACAATTCTTACAAACGTGAATGAGTTTTAGCGTCACATCGTATCGTTGCACATCGTCGTTGCAAATCGACCAGTGAAACACCATCTTTAGGTGGTACATTCTCCATACTGAATGACAGCTACTGTTTTCAACAGCACATTACTTCAATATTGTTTGTTAAAGCAGTGTTTGTAATTGCAAAGCCAATCACTGCTTTAAACCAACCAGAAGCTAACGGAATTATCTTCGAAGAAGAAACCTATTAACTTTGCGAGGTAATACCATCGTCACTTGCTTGCGCGAGCAGATCGCAATCGGGTTTTGCTTTTGCAGTATATTTGCCCTGATCATCAGATTGTTTTGAGGTGTGATTTTTATTACTATCATACTTTACTTTTCACACTTCTCAGAGTGTGATTTTATATAAATCACATAGCAGAAATGTGAAAAAGCGTGAAAAAGTGTGATTTCATAAATCACACTCCAATCACATTTTGACATGGGAAGGGTGCAGTGCGCAAGAGAAAGCCTGTGAAAAAATTCTTTTGATTCTTTTTACATAACAATAGATGATCCAGCTACTTTACAGCGGGTATGCCACCAGAACTAAAATCAGTAATGGTTAAAATGCCTAAATCATCTCTATCAACAATAATCGTATAAACATTAAGCATTCATTGCACAACCAAGTTTACTTCTGTGTGTAAAACACTGACAGAGAATCAAAGTATATTCCCTCCACATGAGGGCGCATTTTGCGGGCTCGGAATAGACGGTAATTGTGTTCTTTTTGGCACATTTCTGTTTCCGGAATGAATCGGTGGAATAGCATTTTGTGTACTCCACTCCCGTAATTATCGTGTCCTTTGGCAATCTGCCTCTATTTTGGCGGGTTTTTGTATAATTTGCCCTCCCTCCCCTCCCCTCCCCCATGAAGAACATTCGCACGATGCGATTGGTTGGAAGACAATTATTGTCTTACAAGATAACGTCATTCCAGTGAGCTTGCATCGTCAGTTTGTCGGAAAGTGCAACAGTTTTCCAAAGCCGGAACCTTCGCTCCGTTTGGTCGTCTATGTTGATATAATAGCTGGAACTTTGGTATGTTGGAGAACCTAATCTATTCGCTGTGCCAATAATGAAACGCAATTTGTCACGCTTGTCCAATGTGTTTACTGTGAACTCGTCGCTCTGTGTTCATGAAATCATGTCTACCGTTTTTGTACGAGAAGGCCGCATGTTTTATGCGTAGGCATGACAATTCTCCAACTGTTCACTGTTCAAAACAAAACAAAACATGTTTCCAGGTATGACAGGAATTGTTTCGGCCGGCAAATCCAATGTAGTTCAACATAATATTATATTCGGGTCGTCTGTCGGCAATATTATTTGAAATTACGCAATAGTTAATTTACCCGGTGGCTTTATAATACGTGTGATGTCTTGCACTGTTTGGATAAATAGTTAATTGTCCAGACTTATACGATAAACTCATTTATGTACAGTAAATTAGCATAAAGATCACCCAATGTTTACTTAAATCTGTTGTCCAAAGCTCTTGAGCTCTCTGAGAAGGTCTTGAACTCATGAATTCATTGCGTATGAATATTATTTTATCATTGGAAACACTTTTGACTGGTAATTTTAGTTGGGTCACTGCAAACTGATTTTTTTTTTTTTTTTTTTCACAAGTGAAAGTAATGGTAATAATTAGGTATGTGAACTGAAGTGAAGAGAGCTATATATATTTATATGTAAAATCCATCAAAAATATCATTGTTGACCTCTGCAACAGTGTAACATTTAGTATAACTGTTGCAATCAACTGTTGCAAGCATTATGCTCCTTTCTGAAATTTGAGTATTTGTTGTAAATTATTATTTATGTCAATAAACATCTTGAACTGCAGTGCTTTTGAACCATGTCGGCAAGCAAGGCACGCAGACAGTATGTGCCAGACCTGGACATGCGCCTGGAACAGTGGGCGGCATCTAATGCAAGTTCCTACCTAGACTACATGTCACAACTGGATATTGACAGAGATCCCAGAACAATCAGGAACTCTGGCCTCATCTGCACCATTGGTAAGTCAAATAGTTTTATTAGTGGTCTTGGGAATGTGGCTTAGATCATGCAAGGCTGTAAATATTCTCCCAACTGGTCCTGACCCAGGGGGGAGAGAATTGGGTATGTTAGTGACTGGGAGGTGCGAAATATTTTTTTGGTTTGAAATTAGCAATTTGGGACCCTTTGAGTTATAATTTTTTGGTGGACTTCTTTGTGTAGAAAGGTTTTTGCAGGGCCCTTTTTAGGGTTAATGATAAAAAGAGTACCCTGGTGTTTTTGATTTTATGTTGAAAAATATATTGTATCAATATTAAATTTAACAAGCTTCCAAGTGCATGCAAATGACAAGGTGACTTCCCATTTCGCACTCTCTTGATGTTATTTTTTACTTTATCTTTTATGCGGATAAGAAACACCCTTTTTGGGATTTTGTTCTGGGCCATTGGTCTTTTTTTGGGTTTAAAAATTTAGCCTCATTCACTCCTCCCGTCACTGATATACCAGAGGACCCTCCCCCAATGGTCTGACCAGCAGAAAAGCAACTACCCTGCAAGCAAGAGATCACCTGAAGACAATTTTAAATGATCATGATGGAAATTATCTTAATGGTTGCCTGTACCCAATGCAGGTCCAGCCTCAAGAAGTGTTGCTGTACTGTCCAGGTTGATTGAAAATGGAATGAATGTAGCAAGGCTCAACTTCTCCCATGGCACACACGAGGTGAGGCTAAAGTTCACTGAAAAGCTGGCTGAGGGTGTTAGAAAATTTGTATAATATTAGCATGTATACATAATTATATCAGGTTGATTTCATGATGTTTTGTTGCTGTGTGGGTTTTGTCCACACTAGTACCATGCAGAGACAATAGCAAATGTACGCAAAGCGGCAGAGGGGGAGTGGCCTCATGCTGTGGGGATCGCCTTGGATACCAAAGGTCCAGAGATAAGAACTGGACTCCTGAAGGAGGTATGTAAAGAAATGTGATGATCTGCATGCCAGTTTAACTTAATCTTCTGAGGTAAAAGACATTATTATTACTGGTAACCTGTCATTGGTATATTCCCAACAATAACAGTGGAAAGTCATTGGACCTTGCAATATATAATAGGTAAATGTATCACACCAGCTTCTGAGAGTCTGGGGGTTATAATTTACATAAGCCTTTAATCTTATGAGTAACCCATCTCCAATGCATGCCCTCAGGCATGCCCTCAGCAGGTAGCAATATACTGACTTGGACCACCCACCTTCATCCCCCAAAATATTAAATTACAGCAAGTTTCCTGGACACTAGTCTAAATGTAATAATACATAACAGTACTGTAGTTGCAATTTTTTCAAGAATGGTTTTTTATAATCTGTTTGCAAACATTTTGTAAAGATGCAAATAAAAAATGTGAACAGGAATTGCAAACACACAATCGGTGCTGTGAGAATAGCCTGTTAACAGCTAGCTTTTATTTGTTTGTCTCTGCTTTATGTTTTTGCCCAAAAGGCATCCTGGGGCTGGTTGTTCGAAGCAAGATTAAGCTAACCCCGGGTTAAGCCTAACTTTGTTGTCATTTTTAAGCCTAAAAACAAAAGCGTTTGATCACAAAAGGACTCTGTCCCTATGTTTTGGGCAAGAACAAACTTTTTAGCCAGTCTAAGATCAAAACTCTGTAGTTTGTAAAAATAAAAATAAATAAAAAAATGCAGACTATTGGTATTTTCATTGTGGAATATTGTAACAGTGCTCATCTTGATTGGTGATATTTCCAATAAACACAGGGTGGATCGGCAGAGATCTCCCTCAAGAAAGGCCAACAGTTCAAGCTGACCACAGACAAGCAGTACTTTGACAAAGGCGACGATCAAATGGTTTATGTTGACTACATCAACATCACTAAAGTGGTGCAAAGAGGAGGTATGGTGTACATTGATGATGGGCTGCTTCAACTCAAGGTGTTGTCCAAGGGAGAGAAGCATCTGTTGACAGAAGTGCAGAATGATGCCAAGCTGGGAAGCAAGAAAGGTGTCAACCTTCCCACCTGTTCTGTTGATCTACCTGCTTTGTCAGAGCAGGACAGGAAAGACATTTTATTTGGAGTTGATCAAGGTGTAAGTACAAATTAATGTTCTGAAGAGTGAACTATGCTTTCAATCACAATTGAATGTGGACAATGCCTCTCCAGATGTGTCCTTTTGTATCCCATTTATGCCCCATAGTTCGGTCTTGTAGCTCTCTCTGCCTTGATTGTCTCCCTCTCTTTTCTGTCTGTCTGTTCTTCTATGCTGTCTCTTTCTCTCTGTTTTCTTTTTTTTTTTCTCTTTTTTTTTTTCGTCTGTTTATTTCTAATCAGATATCTGATTCTGTTTTCCGTTTGTTTCTCGTGTATGTCTTTAATTGAATGAAGTTGTTAACAATTTCACAAACTGGTTTTTTTTGTTGTGATCGATTGTTCTTGTTGGCAGATTGACATGATCTTTGCCTCGTTTATCCGTAAAGCGTCAGACGTGCGCGATATCCGAAACTTGCTCGGCGAAGAAGGAAAAGGAATCAGAATCATAGCCAAGATCGAGAATCACGAGGGAGTGACGAGGTTTAACGAGATACTAGAGGTAGTTGATGGCATCATGGTGGCGAGGGGAGACCTGGGTATTGAAATTCCCCCGGAAAAAGTGTTTTTGGCACAGAAGATGATGATTGGTCGGTGCAACAAGGCGGGCAAACCAGTTATATGTGCAACTCAGGTACAAGGTCTTTGTGAATTTGTTTACCTCTGTTAACACATGAGTTTCACTCTGCGGAATGCTATGTAGGTGAAGTCCGGTTTTTATTCCCAAGGTCACTTTCACTGTGATACTTTGTCAGTAGTTCACATAATTATATGTGCTTTATCTATCGTACTTAAGTCATATCAAACCTCCTTTGGCCAAACCTTATGCGGGAATTTGATTGTTTTTGCTCCAGAAACTCGAACCTTGAAAGTGAGCCTTACAAAATAAACAGTGCAGAACGAGGATGGAGAAACTTCATGCCAGAGAGCTAAATTTCTGTATATACAGAGTTTAAAAGATGCTCAGTTACAACTTATAATGTAGAATACAGTATACCTAGAATTTGGCTTGTGGTGTATTTTCCTTATATCTTATGATTTATATTCTAAAAATTATGAAAACCGTTCTAATCGCTACTTCATCAAATCTTTAGATGTTGGAAAGTATGATACACAATCCTCGCCCCACGCGTGCCGAGAGTTCTGATGTCGCTAATGCCATCTTGGATGGAGCAGACTGCGTTATGTTGTCAGGTAATCAAAGCTACGAAGTGGGTGTGGCATACACGTGTTACGAGATGTGAGCCTGTTCTACTTTGACATATATTGCATCAAGGTCGCCATGTTGTAAGGGATTCTTCTAGGATGCCAGGTTTAATGCTGTCTACTGACTTATGTCGTCAGTTCAGATTACTGTCAATTTATTGTGAAGTGGGTGTGGCATACACGTGTTACGAGATATGAGCCTGTTCTACTTTAATAGATATTGCATCAAAGCATCAAAGTCGCCATGTTGTCAGTAAATCTTTTAGGATACCAGGTTTAATGCTGTCTACTGACTTGCGTGTTCAGATATTATAACTAAAAGGTCTGCTAACTGTTAGAAGTTGCATTAGGACAGAGCTATGTAATAGGGTGTTCAGACCACCGTGAAATAGGTGTGTCGGCAAGCTGTGTTATGTTGTCAGATAAGCCGTTCAAACCAGACTGTGTTAACCGGGATTATTACACGACTTCACATTTTCGAGTGCAAATACGGGCCAAAACGAGTGCAAAGATGGGAGCGTATTGCACTCGTCAGGAACCAGATCAACTGGTTTATTAGCTTACGTGATCATTTTTCGCAAGCAAAGTTTACAAACGCGTCCTTTTTTTGTTCCATTTTGCGCGCGGCGAGAACGTTTGTCCTGCTTCGTTCGTCGTATAATAAACAATTTATTACACGAAAAGTCGTGCAATACGGCTGTATTTTTACTCGTCAGTTTCATTTTTTCTCGCCTGAAGCAGGCTCGATAAAATAAAAGCGACTCGTAAAAATACTCCGCCGTATTGCACTCCTTCCCGTGTAATAACCTCTTTTTAATCGCGAAGTGGGAGTAACATACACGTACTCCCATAAAGGCTAGTCTGCTCCCAGCTGTTTGAGCTCGTTTTGCTTTATATCGGCCTAAAAGTGTCTCAAATATCTCTTCCTCGTGCTTCAGGTGAAACAGCGAAAGGCAACTACCCAGCGGAGTCGGTGCTGATGATGCATCGCATCTGCAGAGAAGCGGAAGCGGCCATTTTTCACAAGCAGCTGTTCGATGAGCTGCGTCACTCGTTGAAGGGGTCGGCCAACACGCACGAGGCGACAGCCATTGCAGCTGTGGCGGCGTCCTTCACGGCCAATGCTGCGGCGATCATCTGCTTAACGCACAGCGGAACGTAAGTAGCACCCTCAAACCCCAGAGACCGAACACGAATATGAGCCAATGCTGATTATTATTATAAGTTAATTTCCGTCAAACATTTGAGCAAGTGAACCCCGTCAGAAAGAGCAAGTCATAAGTGCAAACATAGCCAAGTTCAAACGCAAGATATGCAATTTTTAGTTCACTTGCAGATCATTTTAGCCTCCATGGCCAGTTTTCTGGCACATTTGTGATACTAGGTGACTTGCCGCTGTGTTCATCAACAGAACAGCGGAAGTGGTCGCTCGCTTTCGGCCGCGTTGCCCCATTGTTGTAGTGACACGTGATGCGCGCGTGGCCAGGCAGATGCATTTGTGGCGCGGCTGCTTCCCAATTGTGTACGACAAACCTCCGAAAGAAAACGTCCTTGAGGAGCACGACGAACGTCTGGAGTTTGCGATAAACATGGGGAAAAAGATGGGATTTCTGAAGGTGAACAACACATTTGTGTTCGTTTCGGGCTGGCGGGCCGGTGCTGCTAACACCAACACAATCCGCATTCTGACGGTCGCAGAGGAAAAGATACAGATCGCTCTCAGTCTCTCAGACACATCAGAAGTAAAAAGCAACTAATGATAAAGATAGTGCAGTTACAAATTCTAGACATCACTTAGAAATGGTTGGCAGTTAACATTTAATGCATTATAGTTTGATACGGTATTTATCAGGGTAGCGGTTTTGATCGACGTTCATAAAAAAAAAAAAAAATTCAGCCTCTGATACATTTTTTTTCCAACAACAATCACAGAGGCTCTGCGTGATACGAATATACTTTTAACCAATCAGAGGCAAGAATAATTTCTTGAAGAAAACCGACGATTTGCGTTTGGTTTTGCTCCTGATTGGTCGAGAGCAAAATCAGAGCAGTCACGATTATTTACAACGGTCAACCAGTTGGTGTGCGAACGTGTTCAAATATTTGTCTGCGTGCGATAGGGTGGGGTTTAATAAAATGAAATATCTTAAAAGTTGAATCGTTTTATTGTCTTGTAGCCGCTCGTGCGAACTTGTTTGTCACTATGTTCCTTGTTATTGATACTGTTCCACAATTCGATCTCAGGACGTTGCAGCGCGCGTGCGCAAATATTGCAATAACCTTTTTTTTTTTGCCAATTATGTCCTATTTTCAGGCTTTACAGCGCTTTTCGGATGACTGTCGGAAACCAAAGCAATCACAGAGCCAATCAACGTTGTCGTCACCTCTGAAACTAATTCATCAGATATTCTGATCGTAAAAATACTTATTTGCAAGTAAGACGGTTGCAGGCCCTTGTCTCTATCTCTTACCAGACTGCCAGTCACGCGGACAAACGTAAGGGCCTGTTGCGCAGGCTTCTTTCCTGCAGGCTTCCTCAATGACGGCTCACTGAATGAATCAAATTCATGACGTCTTGTAGCGATAATCGAAAAATGGCCTATTTTGCCGATTTTCCAAACTTCCAAATCGGAAATGAGTTTGGGAAGATAAGTTGATCTATTTTTCGTTCGGTGGAATGTCCTCCCTGTTTCAAAATCGCTCAAAATGACCCGGAATCACCCCAAAATGACATGCCACAAGGAAGCAAGATAGCTCAAATTTCCATCTGTATTTATAGTACGTATTCCATATATGGAACAACCGGACGAGCAAATATCTGGCCCTGATGAGCAAAAAATGCATTGCCCCAATGAGCAAATACGCAACCTTGAATAATAATTAGCCGTAAATACGTGGCGCACGAGCAAATTCGTGACATTGAATAATAATTAGACGTAACTTTGCAACTGGATAAACAGTGTTTGGATTATAGTTTAGACTTAGATTTAAGGTTAGGGTTAGGGTTAGGGTTAGGGTTGGAGTTAGGGTTAGGTTTAGGGTTAGGATTAGGGTTATCGTCAGGGTTAGGCCGTAATTTTTGTATATGTATATGTATTTCTCACTCGCATTTCAATTTACGGCTAATATTATTATTCAAGGTTGCGTATTTGCTCATTGGGGCAATGTATTTGCTCATCAGGGCCAGGTATTTGCTCGTCCGGTTGTGCCTTATAAGGAATACGTACTATATATACCTATCCAAATTTCAAACGATTGTGAAGAGGACAGTCGCCTTGTTCGGTTCTTCGCTCCATCATCGTGAGATTCTCGGCTGAACATCGTGAAGCGCTCGTGCCTAAATTCGTTCTTAGTCTTTCGCGGATGTCTAACCTGAAAAACAAAATGGAGGGTGAACTGAAGGCGGTGTACAGTGGAACACTGGTTCATTCCACGAACGAGACTCGCATGAAGATCTGTGCAGAAAGGATCATAGGTATAGACAAGACAGGAAAGGTGAGGATATCGGAATGGATGTGTTTATTGCGACGCTGTAAAAAGGATTGAAAACCATATTGTTGTGCAATCACGAGGAGGAAATCTGATAAAGGTTAAAGGTTTTTATTTCCACTTATTTTTAGGGTATTTGTTTACAGAAACGATAATTCTAAGTCGATGATAAGTGGAGGAAGCATGCTACAACCCATTATGGGTTTTTGGGCGCATGCTCCCTCGTACAAATTTTAATTACTAACGGCGTAGGTTACAAAATGAAACTAGACTGGCCTTGCCAGTGAGCTCGCGGCGTGAGTTGGGTCGAGACCAGAATATAAAATGGAAAGTAGTTGACAAGAACTCCCAAGAGAGACTTCCAATTTCTCACCATAAAAATATCACACAGTATAGAGAACTTGGCTTTTGACACCTTGCTCTTTTGACACCTTGCTCTTTTGTCACCTTGCTCTTTTGACACCTTGATTAAACTAAAAATTATTATTACAACACTCATACACTTGCTTCTTAAAGGGTGAGCGACCCTGCATCTTGAGAATGCGTGACATATCTTTTTATGCACAATCGATTATGACAGTTTGACCTTGACTCTTATTTCTAATCAGAGGCCTCGATTAATCCAGCCTTCGCTTCACTACTTATGTGTTTTCTTTTATTAATTCAATACGTTTCTTCTATCAGGCTTTCGAGTATTCGTGCTCCGTAACAAATATAAAATTGAAAGCGAGGAATGTCACACGAGAGATGTTTACAATATCATTGCAGTTTTGTTCACAGTGTGTTCAGTCCATTTGTGACTGCAAACTCAATCCTCAGAATTATTTCGGTGTATTTTTCATTTCTGGTATTTAATGAACATTGCGAAACAAAGGCTACATGATCGAATGAAAGAAACACTTCAACAGGCAATGTACGATACGCAGAAGAATTTTATGAGGCAACAGATGTCATGTACAGAGTAAAGCATAAAGCGTCATTGTTTTACGGCTAAAGCTCACCGTAGCTTTGGTTTCTGTTTTCGCCCTGTTATCTTCCCAAAAGTATTTCATGTCGCCACAGAAAGTTTCGTCGGGACTAAATATTTATCGGCAACAGCGGTATCCATCAAACATTTGTTTACGGCTATTCTCAAAGCTTCCGCGGTGAACGCGAGCCAAAATTGTTCCCGAAAATCTAGTTTATCTGTGCATATTCCACAGAGCCAAATGATGTTGAGTTTGGATGGGATGCAGTTAACTTTTACACACAAGTAACGAGCAATTCACTGGCCACATCTTGACTTGTTTAGCGAAGTCAATTACGTCATCGCCCAGCACGTGATAATATGAACCAATCACCGTGTGCTGATTCTCGACCCACAAAAAGGAAAAAAATAAAAATAAAAATTTGCGTTTTTAAGCTCGCTTGGGTCCCAGGCCTCCGCGAGCAATAAATAGGGTAATAAAGGTTTATACAATGAAGTAACACGCATTGAGTAGGTAATAGGATCTGTAAGTTAACAAGACTGAATATGTAGCTTTATAGGTATCAAAGAAAGTGTATACATAGGCTATGGATATAGCTCTAGCTCTGCGTTGTCTGAGAGATAATGTGCTTCTTATAAAGACGTTTAAAAACTTTTAGTGAAATACAGTTCTTTAAACCTATTGGAACAGAATTCCATATTTTCGCAGAAGCGTATTTGATGCCAAATTTTCCATAGTTCAAATTTTGAAACGGTAAGTAAAGATTCTTGTTTTATTTGGACCGAGTGCCGTAAGTATGAAGTGAGGTGAGATCCGTAAAATAACTGGAGAAAATGTCGGGCAGCTGATCTGCAGAGTATCGAAAAGCCAATTCTCCAAGTTGGAAATCAACAATTTCATAGATGTTTAGAACTTCTAGTTTCTTAAAAATTGGTTTGCTCGTGGATCTCCTCTCACTGAAAGTAATAGCTCTTAGTGCTCTTTTTTGCAAAATATAAATAGGATTAAGTTTTGATTTGTAATTACTTCCCCAAATTAAAGTACAATAAGATATATATAACCGATATATTTTGCAACGCAACTAAATAATTAACCTATTTGATCAAGAGAATCAAATTATATCAGTGTAGTTTAGAATCGAATGATATGTTGACGCAGTTTCCACTTTAAGTCATGGTTTTAGTGTCGGGCTGCGACTCGCAATCAAATGCCTGACAGACAGGATTGTTCGTGTTGTCAAATGCCGGCCTTTTGCCTGCACTCCACCCCCCTCAGGCTTTACATTGATAGGTACATTTAGAAATGCCCCCTGGTGGGGGGGGGGGGGGGCGGTACTCAATAGGAATTTGGGTAGGGGGGTTCCACTGACTATAAAACCCAAAAATGGAAATTTTGCTACCCTGTCTAAGACAAAGTGCTCTAATTTGATACCCTGTTCAAGACTAAGTTTAGATAAGTTAGCCTGCGTTGCATGCATTTCCACTGGAGCATACAAAGAAATCGTGTGAAAATGGCGAGAGCAAAAATGTGGTTGAGGGGGGAGGGGAAGAGGAGAAAATCTTCGGAAAATAACCCTGTTTAAGACACGAAAATGTAAAATTTGATACCCTGTTTAAGACAAGACCCAGAAAATGATACCCTATCAGGTGGAACGTCCCTATATAGGAAATATATGGGAGTACCCCCCCCCTGGGGAAATGCCCATGGGCCTGTTTTCTTCTGTGCCTTGTGTAATTTGTCGTGGTGGTTTAAATTTTATCAGCTGTTTATTGGGCAAATGTTTTTAGTAATGATGATAGTAATGATATTGAGAAGTGAGATGAAAAATGACAATCTCATAAGAATGATGGGAGCAGCTACAGAATACCCCGCACCTACTGTCACAGTTTTCAGCATGCTTTGTTGAACGAGGAAAAAGACAAAAGGCCTCAGTGATATTGAAATAAGGTGCAGGGTATTCTGTAATTTAGCTGAATGATAGTTAAGATAGCCTTGCTTTGTTTTTGGTAGATTGTGTTTGAAGATGATGTTGCCAGGACCCAGGAAATGTGTCAGAGATATTCTTTTTCTCCAACCAGTGTCACCTACCTAAAGAAAAGGTTTGATAAAACTGCAAAAATAATTCTGATGCAAGTTCTGCTACTTTGATATCACTGCAGAGTACAATAGAACCTCCTTGAACTCCCCGTTATTTTTAACTCAAACCCATTTCCCTTGGATTTCCCTTCCACTCATTTACTATCGGCTAACTCGAACTCCCACTAACTCAAATCATTTCTCATTTCCCTTTGTAGTACACTGTCTTTGACCACTTTTTGCACTTCTTTATATATCAATACGTTTGTTTCTAGGCAATTCTTGATGCCTGGACTTGTAGATACTCATATTCATGCTCCACAATATGTCAATGCTGGTACTGGACATGACCTTCCACTTTTAGCATGGCTAGAAAAATATACATTCCCTACTGAATCCATGTTTAAAGATCTACAATTTGCAAAGGATGCTTATCAAAAAGTTGTGGTGAGTGGTCAGAGATTCATTGTAACATGCCAAGGTCCACAAATACAGGAAACAGAACTTCAACATCATCCAACTGTGTTATGAACTCTAAACAGTACGTCTCACCGTATGATACATTTTATTCAAGTGTGAGAATTATGATGTATCGATGGTTTTTCCTCTCCACAGAGGCGTCTGTTGAACAATGGAACAACTACGGCATCATACTTTGCCACATTGCATTTGGAAGCAACAAAGCTCCTTTGCAACGTCATCAGTAAGTGTCTGAAATAGATCGATATTAAAATAGATCAACTCATGCATGATCTTTTGGCCAACTTTTGCTAAATATCAATATTCATTTTACTTGATGCAAGTAAAGATGACAAATTCAAAACTAAAACTTCAATACTCTATTTTTGCCTTATTTTAGATGATCTAGGCCAGAGAGCATATGTAGGAAAAGTGTGCATGGATAGGAATAATTGTCCTGAATACTACAGAGAGAACACAGAAGAATCTGCAGTGGATACAGAAGTGTAAGTGGAATAAACTAGGGGCAGGGTACTTACCATTATACACCAGGGCCCAGTTGTTCAAAGCCTGATTAAGCTAATCCAGGATTAGCCAATTTTTTTCCTTCGTTCTGTTGGCCAACAAACTGCAATGTTTTGTCCAAAGCCCAACTAAATAGCTTCATTAGCTCAAAAGTTATCAAGTATGCTAAATTCTGAAAAACTTTCCCGTTTTTCAGGCTTAAAACGTTTTCTGCTAATCCAGGATTAGCCTAATCTCAGGATTAGTAAGAGTCGTCTTAGTGTTTAATAATTCTAATCAAACCAGCAAATATAGTCAAAGACATATAACTTTATGTACTGTACCTGTAAGACACACTGTATTTTCATTGCACAACAGAATAGTACTGGAGGATTACTAATAGTTTATGCAAACCATTGAAATAACACTTCCATTTTTTTTTTTTTTACAGATTTATCAAATTTGTTCTGGATCAACAGGTAGGGTCCAAACTTTTTGTTAAATAGTTTTTGACTGAGTCAAAAAGTCCTCACTACAGGAAACTTAGTTTATCAGTCCAGCCTTTACTGTCAATTTTAGATACTACAGTCCCAAGGGAAACGAGAAATAGTTTGAGTAAGCAGGAGTTCAAGTTAGCCGATAGTAAATGACTGAAAGGGAAATCCAAAGGAAATGGGTTTGAGTTCGAGATAGCGAGGAGTTCGATTTAACTGAGTTCAAGTTCGAGTTAACCGAGTTCAAGTTCAAGTTAACCGAGTTCAAGTTCAAGTTAACCGAGTTTAAGTTCAAGTTAACCGAGTTCAGTTTGGTTGACAAGAAACGAGTCCCTCCTCTGACGTCATAACCCAGGCTCTCGATCGAAAAACTTTGCGCGGTCAGATTCAAAATGGCGGTCAAAATCGCATGTTTGCCTGGCGGAAAAATATATAAAAAACGCTTCGGAGCGGAGTTTCTTTGGCCATAAGTTGTTTAGATTACTTACTATTTTCATATAAAAACGTAACGTCTGAAGGTTTATAGGCACTTTAAACTGAGGGAAGTTTATTCCCTTGGGTCTTGGTAAAGTTTTGATGTCTCAAAGATTATTCCCTTTCCTTTTTGCCCTTCTTTTCTACTTTCCTGTTGGTCCTTTGTTTATTTATTTATCTATTTATTACCTGTATTTTCATTTGTCTTTTTTTATCAGAACCCCCTCCTGACACCTGTCATAACTCCTCGGTTTGCTGTCTCCTGCACATCAGAGCTGTTACTAAATCTTGGTGAGATCGCCGAAACGTATGACCTCCCAATTCAGGTGCGTTGAATGTTCAGCTTCTCTGTTCCTACTGTTCCCTTCCAGCCCGCTGAAAATCGTAGTTCTCCTGGAAGTGAAAGGGTTAACGACCTGGCATGAGAACACGGCTTAAAAGTGTCTTCGTTTGTGATCTCATCAGAGCCATTTGAATGAGAACAAGTCAGAAATTCAGCTTGTTCAAGAGCTCTTCCAGGATAGCGACAGTTACACGGGTGTCTACAAAGACCACGGCCTGCTGAATAAAAAGGTAACCAACTGTAATGCATCACTTTAGAAGGAAGAAAGGACAGGAAAATAGTAAAATTAACAAATGAACTTTGAAGTTAGTAAGTCTACTGACCAACTCTGTGTATTTGAGCAAACAGGAAGTCTTGATTCGTTCTTTAGTCAAATCACTATTAGAAGTCAAACCTCTTTTAATACCGTAACATCTTTGAAGCTTGTCGTTGGATCTTGTTAATTATTAAGACTCGGCTTCTACTTTTTGCAAAATTTGCCGCAACTCGCAGCACAAAATTTTGTTACAGAACAAGCTGCGTGCGTAGGTAGTAATACGTGCAACAACAAACCGCAACTCGCTACGCAACTTTGTTGCACGACAGGTTGCAAGAAAATGTTGCCCGTATTACTTCACCTTAAATAGTGCGATGCCTGAATAAAGGGGCAGACGTGGAACCCAGATCTTATTTTCCCTTCAGACTTACATGGCTCATTGTTGTCATATGATGGAGGATGAAGTTAATCTTTTGGTCACCTGTCAAACTGGCGTGTCCCACTGTCCTACGTCGAACTTTGCGTAAGTTTGCCTTTCGTAGACTTTTCATTTTCATTCATCACAAACTCATACGTTCGTTACCAGAAATACAAACAGAACGTCCTGAATACTGCTATTAGAATGTTCTCATTGAGAGCTTTCATTTGTATGAGTGTTCAGACCTTCAGCTTTCATTTGACATTATAAAATAAGATGGCCTTGTGCTTCTCCAAACTTCTCTCGTGTTCGTTCAAATTCCCGCGTGCATCTATTTAATAAATTTCCACTGGTTTGCCGTGGTGTGGACTCTTATTTACCACGATTTACGTCATCACATGGTCAAAATGTTGTGGACTCACGAGGCGCTTCGCCGAGTGAGTCCGCAACTAATTTTGACCATGTGATGGCGTAAATCGTGGTAAATAAGAGTCCACACCACGGCAAACCAGTGGAAATTTGTTTTTTACCACAACATTTAGAAATATACAGGAAACTTGTTGTATTTCGCTGCAAAACGTGACATGCTGGCGTCAGCATCGTTGTCTGTACTCTTATTTACCACGGTAAATCGACCAATCAGAGAGCGAGAAACTAATGTGTTGTGGTAAAAAACTCAATTTATAAAATAACTATGATACTACGCGCGCTCTGATTGGTTAAAAAACCATTTTATAAATAAGTACAAAGACATGGAAATGACGAATCCTGAAATAAAAAGACTGCGAGTCGTCCCCTACTTCAAAGATTCATGTGTTACAGAAACTGCAGTGGGCTATTAGAGCAAATAGTGAAGCCTTGTGCAAATCATGTGCAATTAGTGAAGCAGCGTGAAGAAAAGTTGTCTGAATATTGCATGAAATTTAATTCGGAAACCGTGAGACAGAAGCCAACAATTACATAGTCAAAGAACATTCTCTAAAGTTTCTAACCTTTACACCTTCGTCCCCTGTGGCTCGTAGCTAGTCACTAGATGGCTTAGATCACCGGAGTTTCACACGAATAATTGTAGGTTTATGGTGATGAAGGCACAAAAAGTCTTCGCTGATGAGTCTGTCTTGGCTGTCGGCTCGGTGGCACAAAAGCCGTTGAGTCGATTCAATGGAGTTGACTGTCGTCCGGCAGAGTTCAAGTAATGCTCAAGTAAAGCAAACAAATGTACAAACTACCTTCTTCGGCAGGATAGTGTTGTTGTGCAGACATGTTTACGTCGAGTGACACCGTTGTCCTGAAAGTTGAAACCTGACGGCTCAAAACATTCTCGCCGGTTCATTTGAATTCTTGACAAGCAGCAGTACTAATATCCGACACATTTCTTGTGAAATTCATCTTCATTTAGTAGCCTGTCAACTTTTCCAAGTGAACGCGAGAGGTGTTCCGTTTTCATTCATGGAATGACTTGAGCGAAGTGCCGTGAAACAGACTTTCCAATTGGACGAGCGTACGTTTTGACGGTTTTCGGGAGAATCTTGAGCTTGATCATTTTCAATATATAGTTCTTTCAGGTAATAAAAGCTTCGCTATTTTATAAAAGCAATATGACACTCGTTTCCATGTCTTTGTACTCTTATATAAACACGCGGGATGTTGCGAGAACATTCGAAAAAGTTCAAAATCACTCGCCGAAGCGGCTCGTGATTTTGAACTTTTTCTCGTGTTCTCCCAACATCCCGCGTGTTTATATAAGAGTACAAAGACATGGAAACTCGTGTTATATTGCTTAAATACGCACGCTGACACGTGCTTTCATTTGAGTGTTGGCACCTTCAGGTTTCTTCACCTTCAGACAGTTCAGGGTCCGGTTGTTCAAAGGACGATTAATCTAATCCTGGATTAGCAGCAAACGTATTGTCATTTTTAAGCCTGAAAAATTGGAAGGTTTCACTCAGAATTTAGCGTGCTTGATAAGTTTTGAGGTAAGAGAAGCTTTTTAGTTGGCCTTTAAACAAAATCTTGCAGTTTGTTGGCTAAAAGGACGAAGGAAAAAAAAAGGTTAGTCCTGGATTAGCTTAGTCGGGCTTTGAACAACTGGGCCCAGGAGTCGGAAGTGAACACTGCTATTATGTACTCATCGATGATAACTTTCATTTGAGTGTCGAACCCGCTTTGGGGTTTTATTTGACAGTTGAGAAGTTTGAGATGAACACTGCTAATTGGAATATAATTCCTCTGCTCCTTTTTTTCCCCATTCTTCTATACTGTGTTTCTACTCCAGGTTACGAAGCGGCATTACGGATGTGAGACATTTACTTAAAAAGAGCGTCAAAGTCGGCTTGGGAACTGGTAAGGATGGGCTGCCATGATTGTAACTGTTCTATTTAAATCTGGTTATTACAACGATGCAAGCGCAAGTATAAACACATTCACAGGAGAAATAGACTATCTGTTTAGTAAAAACGGGCGACGCAAACATGCACATAAAAAAGGGGGAAATATATCCTTTTTTTCAGGTGTTGTGCCGTTCGCAATGCAAATCCTTCCAACGGCAGTTCTGATTAGAAATATATGAGTGGCAAAGTGAGGATTGATATTCAGCTTTTTTTCTGAGTTATCGGGCGTTAGTTTCTTCTTATTTTCCTTCATATCTGAGTTGTTGGATGGAGGACGTTTCTCTTGACCACAAAGATTCAATCTTTACGGATGCGGATATACTCAAGGCTTAGAGTTCTAAACATCATTCATATTAATCATTCTTGTAAGCGTTCAACCTTTAGTTGATACAACCCATTTTTCCCCTCACTTAAATTTCGAATTGATGTTACACTGGCCGATTTGGAGCGACACTTTTTCGTGATACGGTGCGTTAAAACTCTTACAGGTCAGTTTCTGGTATTTTCAATACTGCAAAACATTGCAAGTTTTTTTTAGCGTGTTGCGGATCAGTCAGCATAATCCCGCTCGAATTTTGAGGGTTCAAACAACTATTGCACATTTGTTAGCCCACAGAGCAACATGCGAACACAAACCTTTCCTGCAATTTTGCCAGTTCTGAGTGTCGTCTCGTCTTGTCTCGTCTCTCGTCTGGTTATACGGACACAGACTCAAATAGTTTTTACAGGGAGACTCATTCCGTTGTCTCCTTTACAGATGTGTCAGGTGGCTGCAATCCATCTATGTTATTTGCAATCCGAGATTGCGTAACGGCATCTAACGCTATCAGCTTGAACCGGGAAGAGTCTTATCAACCACTAGACTATAAAGACGCCTTTTTTCTGGCCACTCTGGGAGGAAGTCAGGGTTAGTAATTTCTTCCTCGATAATTTCTCTAGTGAAGCAATAAATATATTTCTTGTTTGTGCATTTTGCTGGGCGTTGTTTTTAGTAGAACGAGGAATACACTTTCAAGTCACCGCGTATACGCATAAAACGCGTAAAATAAGCCACTTCAATTAAAAGCGCACAAAAAATGACGAGTAGGGGTGGTGTAGCTTGACTGCGTATCCACTTCATATAACACTTCAAAACGTTAGGGGCAGTGGTGGTCTAGCTTCAGTGCATATACGTGTATGGACTTCATGTAATACTTCGAAAAGCTGGGGGAGGAGGGAGGTGGCGTGGCGTATCCGCGTGCCCACTTCATCATACGTTTCAAGTGCGGGGTATTCTGTAGTAAAGCCTACTGATATGCGATGATGGTGACGACAATGGGCGGGTTATGAAATTATACCGACAAGCCTAACACGATTTGTTTTGCCGTAGTTCTTGGGCTTGAGGAAAAGATAGGAAATTTTGAGGTGAGTATGTAATGTACTTGTATACGTCACGAGAATCGTCACAAGTGCTTTATATAAAGAAAGAGCGATAACTGAGACTTTTTTTTTTCTTCAAAATCAATGACAAAGTGAAAAAGAAGAAAAAGAAAGAAAGTGTAAATTGGGATTGTGAATGAGTGAATGAGGGGCCGAGAGCCAATCTAATGCTTCGTGTTACATCCGGGCACATTGTGTACTTTGTCGTTTTAACAGGTCGGTAAGGAATTTGATGCTCTCCTTGTGGATGCCGACGCAGACAACTCCCCGTTTGACTGTTTTGACAAGGACACCTTTGAGGTTAGCGTACCATTGTGTAGCATTGTGTATATTCTCACTGCCGTTGTAGTTATAGTCATCATCAGTGGGTGATTTGATCTCGGCGCTTTTGTTCCTGTTTGACTACCCTTGGGGGTGGAGTGTGGGGCGTTAAGCTGCTGACCTCGTCTTTTAACTTTACTAAAAAATACGAGGGAAAGGAGCAGGGGAATCGTCTTGGTGCCATGATCAGTCCTCAGCTCTACCAGACCGCACTATAATAAAGGGCCGCCCTAGTTATTTTCATTTTCGAATGACTGTCAAAGTAATCGTGTTATTGCTTCGGTTTTGCGTTTGCTATGCTCTCCGATTGGTCCAAACAAGGTTAGC
This sequence comes from Plumapathes pennacea, assembly GCA_964036295.1. NCBI lineage: Eukaryota > Metazoa > Cnidaria > Anthozoa > Antipatharia > Myriopathidae > Plumapathes > Plumapathes pennacea. Next base: position 3,859,418 of record OZ038463.1, read on the forward strand.
AACATTCTTTGCCAATCAAGAGCAAATGAAAAACTGGTTGCGATATTCTCACGAGAGAAGCAAGTGGCAATGGCGTGTTCTCGCACTGCTGATTGGTTCAGTAAAACCAATCGCTCTTGGTTTAGGTTTTGGGTTTTGGCTCGTACTTCTAATTGGTCGGACGTGTTTTTGCTCGCCTCATTGATTGCGTCTGTGATTGCTTTGGTTTTCGTTTTCGACAGTCATCCGAAAAGCAATCTAATTATCATCATCAATTTACACGGTGTGCCTATATCACGTGACGTCTGACGCACGCATCCTTGTTACATCACACTTACAAGACGAAAACGTATGATTTCTAAACATAATAATATTTCTATATTGCATATTAATATTTCTATGCAGAATTATAACCTGACGACAGCTTGACAGACATAAAACTGGCTGGATCCTAACTTTGTCTTGATCTTCATTTTTAGGACATTGTGCAAAAATTTCTGTACCTTGGTAAGTTGGAAGAGATTCGTGACATTTTTGTGCTAAGACTCGTTTGTTTGCCTGCTGTCTGCCTGCCTGCTGTCGTGAGCTCTCCCGAATAGGGGGGAGTGGCGCAAGCGCCTCCTCCTCCCCATTCCCCCTCCCCCTTCTACCTTGCGTTCTCTATTTGGTTTAGTACAATAGTCGAAAGCAGACCGTTTTATTTTAAATTGAAGATATAGTGTTAACGTGATCCAATTGTCTTATTCTTCACGCAGGAGATGATCGGAATCTTGCGTTTGTTTGGGTGGCAGGAAAACCCGTCGCGGGAACTTGTCACAGTCAGATACCAGTGAAGGTCGCACGTCATGTAAAGTAAACCCAGGCGGGTTTCGCCTCCAGTAAAATACCCGGACAATTGTGGGACCTACTTTGAAGGCGTGGGATTATATTTTATTTTAAGAAATACCGTGTGGTATGAAATTTTCGCGGATTGCTGATTTTTTGCGTTTCGAGGGAAGAATTTTTCGCGAATTTAGATTTCAGATTTTACTGGTGGGAACAAATTTTCACGGATCTCAGGCAAGTTTCAGTCCGGTATTTCACGTTCGGCACTGGTGCATGGCAACACTGTTACAGCTGTTAAGCAGACACTGTTCATTTTGTTTCAACTGCAAAGAAGAAGGCCGTGATATTGTTTGCAGTCAATTTAATTGAAATCAATAATCTAAATATATAGTGGAGTAAATTTTTCGCGGAAGTTTATTTTTGCGGGATTTAATTTTCGTGAATTGTCCGAAAATCCGCGAAATTCGCGAAAATAAACTCCCGCGAAAATCTCATGCCACACGGTAGGGCTTCATGGAAGAAGGGAATACAGTTTAACCAATCGTCAACGGCCACACTGGAGTCATAGTTTACAATCCATTGTAGAGAGGTGGCCGTTGTGGCGAGGGAAGGGTGTAATATGTGCAAATATTAAATGATATCAAATTTCGTGAACTTTTCTCAAACGAGAAAGGCGGTCATTGTACAGTTATAGTAACTGCTTTGACACAGGTCGAGTTCGAGACTAGTTTGTGCTTGCATTACAATCAATTTCGTTTTGAACACATTGTTAAACCCTTTGTCGTCCAGATTTTAGAGTATTTAACTTGCACACAACAATAATAATAATAATATTAATATTAATATTAATATTAATAATATATTGGGAATGCTGGCATTCTTACGTGGGATTCTCCTGGTACGTTTGATTTATTATATTTGCACCCGCAGGAGTGTGTTATTTAACATTCTTTTTATCGAAATATAATTGGACAGAATAAAGTCTAAACATCACATGCCTTGTTATGAATTTTATTGTAATTTGCAGCGTTCACGACCAAAGATGTCCAATGAGTCAATCTAATTTAGCTGAACTGAAGTGGTGTCTGCTTTATTTTATTCAGGTGTCATCCACAGCACTGCCTCCCCACTAAAACATGAACATCCATCAAGCAATTTTAGAAAACACATTTACAAGTAACTTTTCTCTCCACTATTAGGGTAATACTTTTTACATTTTATTCCCTTGCATTTTCTGTAAACACTGTATAGTTCAAGTACTGGCACGGACTTCAAGTTTAACAAATTTTGCTAACAAAGCTTGAATTGTCACTCAAAGCTCTTGTAAGCGCCCGCTTTCTTGCGCGCAGCTGTATGAAATATCAAAAATTGCATATACAAGGCTTCGTTATAGCCCCAGAAAGGTTTCCTCAAAGTTTTAGGCGACTCCGAGTTAGTCTTGTGTTAAACTCAGATACTTATTCAGAAAGGACAAGCAACAAAGGTTAGTGAAAATCGGACAATCGCCGTCACAAATATATTCTGCCCGTATCTTGTAACTCGATCACTTTAAGAATATATTAAAATCTGTATGCTGATCATTTTCCCTCGAAGTATTGTTTTAATACGCTTCTGTCGCCAGTTTCGGCTACCGTGTTTGCTAAGAGCAATCGGAACTTGGAGTCTTGAATGATTTAGTCAGACTGGTGTTATTATTTCTTTCAAGACTAAAAACTGTAACAAATACTGTAATTTGACATGCGGTGATTGCAGCGAGAATCGTTCACAGAAGTATGACTAGGTCTGAAGCCCGTGTATAATTTGAAGTAAACCGTTGAAGTCTGGGAGAAATCCCCGGGGGGGGGGGGTACTCCCTATGATCGGCTATGCGGGGAGGCTATAAGGAGGGGTATAAAAAAGGGTATGGGGAAATGACGTTTTTTAGGTATTTTAAAGGATCAATAAAAAGGGTGGAGTGAGGAAATAATTTTGGTATTTTAAAGGGGTACGAAAAACGCCTGAGTCTTGTGGATGCAGTCTAGAGTAAAAACAAATCGCACAGGAAGCCTATTTAATTGTACTGCCTATGAATTCAAAATTGGAAAATCAGTGTTTCTTTCTTCCCGTACTTCGACGGCCGACCAACTTCAAAATTTGAGTATTAGATTTTGAGAACGTGCTTGGCAGACTGTATAAATTGATTTGTCGTGCCGACCGTGGGAAATACGTACTTCGTCACGCAATCGATTCTTTTTTTCAACGCAAAAGTATAACACACCATTCATTTTCTCCTTCCTTTGCGTGTAGCATTTGACTTCGAAGAAAAGATTGAGTCAACATTTCGGTAAAACAAAGGCTACTCTTGTTATGAGTACCAAAGTAAAAGTCCCATCAATGGCAGAGCGAGGGGGTATCTGCAATTATCGTATTTCTAGTGTATATTACAGCAACAGCAGCGTCAAATTTGTTATATTAGAAAAATTCTGTCACCGTTCTTAACAGGATCCCGTCCATCCTTAGCTGGATCCCGAACATTGGACTTAGAAACATTTAAGGTTCTGGAAAGATTTTAGTGCACCAAATCCAACAGCCAATGGCGATGACTACAGGTAGATATGAAACTTATAATGTATGTTAAACCAACAGCAGCGTCAAATTTGTTATATTAGAAGAATTCTGTCACCGTTATTACCAGGATCCCGTCCATCCTTAGTTGGATCCCGAACATTGGACTTAGAAACATTTAAGGTTCTGGAGGGTTTTTAGTGCACCAAATCCAACAGCCAATGGCGATGACTAAGTAGATATCAAACTTGTAATGTATATTACAGCAACAGTAGCGAAAAATATTAGAAAAAATTTATCACCGTTCTTAGCAGGATCCCGTCTATCCTTAGCTGGATCCCGAACATTGGACTTAGAAATTTTCAAGGTTCTGGAGAGATTTTAGTGCACCAAATCCAACAGGCAATGGCGATGACTAAGTAAATAATTATCAAACTTGTAATGTATATTACAGCAAAAGGACCTCCGTCAAATTTGTTATATTATTAGAAAAATTCTGTCACCGTTCTTTGCAGGATCCCGTCCATCCTTAGCTGGATCCCGAACATTGGACTTAGAAATAGTTAAGGTTCTGGAGAGATTTTGGTGCACCAAATCATACAGCCAATGGCGATGACTAGGTAGATATGAAACTTGTAATGTATATTACACCAACAGCAGCGTCAAATTTCTTATATTAGAAAAAGTTTGCCAACCGTTCTTAGCAGGATCCCGACCGTCCTTAGTTGGATCCCGAACATTGGACTTAGAAATAAGTAAGGTTCTGGAGGGTATTTAGTGCACAAAATCCACCAGCCAATGGCGATGACTAAGTAGATATCAAACTTGTAATGTATATTACAGCAACAGCAGCGACAAATATTAGAAAAATTCTGTCACCGTTCTTAGCAGGATCCCGTCCATCCTCAGCTGGATCCCGAACATTGGACTTAGAAATAAGTAAGGTTCTGGAGGGTTTTTAGTGCACAAAGTCCAACAGCCAATGGCGATGACTAAGTAGATATCAAACTTGTAATGTATATTACAACAACAGCACCCTCAAATTTGTTATATTAGAAAAATTCTGTCACCGTTCTTAGCAGGATCCCGTCCATCCTTAGCTGGATCCCGAGCATCGGACTTAGAAATATTTAAAGTTCTGGAGGGTTTTAGTGCACCAAATCCAACAGCCAATGGCGATGACTAGGTAGATATGAAACTTGTAATGTATATTACAGCAACAGCAGCGTCAAATTTGTTATATTAGAAAAATTCTGTCGCCGTTCTTAGCATGATCCCGTCAAGAAGGAAAATAGAAATTAGAAACATTCTTTCGCCGTTCTTAGCATCAGATCCCGACCGTCCTTAGTTGGATCCCGAACATTGGACTTAGAAATATTTAAGGTTCTGGAGAGATTATAGTGCACCAAATCCAACAGCCAATGGCAATGACTAGGTAGATATGAAACTTGTAATGTATATTACAGCAACAGCAGCGTCAAATTTGTTATATTAGAAAAATTCTGTCGCCGTTCTTAGCAGAATCCCCTCCATCCTTAGCTGGATCCCGAACATTGGACTTAGAAATAAGTAAGGTTCTGGAGGGTTTTAAGTGTACAAAATCCAACAGCCAATAGCGATGACTAAGCAGTTATCCAACTTGTAATGTATATTACAGCAACAGCAGCGTCAAATTGTTATATTAGAACAATTCTTAGCAGGTTCATCCCGTCCATGCTTAGCTGGATCACAAACATTGGACTTAGAAATATTTAAGGTTCTGGAGAGTTTTTAGTGGACAAAATCCAACAGCTAATGGCGATGACTAGGTAAATGTGAAACTTGTAATGTATATTACACCAACAGCAGCATCAAATTTGTTATATTGAAAAAATTCTGTCGCCGTTCTTAGAAGGATCCCGTCCATCCTCAGCTGGATCCCGAACATTGGACTTAGAAATAAGTAAGGTTCTGGAGGGTTTTTAGTCCACAAAATCCAACAGCCAATGGCGATGACTAGGTAGATATGAAACTTGTAATGTATATCACACCAACAGCAGCGTCAAATTTCTTATATTAGAAAAAGTTTGTCACCGTTCTTAGCAGGATCCCAACCGTCCTTAGTTGGATCCCGAACATTGAACTTAGAAATATTTAAGATTCTGGAGGGTTTTTAATGCACCAAATCATATAGCCAATGGGGATGACTAGGTAGATAATTATCAAACTTGTAATTTATATTACAGCAAGAGCAGCGTAAAATTTGTTTGTATTAGAAAAATTCTGTCGCCGTTCTTAGCAGGATCCCGTCCATCCTTAGCGGGATCCCGAACATTGGACTTCCAAATATTTAAGGTTCTGGAGGGTTTTTAGTGCACAAAATCCAACAGCCAATAGCGATGACTCAGTAGTTATCAAACTTGTAATGTATATTACAGCAACAGAAGCGTCAAATTTGTTATTTTAAAACAATTCTTAGCAGGTTCATCCCGTCCATTCTTAGCTGGATCCCGAACATTGGACTTAGAAATATTTAAGGTTCTGGAGAGATTTTAGTGCACAAAATCCAACAGTCAATGGCGATGACTGGGTAAATGTGAAACTTGTGATGTATATTAAACCGACAGCAGCGTCAAATTTGTTATTTTGAAAAAATTCTGTCGCCGTTCTTAGCAGGATCCCGTCCATCCTCAGCTGGATCCCGAACATTGGACTTAAAAAACAGTAAGGTTCTGGAGGGTTTTTAGTGCACAAAATCCAACAGTCAATGGCGATGACTAAGTAGATATCAAACTTGTAATGTATATTACAGCAACAGCAGTGACAAATTTGTTATATTAGAAAAATTCTGTCACCGTTCTTAGCAGGATCCCGTCTATCCTTAGCTGGATCCCGAACTTTGGACTTAGAAATTTTCAAGGTTCTGGAGAGATTTTAGTGCACCAAATCCATCAGGCAATGGCGATGACTAGGTAAATAATTATCAAACTTGTAATGTATATTACAACAACAGCAGCGTAAAAGTTGTTATATTATCAGAAAAATTCTGTCACCGTTCTTTGCAGGATCCCGTCCATCCTTAGCTGGATCCCGAACATTGGACTTAGAAATATTTAAGGTTCTGAAGAGATTTTAGTGCACAAAATCCAACAGGCAATGGTGATGACTAAGTAGATATCAAGCTTGTAATGTATATTACAGGAACAACACCGTCAAATTTCTTATATTAGAAAAAGTTTGTCACCGTTCTTAGCAGGATCCCGTCCATCCTTAGCTGGATCCCGAACATTGGACTTAGAAATATTTAAGGTTCTGGAGAGATTTTGGTGCACCAAATCATACAGCTAATGGCGATGACTAGGTAGATATGAAACTTGTAATGTATATCACACCAACAGCAGCGTCAAATTTGTTATATTAGAAAAATTTTGTCACCGTTCTCAGCAGGATCCCGGCCGTTCTTAGTTGGATCCCGAACATTGAACTTAGAAATATTTAAGGTTCTGGAGGGTTTTTAGCCCGGTGGGGGGTACTCAAAGGACTTTTGTACGGGGAGGCTCCGCCCGGACTGTCAACCCCTTACCCTTTTAAAAATACCATCCTGGGGACAAAATCGGGACCCTTTTATATACCTCCAGTACAAATGCACCCCTTTCTTGTACCTGCCGTGGGGTCTGGGGTCTGGCCCGAGCGTCCAGCAGACGATTCCACGGCGGGGTGCTTCCCACTTTTAACAAGGCGGAGTTTCCGGTCTTCCGCCGTTTTTTTTTTCCCGGTTTTTTTTTTTTTTTGGCGTTTTTCGTACCCCTTTAAAATACCAAAATTATTTCCTCACTCCACCCTTTTTATTGACCCTTTAAAATACCTAAAAAACGTCATTTTCCTATACTCTTTTTTATACCTCGATCGTAAAAATACACCCATTTCGGGCGGAGCCTCCCCGTATAGCCTATCATAGGGAGTACCCCCCCCCCCCCCGGGGGGGTTTTAGTGCACCAAATCATACAGCCAATCGCGATGACTAGGTAGATAATTATCAAACTTGTAATGTATATTACAACAGGAGCAGCGTAAAATTTGTTTGTATTAGAAAAATTCTGTCGCCGTTTTTAGCAGGATCCGGTCCATCGTATGCTGGATCCCGAACATTGGACTTAGAAATATTTAAAGTTTTGGAGAGATTTTAGTGCGCAAATTCCAACAGCCAATGGCGATGACTAGGTAGATTTGAAACTTGTAATGTATATTACACCAACAGCAGCGTCAAATTTGTTATATTAGAAAAATTCTGTCACCGTTCTTAGCAGATTTACCGACCATCCCGTAGTTGGATCCCGAACATTGGACCTAGAAATATTTAAGGTTTTGGAGAGATTTTAGTGCGCAAAATCCAACAGCCTATGGCGATGACTGGGTAGATGTGAAATATTGGAAAAATTCTGTCGCCGTTTTTAGCAGGATCCCGAACATCCTGAGCTGTATTCGGGAGTATTCTGGAGTTGCGTGTAAATGTTGTCTCAGCGAATTTTGGAGTTCAGCTTGTGTCTACGAAAATTAGAGACTGTGCACGTTGTTTGAACTAAACCGAGACTGCCGTGTGACAAAGATTTTTTTTAGCGGCCGACTGGTGACATCGCTACACAGCCGTGGTTTGGAAAAAAAATTTAAATAATCTCCGAACGGAAAATAAACGAGAATCCCGCTTTTCGAAAACTCACTACAGAGCGAGGGGATATTTGCGATGATCGTATTTCTAGTGATACATTTCCTTCAGCCGTTGACGAGATGTAGCATGCAAAAAAAAAACCCCGCTTTGTTTGCCAGGCAACAACAAGCGCCAAGAGGTGCTTCTCAAAATTTTGGGTGGGGAATGTTGCACGATTTCTGACACAACCTTACCTTTCCTACGGCCCAGCGGGTCGCCCAGCGGCACGTGAACGTTTTGAAGGCGCACGCTTGCCTTTCAACCAATAGGAATTTGACATTGTTGACAACTGGAGGTCGCGCGGTCAAGTCGCCCTCACAACCTCTCCAGCCGGCGCGGTATAACGATGAGCTTCGGGCGAGCATTGACGAAGTTTTCTCTTCTTACCGAACGTGTCCCAGTCTCAAGACATCGCACGGTAAGCTGAAACTCTCAGCGAGAAACGCGTACACGGTGAAAGCACACCAAGCAGTGAGCACCTCGTTTCGAACCTCAAATTTCATGGACAGCAAACACCGTAAAACACGCTGTTCCGTTCATGTCGTCGAAGCAACAGTAAAGTGTAAAAGCTGGTTTTCGAAATGACTCTAAAATTAGTGGTACTATATCTTTGCTTTCATAGTATTCTGTCGACTTGCATTAGTGTCGTGTGTGCAGTGACTTTGAAAATGTCGATACATTGATTTTATAGCTCTTGCTCTTTTTGCTTTACAGAGCCCTGCAAAAACACTGAAGAAATGTGGAGGCCCAAAGATGTATCGCCTGTTGTCAAGTAGGTATTTTGTGTGCATGTATAATTTAGGTATTTTGGCTTCGAGTTTTCCACGGAAGAGTTTTTCGCGGGGACGTAATTTTACTTTGCGCCGTTTCTCCCGAGTCCAGAGCAAACTAACCTGAGGAAGTTGCCACTTTAGCTCGTATCACCGCAGTGAGCATTTCGTGTTGTGGATTTTGCGCTGTAGAGGGAAAACCCCACCTCTTTGAAGACCGAACTGAACAATACGTGGTTCCGCAGAATTCAAAACTCGCGCCTTTATTTTAATATATACAATAGTTTTTTTACTCCAACTTGGTGGCTGAAGATGTAGCTAAAATCCGTCCTGTCGTAAAGACACTACAAACGTTTATCCCAAATACACTGAAATTTTTCCTTTGTAGCGCTGCCAAATTATCTCCGAATTCCGCGGGGTATGCATAATTATGTAATTGTTTATGCACGGTGATTTATACCAAATTTCAAAAAATGTTTCGTGGAAGAAAATTTGTAAGACAGCATATTATTTTGCTTTGCGTGGTGTTATAAAGGTACAAAGAAAAAGAAAGCCTTGCAGGTCCTTGTTTTTCAAAATATTTTCACTAAAGTCAGCTGTATTGAAATAGATTTATTTGAGTGAATGTCTGGGGCAAATGCAAACATTTTGTGGACCTGCAACACAAAGTTTGAGCGGTAAAATTGGATGAAAAAAAAAAAAAAAGTTACAAAATAAATTTGAAACAGGGAACCAGAGCTTGGACATATAAATAACATTCCAATACATAAACTGCCCCATGTAACTCGCATTAATTTATTGTTTTCAAAAATCAGTGTAATAATAATAAAGGTAATAATAGCAGCAAATTAGTAAAGTTAGACATGCTGCAGCTACACATGCACTAGTGGTACACTTTTCTAATCTATGAATCTAATTTGATGTTTTTGTTCTCCATAGGTGCACAGCCAGTTTTTTTGTCAGTCCTTCTGTTTGTTCCTACTCTACCATTGTCATCTGAGTGACAGACTTCATTATTGCTTCCTGTATTGAGTGAAATGGAGAGGAAAATGCCAAGCAATTCAACTTGTGAGGTATGATGTTTCAACATCTTCCACGTCCAGTAATGCATTGATCCCCTGTCCTCATTTCCTGTGAAATCACATGAGAGTGATAAAAGTGTCAATATTATTCATTTTAAACCAAGTACTGTATTTCTGTTAGCTATCCCCAAATTTAGCCCCCCCCCCCCCCCCCTCCCCCTTGCTAACCTCTAAGTCGATATGTTATCTGTGATAAGACAATCATCTGTTTTCAACAGACTTCAGCTCCCCCCTGTTTGTTGACACCTTCTGGCCAAGCAAGGGACTCGTACACAAGCCAATGCCAAGACAAGTCAAGCCGATGCCTTGTTGAGTACCATAGTTAGGGTCCTACCCCAGCTAATGTGACACATTTCAGCCATGAATTCGATTGGAAATGTTGCAATCTACGGAGATAAGGTCCTGTATTTATTTTGACAGATAAGTCAAATGTATACAGGAATAGTGCTCTGTGGAAATAAAGGCTACTTAGGAAATCACCAAATTATTGTCACCTTAGTTGGCCAATATTGGAGGCCTTGGTCAGGGTTCATGGGACTGAGTATTGATTCAAATGACAGGGTTTTCTGTTTCAAAGGCCTGGTAGAAACCCTACCCCCTAAGGACGGGCAGTCATTTTGTGGTTTTCCCCTAAACCACAGGCAAGTAGACTCTTATTCTGGGCTGCAATCTGGTTCTACTCTTTCACTCTCACTGTCCCTCTCTCTTTCTTGTTCTTCCACTTTGAGCTCGCTCACTGGGGGAGGCAGGAAGGAGAACCTGGTTACGAGGACTTGTCCTAACATAAGTAACCAAATTTGAGCCTTTCTGTGGCAGTGGAATAAGAGAGGCAGACAGGAAGATAAGTAGATAAGTAGATAGTGGGTAAAACACAGGGAAACCATCTGCCTATGCACTGTGAAGTGATTGCAGCTTGCAAGCATGCAATCACCAAACAGTATTGCATAAAAATAAATTACTAAGCATGCAGTAATCACAATGCATTTAACTGTTTCCAATCTGGAAACAGGGAGTTGCAATGAAAAACTGCATATTCATTTGGACATTACAAAAAGAAAGAGCATAAAATTCTTAGGAGTGTGAATGTTTCAGCCTGCTGGTACAGACGTCCCTGCATTTCTTGTCCCAGTTCTGATGCCTATAAGGGTAATTTTTAATTTTAAAGTCTGCTCTAAATTCTACCCAGGCATCAGTTCTGGTGGGACTATCCTAGGGTCCATCCCTTTTTGTGGTGTGGTGGGGACCTCCCTTGTAGGTTTTTTCCTTCGATTTTTGGCACGCGCGCATGGTGGGTTTAGGGACCAGATAAGAAATGCATGTTTATTAGAGGGACTGAGTACCACACACGGCCGTCAATCTGTCTGTGTCTGTTATGTAATGTGTGACCTAAACATTTTTGGCTATGGTTTCCCTGGGAAACATCCTGCCAGTATTCCTTGCATATTTTCTTTAAGCATTTTGGCCAGAGTACTGCACAAAAAATTATGTTGCACTGCAAAACTGCCTTCAAACAAATTACATGATACTGATTTACATACCAGTACCAGATTTAATAGTAAAGGTCTACAGGTACCAGATTTAATAGCTATCAGTGTTGTACATGGTACATGATGAGATTGGTTAAGGTGTCGTCAGTTCCATCAAATTATGCACATGAACTGTGGGAAGTAATATTATTGAGCATTGATGATATTCAAACCCTTGAACAAAAATAGTAATACTGAGCTACATGTATATATGAATTAAACCTTGTTGAAAAAATGCATCTGGTCAAAAATTAGGTTTAGCCTATACTTGTCATACGAAGTGAATGAATCAGATTATGCATATGAACAGTGAATAAAGACCAAGATTTGATGATATTTCAACCCGTATTCAAACACATAATGTGGTAGCCCTTTGTTAGAGCAAGTGGTCAAGAGCTAGTTAAGTTGATACCATGATGAGAATCAAGCAGACATATAAGTTGATACCATGATGAGAATCAAGCAGACATATAAGTTGATACCATGATGAGAATCAAGCAGACGTATAAGTTGATGCCATGATGAGAATCAAGCAGACATATATAGATCTTATTAACCGAGCGCGCGGTCCGTACAGTAAGTTATGGACCGAGTTTTTTTCGTCGCCTTATGGCCCGAGCGCGCTTCGCGCGAGGGCCATAAGGCGACGAAAAAAACGAGGATCCATAACTTACGGTACGGACCAAGCAAACGAGGTTAATAAGATATTTATTATATGGCTTTAGATCTTTAGGTAAACACAAAACACGAGTACTCGTCTCGTTCATTCAACAACATCAATCGCGATCAGGCATGAATTACGCACGTTTGTTTTCACAACAAATTCAGTTAACAGCTTACAATTCTACCGATTTGAAAATCTTGAAAGAAAATAAGCGTCTGTCGAACCAACTGCCTAGATAAATACTAATTTGTTCTGAACTGAATGAAATGGCCCATAGCGTGTGTCAAACAACGACACTGCAGTGAACTTTATTCGGTGAACGACTCGAACTCGCCCTTGCTCGCTCACTAAAGATTTAAAAAAAACTGCAGTCTTATCTCTTTCCAGAAGAAACTGCTTTGTAACTCAGAGTATTTTTTATTCTTTTGAATAAGTTTCTTACACGTACAATAATGTAGAAGGCAAAATGGCACTAAAAGAAAATCATTTCATCACAATTAACTGCGACCAACACATCGTTGAAAGTTATATTATTCAAAACTCACCGCTTAATTTTCCTGCCTCCTCGTGGAGCGTTTAGGTATCTTCCAGCAAAATAAACGTCCTCAAATCACCACGGCGTTTTTTTCCCAGTCAGTGATTTTGAAATACAGAGTTCTCGTGCATTGTGAAAAATTTATTTACAGTCTTCACAGTGCGCCATGACGAGCAAACATGTCTGCAAAACTTGATTCTTGCACGGTTTTAGTCATAACTGTTCACGGTGATTGTTCGCTTTCCACTTTCTTCCTGGCAAGTGTGCAAATTTGAACACAGAGGTGAAACAACCCTCCATACTCTGCAGCGCTTGTTGTCAATGACGGCTGAGGTCGCAAGCAATTTTTTCCTCGGATGTTTTCCTTCTTCGGAACGGTCATTTTCCAAGATTGTAAGCTTTCCCCGATCATCGTAACTTAACAGTGAGTATCCGGAACGTTTAAACTTCCCATTGCACTTCTGGGCCTTTTATGACAAACGTTTAGCAACTTTTTGAGTAATCATTTGCGATCCACATGTGCAAACTGATTTTGCGGTCCGTACAGTAAGTTATGGACCGGTAAAATTGACCAATCAGAACGCGCGTAAAATCAATTTGCGGTCCGTACAGGAAAGTATGGACCGGTAAATTAACCAATCGTAGCGTGCGTAGTATCAGTGCCATATAATAAAAGTTAATACCATGATGAGATTCAAGCAGACATATAAGTTGATACCATGATGAGAATCAAGCAGACATATAAGTTGATACCATGATGAGAATCAAGCAGACATATAAGTTGATACCATGATGAGAATCAAGCAGACATATAAGTTGATACCATGACATGTATATGGATAAAGAATGATGCTGGTCTATACAAAGAAAATTCAAGAAACATTAGATGTCAAGAATTTGATGGCCTCTGTAACCTTCTGCTGGTGTGACTAGCAAGAACAAACTACTGTACCGGTACTGGAATGAGCTTTATCTTCTAGATTTGTGTATCTCCTAAGTATTCCATTGCATACCATTTAGTCATATTGGGTCTGCAGCATATTTGATTTTCATACTGAAATATGTCCTTGCATTTTGCAATTCAGGTTATGTAGTATCTTCCGGCAGTCCTCTGGCCCTTATCCTTGGACATTTGTCAGCTGCAGGGGCTGCCTCTTGAGCTCTCCATTGCACTTGATTCAATTACCCTTAGACATTTGTCAGCAGAAGTCTGTTCTGTTCCTGACTTCTTGAGCTTTCCAGTGCACTTGATTCACTTGTCCTTATACATTTGTCAGCAGTAGTCTGTTCAGTTCCTGCCTCTTGAGCTCTCACTGTGCTTGATTCACTTATCCTTAGACAGTTGCCAGCAGCAATCTCTTCTGCTCTGGCCTCTTGAGCTCTCCATTGCACTTGATTCACTTGCCCTTGTATTTAAATCTGGCCTTGGTTGTTGGTGGAATGGGATCTTAACCATAACCCATCACCCTAACCCTAATGTTCCCATGCTATGGATGGCCAAAGGCTTCTCAAAGCTTTCTCTCTTTTCTCTCTGGTCAGTATTGGGTCCCTCTTGTTGCCTTGTCTTTACTTTCCTGGTTTGGTTTCTGGTGACATCTTTTCAGCCTTCCATATTCGCCTGACCATCGATATTTCGAGGTCTGATCTCTTGATCTAGCATTTCCTACATAGCAGATCCTACATTTCTTTTCAGTTGTTGAAACCATATATGCTTGCAGAAACTTGCATGACCAATCCTAAATACGATGGAATATTTACCATGGTGTTGTAGATTTGTTATTGATAGATGATTGCTCCCTGCAGACCAATCATTTCAATGTGAGGGAAGGTATCACTTGGTCAAAAACTCTGCTGAAAATAGTTTCAAATGTATGGACCAGCTTAAATAGAGATTGTATGTGGCTCCCTGAAGACCAGCCATTTAAAGTGAGGGGAGTCCACTTGGACTAAAAGTATGCAAGGAAAGATGGATGGATGAGTGCTCCCTGAAGACCAATCATTTCAATGCGAGGGGAGGTATCACTCGGACAAAATCTCTGCTGAAATAGTTTCAATTGTATCAACCAGCTTAAATAGAGATTGTATGTGGCTCCCTGAAGACCAGCCATTTAAAGTGAGGGGAGTCCACTTGGACTAAAAGTGTGCAAGGAAGGATTGATAGGGAGGTATCACTTGGACAAAATCTCTACTAAAAATAGTTTCAATTGTATCGACCAGCTTAAATAGAGATTGTATGTGGGCTCCCTGAAGACCAGCCATTTAAAGCGAGGGGAGTCCACTTGGACTAAAAGGGTGCAAGGAAAGAATGACAGATGAGTGCTCCTTGAAGACCAATCATTTCAATGCGAGGGGAGGTATCACTTGGACAAAAACTCTACTATAAATAGCTTCAAATGTATGGACCAGCTTAAATAGAGATTGTGTGTGGGCTCCCTGAAGACCAGCCATTTAAAGCGAGGGGAGTCCACTCGGACTAAAAGTGTGCAAGAAAGGATTGCTAGGAGTGCTCCCTGAAGACCAATCATTTCAATGCTAGGGGAGGTATCACTTGGACAAAAATTCTGCTATAAATAGTTTCAAATGTATGGACCAGCTTAAATAGAGATTGCATGTGGGCTCACTGAAGACCAGCCATTTAAAGTGAGGGGAGTCCACCTGGACTAAAAGTGTGCAAGAAAGGATTGATAAATGAGTGCTCCCTGAAGACCAATCATTTCAATGCGAGGGGAGGTATCACTTGGACAAAAACTCTGCTAAAAATAGTTTCAGTTGTATCGACCAGCTTAAATAGAGATTGTATGTGGGCTCCCTGAAGACCAGCCATTTAAAGCGAGGGGAGTCCACCTGGACTAAAAGTGTGCAAGGAAAGATGGGTGGATGAGTGCTCTCTGAAGACCAATCATTTCAAAGCGAGGGGAGGTATCACTCGGACAAAAATTCTGCTAAAAATAGTTTCAAATGTATGGACCAGCTTAAATAGAAATTGTATGGTGGCTCCCTGAAGACCAGCCATTTAAAGCGAGGGGAGTGCACTTGGACTAAAAGTGTGCAAGCAAGGATTTATAAATGAGTGCTCCCTGAAGACCAATCATTTCAATGCGATGGGAGGTATCACTCGGACAAAAACTCTGCTAAAAATTAAAGTTTCAAATATATGGACCAGCTTAAATAGAGATTGTGTGTGGGCTCCCTGAAGACCAGCCATTTAAAGCGAGGGGAGTCCACCTGGACTAAAAGTGTGCAAGGAAAGGTGGATGGATGAGTGCTCCCTGAAAACCAATCATTTCAATGCGAGGGGAGGTATCACTCGGACAAAAATTCTGCTATAAATAGTTTCAAATGTATGGACCAGCTTAAAATAATAGAGATTGTATGTGGGCTCCCTGAAGACCAGCCATTTAAAGTGAGGGGAGTGCACTTGGACTAAAAGTGTGCAAGGAAAGATGGGTGGATGAGTGCTCCCTGAAGACCAATCATTTCAATGCGAGGGGAGGTATCACTCGGACAAAAATTCTGCTAAAAATAGTTTCAAATAATCGACCAGCTTAAATAGAGATTGTGTGTGGGCTCCCTGAAGACCAGCCATTTAAAGCGAGGGGAGTCCACCTGGACTAAAAGTGTGCAAGAAAGGATTGATAAATGAGTGCTCCCTGAAGACCAATCATTTCAATGCGAGGGGAGGTATCACTCGGACAAAAGCTCTGCTAAAAATAGTTTCAATTGTATCGACCAGCTTAAATAGAGATTGTATGTGGGCTCCCTGAAGACCAGTCATTTAAAGCGAGGGGAGTCCACCTGGACTAAAAGTGTGCAAGAAAGGATTGATAAATGAGTGCTCCCCGAAGACCAATCATTTCAATGCAAGGGGAGGTATCACTCGGACTAAAGTGGTACATGGGATTCTGATTGGAAGGCAGTTTGCCATCATAAGATATCTTTCATTCAGATTGACTCGTATGTACCTGCTGGCAGGATGTTGGGGGCTGGGACTGGGTAACCCACTTTGAACAAGATATCAATTACAAAAATAATATTGATTGTCTTGTTTCATTCAGATCAGCTGACACAAAGCAGCCGAGACACTCTTGAGATTGATGGTTCTATCATTCTCAGATTGTTGTATAACACTTGAGAGTTCGAATTGAAGCTTAAATTGGCTACCATCACTTTGAGTGAGAGTTGAGTCGATTTGAGATAATTTGAATAAGATTTTGAGATCATTTAGATAATCATCATATTCAAGCAATCCATACAGCATGGTATGTTTTCTGTCTGATGCTTCGTGTTAAAATGTTTTAAAAATGAGTGTTTGGTGAGAGGTTCCAAATAGCAGTGAGAACCATGAATGCCTGAGGCCGCTTCGGCCCAATGGTTGCATTGTTTGGTACTTTTATCCTGCTCAACTTGTTTTTGATGAGCCAAATGAACCTTTACAGAAGCTGATTGATTGTTACCAGTCTCTTGAGGGCATTATCGGCTCATGACCAATAATGTGCACACCTTTCATGTCCGAAATAAAAATAAAACAATGACAATAACAACAATAATAATATGTATATATATTCTTGTTTCAACATCTGTTTTTTTATAGAAGGTTCAGTAGCAATATATATATACATATATTTTTTTATTCCATCAATATTTTTTTATTACTTCAAATGTCTTCAAGGTGTGCACACATATAGGATTCCGGTTACTGTACATTTTCATTCTCACACTCGAATGAACAGTTTGTCAAGACTACATCGGAACATTTTTCATTCAACATAAAAGGAGTCAGGTAGGTTCATGTACAATATACAGACATTAATCTGATTTCCATTTCTTGTACTAAATCCAGTTTCTTGCAGGCCCTTTGATCATCATCAATATTATAATAATGGACAGTGGCAGTAAATGAAGTGAGGAGAAGTCCATTCTGGGGAGCTACATTGCAGTGCAAATCAAGAAGTTAAGACTGCCGTAACAGCCAATGTGGAGGATATGTTGCCAAACAGCAGGATTGCCAGTGGAAAACAAGTCGACAAAGCCAGTTTTGTGTATAAAGGATACAATTTGTTGTTGTTGTTGTTGTTGTTGTTGTTGTTTTGTTTTATTTTGCAGGCCATATTTGTAAGTCCACTCTGAGATGTAGATCAAATGGGAGATTCAAGAGGAATAACAGCCTTGAAATGATATAGGACAAGACAGACCACAGTCTTCCAGTAGAAGTTCAAGACAAGACCACAGTGTACAACAGACTTCCAGACGTCTTCCAGTTGAAGTTCAAAACAAGTGAGAACACGTGTCTTGTGATTGAATGTTGGCATAATGATGTGCAATCGTACAGTAGTTATATCCTTGTGGTTGGGGGTTTACTCGAGTGCTTTTTGGGCAAAATAAAGAGCATCAAATACGTATGGTGCCACCCTTCCCAATGTACCCAATGGAGCATCTGCAAAATGCACTGGCACATCAAATAAGCTTGAAAAAGGCTGGGTACGCGGAAAGTCAAGGAGAAACTACATACAAGTATGTCAAGTCCCGAGCATGCACATTAAAAGAGCAAATTCTTACCGTATACACTGTATCATGTTCCTGTAACGTAGATTTTGTGGCCGGAGTCAGCTCCTTACTTCCTCTGGATAAAACAGGGGGAAGTATTGGTTCTGTTCAGTCATTTAATCCTTCCCTTGTTGTTTCGTGTAATGTCATTGTTTCGTCGGCCATCTTGCTTTCTTGGCCCAGGCCTCTTCCAAACTGATCTTGCAAGCACTCGCCCGTCCAGCATTGAGATTTATCCTCGGTTTATTCATGCCCTGTATTCTACCGCCCAGTGTAGGTTTTATGAAGCTCTCAAATGTTGAGGCGAAAACTCGGTCACCAAAATCTTTAACTATCCCATTCCCATGCCCTTTTCCTCCCCCGCAAGTCCCTGGGCCGGTACAGTTGTCCGTGTATAAATTAATGCAGGTCATGTGTGTGTGTTACTCAGGCACAAGAGCAACGTATTCCTTTGGTTGAGACGAAGTACTGTAATGACGCCAGCACAGCTCAAGAAAAGGTGACTGAAATTTCCGTTCAAATGTCGGCGGTTTTTTGTACGATTTTTGTTGATTTACACTGCGGGATGTATATGTACATTTGGGTTATTAAAGACTTTTTATTCCCAGATTTTAAATCCCTTCTTGTTTACTACATCAACTTCCATTGCTTGTTATTTTTGTTGTGCAGATATTTAATCATACTCGAAACTGGCCCATCTAAATCACCATTCTTTGTTTTCAGGCGGCCAAGAAGCTGGAAACAATGTTCACACACTGCGGACACTGCACAACTCCAGCTTGCTGTAAGCATTGGTATGAATATATCATATTAAGTCATAACGGTTGGGGATTTATGAAAATAACCACACTTGCATGGTTTAATAATTATATTCAGTTTTCCTGTCAATTGTGAGAAGTGAGTTGTACTAGCTCTGTGGGAAATACTGCGTTTTTCTCAAACTCCCGTTTATATTTCAGATGAACTCTTTCAGTTCTACAGAGGGCGGGATATGGATATTCCAACAGGAGCGCTACAAACAAGTGGCCTGTAAAGGTAATGCGGAGCTTTGTTTAGTTTGTATTGTTGTTCATGTGTATACTTTGTAGCCTGAAACGTCAGTCGTCTCCTCGGCCCTCAACCCAGAGACGACTGACATTTTAGGATACACGAAAACGTGTGATTTCAAAACAGGTTTTATTTAATATTTCTCTAAACATAATTTTTATAACCTGACGATAGGTTGATGTCCACTTGATAGACATAAACTCGGCTGGACCCGAACATTGTCTTGATCTTTGGTTTTAGGACATTGTGCAAGATTTTCTGTACCTTTGTACTCAGTTGGAAGAGATTTGTGGCTTTTTTTTTTTTTTTTTTTTTTTGCCTTGACTCGTGTATTCTCCACCTTCTACCTTGCGTTCTTTATTTGGGTTTTCGTTCTATTTTGAATTAAAGATATAGTGTTAACGTGATCCAACTGTCTTATTCTTCACGCAGGAGACAATCAGAATCTCACGTTTGCTTGGGTGGCAGGAAAACCCGTGGCGGGAACTTATCACAGTCAGGCACCAGTGAAGGTCGCACGTGTAGAGTAAACCCAGGCGGTTTCCGCCTCCAGTAAAATACCCGGACGATTGTGAGACATACTTTGAAGACGTGGGATTATATTATATTTTAAGGAATAAGGCTTCATGGAAGAAGGGAATGCAGTTTAACCTCTCATCGACGGCCACCCTGTAGACAGTTTATTATCCATTGTAAAGAGGTGGCCGTCGTGGCGAGGGAAGGGTGTAATATGACACCTCGCAAGTATTAAGTGATATCGAATTTCGTGAACTTTTAAAAAACGCGGAAGGCGGTCATTGTACGGTGTAACTGCTCTGACACGGGTCGAGCTCGTAATCAATTGAATTTCAGTCAAATGAATTTCGTTTCGAACAAACTGGTACTTGATTTTGTGGCCGTTGATGAGAGGTTATTTTGGGGGCTGGCGCACCATTTTTGCTAGGCGATGCCGTTGTCCGTTATGGGGAGGTTTCTAAAAGAGTAAATGTAGATCGACCACTGGGTCGAAAAAACTTGGCCGTTGTGGGGAGGTGGCTTCACGAAAAAAGAGAACAAGATTTCAAGTGAAAAGAAGTATCGGATTCGAGAAACCAGCATAAACAAACGCGCGAAAAATATTAGGACCTGTATATTATTGTTAAACCTGATCGTTATCGCTAGCTGGGCACACGGACCCTTGTATAAGAAACAGGCAACATATAAGGGATATACCTCTATGTAAGAATGCTATCTTATCTAAGCGTTAACCCTAGAATCTAAACTGGCGCAGTCTGTCAATGAAAGGCGAGTCAAAGACGCCACTTAAAACCGCCGATCTTGAAATAGCCGATCTTGAAACAGCCGATCTTAAAACTCCGATCTTGAAGTTGCCGATCTTAAATACGCCGATTTTAAAGTTGCCGATCTTAAAAACGCCGATCTAAAATTGCAGCCGACCGTAAATCGCCGATCTTAAAACTCCGATCTTATAACCGCCGATCTTATAACCGCCGATCTTAAATACGCCGATTTTAAAGTTGCCAATCTTAAAAACGCCGATCTAAAATTGCAGCCGACCGTAAATCGCCGATCTTAAAACTCCGATCTTAAAGTTGCCGATCTTATAACCGCCGATCTTAAATACGCCGATTTTAAAGTTGCCGATCTTAAAAATGCCAATTTTAAAAACGCCGATCTAAAGTTGCAGCCGACCGTAAATCGCCGATCTTAAAGCTCCGATCTTGAAGCTGCCGAGAAGCCGTTACAGAAGCCGTTGTAAGTATAGATAATCGCATGATTTCGAGTGCAATTTGGAATAAATAAGTACGAGTAAATTTTCAAAGACCACAAAATTGCACGAGCGCCGCGCGAGTGCAATTTGTGGTCTTTGAAAACTTTACGAGTGCTCATTTATTCTAAAACTGCACGAGAAATCATGTGATTACTTGTTAATAACATGCATACAATAATTTACGTGTGCCTCAAGGACTCTGTTTGTATAGGTAATCGCATGATTTCGAGTGCAATTCAGTAGAATAAATGAGCACGAGTAAACTTTTAAAAGACCGCAAACTTGCACGAGCGCCGCGCGAGTGCAATTTGTGGTCTTTGAAAAATCTACGAGTGCTCATTCATTCCAAAATTGCATGAGAAAGTATGTGATTACGCAATTTTTTTTTCAATTTCGTTACAATTCACAAAGTGCCTCTTAAAAATGTTGTTTTCTCGTAAACAGAATCGGAATCGTTCTGAGGAATAAAAACACGTTTGGTTTTTCTTTGATTTCGCATTTTTGCACTGTTTGAGATAAATTGACATGCGCACAGGCAATCAGAATGCAGAAATTATTGTATGCGTGTTACTCGAATCCTTATTGGCGCTTATATGACACAAAAGAATTAATTAGAGGTATTTTTCTTATGTAAGGATTTGTGCCCAGATAGCGAGATCGATCCTTGCATTCACTGCGATTGGAGTAAATCAGTAATACATCGTGTGAAGTTCTATTTGTTGACAATTCAAAGAATCGGGAAAATATCACAGTCGAAGGGAAATCAGTGAACTGATGTAACATTCTTGGGAGTAATTACACTTAACTTGGAGAAATCTTATTCATTATATTACAAAGACATTGGTCATATTAGGTCTTTTGTGGGCAAAGTACGCTTACATATCAATAGTATAAATATATTTATGCACCTGTTTATTGTTTTATTGTCATACTCTATTTCGAAACAGCCAAATATATTTGTAAGTTGGAGGACTAGTGAACACCCTAAAGGTTCCTTAATCCCATCATCATTATTTCTGTAATCAACATGTATCGATATTGAAACGATGTTGAAAACCCGAATTTCTAAACAGCCGTGCATTGACTTTCCATTAAACTACTCGGACGGTGAAACTTGGTACTGTTACAGTGGAATCCCGATTTTTTTAACCCTTTAAGGGAAACAAAAAATGCATGGTTCGAGTTATCGGGAGTTTAAAAAATCTTAAGGAAAAGTGGAGTATTAACAGGTCCAAGGAAAACTTTGGTTCGGCAAAAAATCCTGAAGTTCGAAAAAATGGGATTCCACTGACGGAGTATGTTAAAATGTTGAAATAGATAGTACTCTTGGACAATACGAATTAAACTTAATCTTTATAATCTCTAAGTTGGTACAGCCTTGCTAGCGAGTCGCTCAAAGGAAGAAGAATTCAATTCCTGAGACAGATAGAAATAAAGATGGCGTTAATTACTGCAAGTGTATCAGCCACTCTAATTAAAGTTTGATCAGAAGTTATACCTTTTTCTCTTGACTTCTGGTGTTGCTCTCAAGCTGCTGATCTCATCAACGTTTACTCCTTCCATATGTCTTTGTCTCCTGAACTGACCCACTCGCGTTAAAAAACTAACGTATATTGAGACGCGTGTCGACCAGATCGATCGTATTTAATTTCTATAATCTTTTCCTTTTTTCCTACTTCAAAAGGGGATGGCTGGACACCAAGCCTACTCCCCCCGCAAAATAAAAAAACTCCGCTCCTGTGCTGATTAGTGTGACCCATGAAAAAGTACGACAGGGCTAATTTTCCTGCTTCTTGTTTTTGCACAACGGGTCATAGGATTTGACTTCTTCCCAAATTAATAAAAATGACAATAAAACCCTGTTTGAACCAATCAAAATGTTGCTCTATTTTATCAGAGATCCGCCACGTGGTGTACAAAAAGCGCGCCAAACGATTATGTCATCATTCTATCAAACTCGATTCGATATGGTCGCGGAAAAGGAGGAAAAGGTCTTGGAAAGTGAGGCGCCAAGCGTCGCCGAAAAATCCTGCTGGACAGCATCCAGGGCATCAGTTACAATGTATAGTAAATTACTGTCAAAGTGAAGAAACTTTATTCTTTGCCATGAGCACAGTACTACAAAATTGAACGGAGACAACTCAAATAGCATTTCTTTGGCTTGGAAAAAAAAATCATGCATGCATTCACTTGCATTGCCCGCCAACAGTCCGGCCATGTCCCACACTAAAACTGAAACTCCCGTTTACGCCATGATTTCTCCTGCGCTTTTGATAAAAGTCGTTTCTAGAACCACGATAGCGTAAAGGGACAAGCCTGAAATTTCTCCAACACGAGAATTGAGAAAAGTTGTCAGGTATACCACACTACTGTACTCTTATCAGTCTAGAATAAACCCCAAAGAAGTCTCCAAAAATCAGCACACTTAGAAAAGAATAATAGGTGGCAAAAATAGAAATAATAACTGCAAGAACTGACTGACAGGATCAACTGCACACTGCGTCGAATAGCTTCACAGATGACCACCAAACCACCACTGAGTAGTAGCCTGCGGATTTGCAGTACAGCGGAACTTGGGGTTGATATAACCATAGTAACCAAAGTTGTCCTCACTCGAGACGGACCCGGATGTTGGGACAAACGGGCATCCTGCCGCGCTGCTGTCAATGTGCAGCGTGTAAGCGTTGGCTACCTGCCAGAACCTTGCAGTCTGATGGATGCCCAGGTGTCCTCGGATGTTGACCAGTTCCACTTTCTTGCACTGTCCACTACCAAGGTAATTTACGATGTCGAAATCCTTGAAGTTTCCTCGGACGTAGTCGGTGTAGTCGACGCCATGAGTTGGGTAACTGCAAGTTGCTCGCCAGTGGGTGGAGTGGCTTTTGAGTGACTCCATATAGGTCAGGGTCTGTGAAAAGATGTAAAAAAGAAAAAAATATTGGATATAGACGAGCTACTCAATCCTGGTCAAACGTCATGGAACACTTAGCTTTTTATCTGAATATTATATTCACTCCCCCCCCCCCCCCCCCCTAAAATGTTGACTGAGTGTGCTCAAAGTGCACTCCCTTTAAGCAGCATTGTATGGGGGGAGGGAGGAGCCGCTTTTGTTGTGGAACAAGGAGTGACGGTGAAAAAGTAGCATTTTTGCAGAGCGTCTCACATACTTTTGACCAGGATTGTAGAAATTGTGTTTGCGCAGAGACTGTATAGCCTGGTTTTGGCGAGGGAATTACGCAAAGATATAAATTGTCCAATCATGTAATATCTCCTTTTGGAGAATCGAAGCTCGAAGGCATCTGTGAACCAGAGGGAAGTGATGCTGTCCGAAAACCGTGCACATTCACCGAGCCAAAAGTGCAAAATTGCTTTTATCAGTGTTTCTCGCGCGCGCATGGCGGAGATATTAATTATTCATCAAAGAACTGTCGCTTAGCGGCCTGGCATTATACTTTCACTAAGCGCCCCCCTTCTTGGTCATCCAATGCGCCCCTGAAATCTTGTCATAAAAACTTTCTTAGGACCATTTTAAGTGTTGCGCCACTGCAATGCCAAAGTAGCTGAGTGGCAATTTTACTGTATTCCGACCCGTTTGAACTGGTTAGTTTATCCTTGGTCTTACATCGACAACATACGAAGCACGCTATCCTCGATCCTACAGTAACATGTCAGTCATGTTAAAAGGAAATGCGAACGATAGACAGTAATGAAGAAGCAGCCAGTACTTTAATACCTGACGGTACAGATTCCAGTTGGGCGAGTTCTCGTTGACTGGGGAGTCAAACTTCAATGGCATTTTCCTAAACGAGTCCAAGGCACGATTGGCGTTGCTCCAGGACATGACGAGGGTCCAGGCAAAACCAGGTTCAGTATTCATGTCACAGTAAACCGGGAAGCTGTTACCATCGCCATCATAGATGGCGTAGATCCCGCAATTTCTCTCTCCGTGTTGCAGGTAGTCCAGACAGGATTGGGGATAGTATGAGTGGTTTGCACTCATCTCACTCAGAGGTTCTGGGCAATCGTGACACTGAAAGATTTGTTATTATTGATTCAAAATTGATTGTCCGTATAAATTCTACGGGCCGATTTTTTAAACAAAGTCTAACTTAGGCCTGGTTTATCGCTAAATTAAAGTTTAAACGGACGCTGTAAAACAGGGTTAGTAAAACGTTAAATTGCATTTTTAGAACATGGATCGGAGTCAGTTTACAAAGACAACGTTTGGCCGTTGTCCATTAAGCATGGCTGTTGTTTAAATCTTGTTTAGACCAGGACTTTCTTAACCGCGGTCTAAACCTTGTTTAAAAAAATCGGCCCTACATGTTCAGTTGATACATACATTACTCGTTCAGTTGATAACCATCATTTAAACCTCATGGGGTAAATTCAGTGTCGTTAAACCTCTGCAGCTGCCTTTAGAAATAGAACAATGGCCGACGAAAGATGTTTCGACTACGACAAAAGTAAATAACTTTGATCAAGTGTCAAACGGTTGACACATAATTATATGATGGTATTGCTTGGGTTGCAGAGACTCAGATTACAAAGGAAATCGCGGCCATGTTGACGTCACCGGGGATAAATCTTATGTATAATCATCCAACATGGCCGCAGTGACGTCACACTGAAGTAGCTGCGCGGTATACAAGTAAACGAATCAGTTTTTTTACCTGACATACGTGATGCCCTCCTCTGAGGCTTCGGCCGTTTCGTGTCGGCCCATGCTTTACTTCCTTGGCCTGGAAAACAATATACGCGTTCCTTTGTTTGTTATGCTATCTTTGTATAACTACTATTTGCAGACTTGCTTCGTCTTGAAAGAGAAAAGTCCTACTATTTCCAAAGCAAAACTGATCATCCCCGAGTAACAAGGATAGAATAATTGAAGAAATTGAAACTATCAATGGACGAGACTTTGCGTTGCATGACGCAAACCAAAATATCATAAACTCGTAACCACCACTCCCGGGGGGAAGGGGGAGGGGAGTGGTACTCCCATATATGAGCCATATAGGTATGTGACGCCCCAAAGAGTATCATTTTCAGCATTTTTAGTCGAAATTTTATATCGATTTTAAGGCCTTTGTTCTGAAATAGGGTCCCCCCCACCCCCCCCCCCCCCCCCCCCCCCAGGCACCACTCCACTCCTCTTTCCTACCACATCCCTGAAACAGTTCAAGGATACGAAGAGATTTTGATTTACACTTACCATAACTCCAAAGAACAAAACAAAAAGCAGAACAGCTGAAAACTGCCTCATCATTACCTGCAACAGATCGATATATTTTGTTTTATTTGAGATGCGTTCCAAGTAATCTCATCATGAAGGTGCCGTAACCATTTCCGAGATAAGTTTGAATGCATGAGTAAAAGGAAGTCTGCATAAAATTCTCAAGCATTAGCTCTTGTATAATTGTAACAAAATTGTATGTGACGTAGTCTGCTTCTCGCGCACGCAGCCAACGCTCCATAACGATAGTAACTAAGGTTGAACAAATTAAAACTGAAATTGAAAAGAAAGTTGGGTAAGAATTCGTAGTCTCAGATAGAGCCACTTGCCTGTTACAGAATCTGTTGATACTCGATCGGTATTCCTGAGCTCTCGGGCTTCAACTCCAACTCCACTCCAACCGAGAGGTCTCGGGCTCCAACTCAACTGAACTGCAAACTAAAAGCTAGCGATTATATGTGCTCAGGGAGCACGTACAGCGAATACGAACTTCCTTTAACATAAACAACTTAATTGGATAGTGAAACCATGATGAGATCAGAAGGGTGACCCTAAAATGGAGAATGGTGGAGGTCCATTGTTCGTGACCACGGGGTATTAGACTTCTAGTGGTTTTTTTTTTTTTTTTTTTTTTGCTGTATTTTTTCTTCTTATTCTCCTCTCTCTTTTATCTAATTTTTCTCCTTGCGCGTTTTAATCTTGGAGGGTATATTCCGCCTTTCCTCGTTTTAGAGTTTGGGAGTAGTATTCCGCCGTTCCACCATTCCCGTTTTAGGGTTAACGAGGGTACGTCACGATGCTGTGCAAGACTTGGCAGCTTGCTCAAAACCTGCAGGTAAAGCGGACAGACAGGCACGTTCGTAACCACGGGCGGCCCAGGCTTTGGGGATTACGTTGCGAAACAAAATGGCTTATGGCATTTTGCGAAACGAAACAAAACCGTTTCGCAAATGTATGGCGTATGTTTGCGGCGTGAGCGCTGTCTTTGGTCACACTGCCAGAGCACATTGAGTAATAAGGTGATATAGAAAGCGGCGAAGTCGAAACTGAAATAACTCTCGTTCTAAATCGTCTAAAAAAGTACGATTTAAAAGGTGATTTATCCAAGTCTTGTTCTGTCAATTCAATCAAGTTGTTGTTGTCGGAAAAATGAATGCCTGAAAACACTGGGAAAGAAAAATCAGATTGTTTTTTTTTCTTTTTTGTTATTTGGCTTTTGACAGTAGCTTTCACCCGTGCTGCAGATTGCATCGAACTCGGCCGATCGAATCGCGCGTGAGAGTGCGTCGAAAATCCAGGTTGCCCTAGCTAAAGAGAATATATATTTTTTACGAGGCGGTTCCGTTGGTTCAGCTTTCAAATTGGTATTTTGCGAAACGGTTTCGTTTTGTTTCTGTGACCAGGTTCACAATCCGTTTTCTCTTTATAGTAGTTATTTTATTTTTCCTTACAAAAATGTTGGCAAGTATACTAGGAATTGCATAATAATCTCTGTGTGACACACACAAACCACGGTTATGTGTTATCTTGCCACTCCTTAGCCTGCTTAGACAAATTGTGGTCAGCTTATTTCCTTTTTAGTAAACAGGAACTTGTTTATGAATAAGGCTCACTTTGTTTTGTAACTCTACTGGAACACATAGGAATCCACTAGGCAAATTGTGGTTGTTGCTGCATGCCAATGCTTTTAGTAATAGGATGTGAACCCAGGCTCCTAGCATCCAGATATTAGCTGTTCCAAGTTAAGTTTAGTCAGTTGCATTCAAGCCTCCAGTGACTACACTGCTCCGAAGCTAGCCCTCTTTTGGTCAAGTCAGTTGATCTTCAGTGCCTTGGTATGTTTAGCTTCTAGTTAGCATGTTTATTGTAACTGATCTTGTGACCTAGTGGTTCAGTTTCTTCTCTTATTTTATTCCTTATTATAACTGCTTACCTTTTGTCGTTTAGATTATTCTTCTGAGTTACATTTTCAAGCAATTCAGTTCCGCGGTACGAATACCGCATGCTAAATGCGGGACTGCGGACTGCCACGCGCGCGGACCTACTGATAAAAATTAGTTCCGCGCTATTGATGCTCTGATATAATGGTTAAATTCTGAAATGAAAGGCATTTGCTTTTGTCAGAAATAGTGGCTCTAAAGGAGCCGTTCGTTTTTGAGCAATAAAACCGCTTTACTTGCTGCAGGTGTACTTTGTGACAGCCTTGGTGCCCTCGCTCACTGCGTGTTTGGCCAGTTCACCGGGAAGAAGCAGACGCACAGCCGTCTGGATCTCGCGGGACGTGATGGTCGATTTCTTGTTGTAGTGTGCAAGGTGGGAAGATTCACCGGCGATGCGCTCGAAGATGTCGTTCATGAACGAGTTCATGATGCTCATGGCTTTGCAGGAGATGCCAGTGTCACGGTGTACTTTCTTCATCACTTTGATGGCATAGCTATCCTTTCGCTTGCGAGGTCTCTTCTTCTTGTCTCCACTGGCGACCTTCTTGGCAGCCTTCTTTCCACCTTTTGATGCTACTTTGGGAGGCATGATCAATACTTACAAATCGCTTTACGAATACTGAATCAAGCTTGATAGAATAATAAAATGATCGGTTGGCGCACTAATGTTGTATACTGCGAAAGGACCTCTGAGGAAATAGGGTGATATTTTGATTGGCTCAAACAGAGTCCATTGTGATTCTTATTCTAATAAGCGAGAATGTCTTGAAAAATATGCGCTGGTTTTCAACAGGAATTGAGCACCTAATTTTTACGTTGGAACATAACAGAATACCCTCAAATGATCCGTAATGCCGAGTGTGGCCCAGCCTCCTGATATCAAACTCACGGAAATCTCCCGTATTAGGAGTTGCCCGTGGGTCTGACGTCAGGAGGGTGTTACTCCTTGGTTAATAATTCGCGACCTTGGCCATAGAGAGAGAAAAAAATGTAACCAAAAGACATCTGTAACTAAAGCCTTGTTCACACTGGTCTGTTTTCGTTTGAAACCGTGTTTTTTTTTTTTTTTTTTTTTTTTTTTTTCGTTTTGCCGTCCACACAACGCAACTTTTTGTCAGGCAAACTGGTGACATTTGGAGGCACTTTTTTTCCTGGTTTCTCGCGTTGCCGTCGTCGTCCCAGTTTGTTAGGCTCCCTACTCTAGTTTCCTTTCTACCGTTGTCGAAAGTGTTCATAATGTGTCGGCAAAAGACCAATCATGCAGTTAGTGTATTGGAATTCTTTTTTTTCTCTGATTGACGCCACTCTTTTTTATTGTTTTTAGTTTGCAGCCAATTCATGAAGGTTCAGTCAGTAAAAGTACATCGCGCGGCCATATTTTTGTGTTGGTTGGTGCCACTTACTGGAGCAATCTAGTTGTTCAGACTGCAGAGAACCACATGAAAAGCAAGAATCGTTTCCTCTCTTCTCTGCTCCACCTTTCCTCTCTTGTAATGATTCTTTGATTAATACACTAACGCTGCTTCACTCAGTTGCCATTGCAGTCTCGGTAAACAATTTTTGTTCATAGACCGCTCTCTTTCCTGCTCAATTAAAGCCCCTATTTTGTGCCACTCTCTTTCCTTCCTCTCTTAAAGATTCTCAAGAAATGTTTTAAGTGGTCGAACATACTCTACTCTCCCCTGGCCTTCACTAGTTTCGGTTCCAGTCCCTTTCTCTCCTCTTTAAGTTTCCGTTCTTCGTTAATCTTCTCCTCGGTCATCATTGCCTCCACACTCTTCTCCATTCCCTCCTCCGCGTGCAGCTGCTTTCTCCACTGTGCTTCAATGACCGACATGAGGTCGAGGTTCATCCGGGTATTGTAATCCATGCCGCGCTCGTGGGTGGCGGTGGCCAGAAGAATTTCCTGTCTGTAAGAAGAGTGAAAAAACTTTAACTACTCTGGAAGGAATATTTTCAAAGTAAGCGGGAACTAATTGAATCCTCACACCCAAACACATTATGGATAAACATATTAGAAGTTTCGCTGCAAAAGCATTATGGATCTAATGGTTGGAATGTAAAAAAAAAACACATTCTACATTGCGCAAACTCCATAAACATGATCAAATGCGACAGATTGAATGAATATGCTGGAGCTTTTGCTTTTGCGATCACATTTTAGGTTTCATTTGACAAAACATGAAGTCCATTCAAGAACGTGAACACTGCAGATAGTACTGTATGTTCTCACTGAGATCTTTTAGTATTTGTATGGTCAATCGCATTTGTGCTCTTGCTCCTGATTGGCTGAGAACGCGGTTCCTAAACTTGTTTGGGCCAATCAAATAGCGCAGCAAACACAAAAACCAGTCATCACGCAGTTTTGACAGTAACTCGAAAACCGTCAGGGCTCTTCGCTGGAAAGTGATCACTGGCTCAAAACTAACTGCAACACCAACCACAAACCTTAATGATGGCTGTCTCGGCTCCTTTTTGGTCGTTTCAGATTTATGACGTGACACAGCACGTGACCTTGGCCTCGGGGCAGATGAAGTTTGTGGGACTATGGGCTGTAGGGCGGGGAGCATTATTGTCGACAAACTAGCGGCCATCCATGCTGGAAACGAGGACGCTACGGTTTCTCTTGGCGAGAGTTTGTTATCCTGATCTGTTTCGACCTATGGACCAACAAAGGGTCGGTCAATATTTTTGGTATAAGAAGTACAATGTGATTTACGCGGTCAACCGGATACTTTCCCTTCCCGGGACGGAAGTCTTTTTACCTGGGCCAGTTTCAATGCCTCCAGTACACGCACATCCCTCTCAGCCGAATGTTGACGCATGAGTGCGTTCCAGGCCACCGTGCGAAGACCATCCTTTGTACTGTTACCATGGCAATGTCGACATACTCGTACCAGGCCCTGCAGGGCAGCGAATCTGACACGCCAGCTCCAGTCCCGCCTGGAGTCCGCTGAAAACAAACAAACAAAAAAAGCTGTAGTGCATATTGGCATCAGTATTCTGTGAAGAACCAACTTAAAACCGCAGTCTTCCAATCCTTCCATCAACTTGCTCTTACTGGTTTATTCTCTTAATAATCACTCCATGTGGCTGAGGAGTGACTACACTTTATCAGGAATAAGGGCGCGTTCTTTGGTTTTATTCCTATTCGGAATAGGCGGTAATCGTGTTCTTTTGGGATTTATTCTGATTTCGGAATGAACGGAATAGTATTCCGTCCACTCTGCTCCAGATAGCAGAATAGACGGAACAAACAATTTATTCGGAATGGACAGAATAGCCCTTTAATAATCGTGCTCTTTTCACCCTATTCTTTCACGTCAGCTATTCTGTTTTCGGATTAGTGCAAAGTCTGTTCTTTTGGGAACTGGCATTCTGTGTATTCTGTGATTCATATTCCGAAATAGGAATAGTCCCACAGGATGCACCCTAAATAATAATTCAATGTCAGCAACTCTAAGAACATTGCGCTTATTGAATGGATATACTCCAAGCTACACTCCCTTACACTCTGCCTCTTTTTTGGCTCAGCATCTATCCTTGTCCGTCTGTCTGTCTGTTTCGGTTTTTAATTCTTTCTTTGTCACTGTCTCGTTATTTTGCCCTCATGCTCGCTTTCTGTCCGTCTGTCTGACTAGCTATCTCTTCGACCTGATCGTGATGACGATGCCATAATAAACTGGGGGACACATTTGTATGTTGATGTTTTCTCTGTAAGCTTAACAGCTGAAACGCACAGATAAAACCACGCTAGAAACCCCCAAATACTCAGTGCTCCTCGTACCTGCATCCTTTGGAAAACTCAGGTTAAGCAGACTCAGCAGTCCTAGTCCACGTGGCGCAAGGTTGCCCTTCTTACCAGAAGAAGTCGATTTGCTGTTCGCCTCGCTTCCAAGAAGTGCTGTCTTTTGAATAGCGGAAGAAGTTCCATGGAGACAAACCGATACCATGCTGTCGGCATACAAGTAAGCCAACTCCCAACTCCAGCCCTGGAGCCCAGGCAGGTCAGCGTACAACGAGGTGTCTGTCTTAGAGACACTGTCCAGGTCGGAGTGCTCTGTTGGGATCAACGTACTGTCGTCAGTAGTGCAGATATGGGGCCTCAGTGGCTTCTCGCGCAAAATTGAATTTTACCCAACACTACCAAAGTCAACACTTTTGACTACTTGCACTTGTGTTATTATCTCCTTGTTTGGTTCCTTCCTAAAGTTAATATATCGCTTGAAACGTAGATTACTGTAATGTACGGGTTTTCACAGAAATTAAGGGTGGAGATAGACGAAATGAACATTGTGAAAGTGAAAGAACTTTCGTAGGGAGATATTCTGCAAAAGGGAACGAGCTATACAGTATGCTGAAAACATCGATGGGGGATCAAGACCTTGCCAAGATGAACCTCTACTTTGGGACACCTCCATTAAGGGGACACCTCCATTAAGGGGACACCTCCATTAAGGGGACACCTCCATTAAGGGGACACCTCCATTAAGGGGACACCTCCATTAAGAGGACACCTCCATTAAGAGGACACCTCCATTAAGAGGACACCTCCATTAAGGGGACACCTCCTTTAAGGGGACACTTCTATTTGTCCCGAAAAAGGAAA
Source organism: Plumapathes pennacea (assembly GCA_964036295.1). Lineage (NCBI taxonomy): Eukaryota > Metazoa > Cnidaria > Anthozoa > Antipatharia > Myriopathidae > Plumapathes > Plumapathes pennacea. Next base: position 3,892,171 of record OZ038463.1, read on the forward strand.
CTGCTCATATAATTCTTCTATTGATTACCTCCATTCAAGGGACACTTTTCCTTGTCCCGAGGGTGTCCCCTTAATGGAGGTTCCAATACTGTGATCCTGCAAGTTTTTCTGTAATCTTGCCAAGATCTTGAAAATATTATATGTAAAATCCTGGAGGATCTCACTGAGATCACTCGCAGGATTAATGTACGATCTTCCCTGGTCTTGCCAAAACGTTGTTCAGATTCTGAACATGGAAGGTTTACTATCTACGGGATATCGTCATTTGAAAATAAAGTAGAAACTGACCGTCAAGGAAAGGAAGGGACACAGAGCTGGCATGCGTCCCTGCACTACCCAAACTCTCTTTAGTCGCTGTTCTCTCCATTCTACTGCCGCTAAGCTGACCGTCCATATTGGTTTTAGTCGTTTCTGTTGCTTCGTTCTTTTTCCTGTCCACGTCGAACCTAACTCCAGTCCCGACTCGCCCTGGCTGAACGGATTTGGCATCACCCTTCCTAATCATACTTCTGGGCTTTTTCGACTTTTCAACTTTCCGTTCGTTGCCTTCGTCCTCAGATTCAGAGGAGTCTTGTGCGCCTTTATACGCGGTCTTCCCATGCCGTTTGGACTTAACATTGTGTCTAACAGTACTGCTTCTATTAACTCCACTATCAACGCTACTCTCGTCGGCAAAACTCGCCTCGGATGACGAATCGTCCCTCGGGTCGACACTTTCTGTGACTTCCGAGTCGTGTTCAGATGGTCTCCTTCTCTGATTCTCCTCCTGATCAAAACCTAAATTTACAAAGTCTTGCAAGTCGTGCACAAAGCTCGGGGTCTTGCCCACTGACTGATAATCCGACGCTGCAACTTGAGATTTGCCGTCTCTGTCCTGTGTTCTTGGAGTCTTCAGTTGAGGAGACTGGTGCCCAGTGAGACTTGACAAGCACGTGTAGCACACGTGAACGTGACGCGCATGCATTTCGGATAACGCCGCCGGCCTTGAGAGAATGCCAGACGCTAGGGACTGAAAGGTCTCCAGAACCGCAAGGTCCTGTTTTGAAGCTTCGACGAGGACTTGAAAAGAGCATGCTATATCCAGCCTGAGGAGAAGAAGGAAGTCAGAATGGGACGATAGCACTGAAACTCTTAGACTACTTAGCAGACTGCTTAGGGATGTAGTATATTGACAGAGAGACAGAAAACAAAATTAACCTGATGGCAACGATGAGTACTACGTCAAAATGATTATGACGATGAAAACAGTGAGTCTGGTAGCGGTGATGATTACAGAGCATTTAAGATATCTGGGACGTGAACCCTCAGGACTATGAACTTTTAATATAAAAACAACAGATGCACCTTAAAATGCTCCAAAGCCACTGCTCTATAGTGGTCGCACTCGGAAATAGGACATGACAAGGCATATATACAAAGTTTTCCGCCTCCCGTGTTTACTCCGACCATTTATTATAAAATGTCATGAAATGCTTTAGCCACCAAAGCCAAACAGAACCTCTGGCAGTGCCGCAGTCGCGCCGTTTCTTCGCGCATGCGAAATTGTGAAAGTACATTTCATATATCGGATGAAACTCGAAAACTTATTGGGTATTAGGGAAAACGTTGGAAAGGGAATGCATTCACAAGCTAAGAGTAAGACATCAAAACAAATTCAAACGAATTCAAAACAAATTCAAAGTTTTCCGCATCATTTTATACAAAGTTGCGCTAATTGCGATGCTTAGGCCCGTTTCAAACGTCGCGCCACTGCCGTGCCGAACTCAATGCAAATGAGCAAAATCCTTTGTTTGAGCTAATTTGCATTGAGTTCGGCACGGCAGTAGCGCGACGTTTGAAACGGGCCTTACTCCGACCATTTAATTAGTGCATTGTTGCGTTATGGACAAAGAAATATTGGCCTCAAAAGCTTTAGCCGTGTGTTGTAAAGTAATTTTAGGTTTGTTTCTTGAGAACTAACTCTTTTGTACGGCTTCAGTCACAAATATATACTGATATAATTGGTTTGTGCTCCATTTTCCAGCCGCCAGTTTCCAAGTGGGTGCATGCATCAAAAAATGCAAATTCGAAATTTCCAGCCTTCTTTGACTGTGTGCTGCTTAAAGCAGCTTCAGCACAAATTTAATCGGTGTGTATGCTCTATTGTTTCGCGCCTCCATTCTTTTTAACACTAAATGCTGCGTTTAATCCGACCAATTGTAGTTACTTCAGTGCATTGCTGTAGTTTTATGAATAAGTGAATTTTGGAAGGAGTTCTCGGATTTGTTTCGTTTTTCATTTTTGCCAAGTTGATCATAGAGTTCGTAATAATTACTTAATTGTAAATAAAGGTTTGTTGGCGGATACAAAGTTACAGCTGATGAACTATTCAAAGTCATACTGCATTTCGTATACTCGCGTAACGTAAAACACATTCAAATATATCGGTTACAATAAATCTTGCACTTGAAAATCTTTCTTATACTTAAAGTTTTAGGGGGGTCCACAAATCCGCGGGGGGTCCAAATCCGCTGTGACACCGGACGGTGGCAATAATGGCGAGTGCAATGAAGATGACAACGACGCCGAACAATGTTGATGTGGAAAGAGCGGCAGGACGCGATACACCGGGACAGCAGACAGATTTACTTAAGCACTGACTATAAATTACATCTCGCAAAATCCTTAAACACTTGGATTTAGATAAATACTTAAAAGGAATAGCCCTATGGGGCTTAGTTTTGATTCATACTTCGGGCTAACACTTCGTTACATCGGCGAATGCTCTAAAGCTAAAAGTTCCTTTCAGGAGATGTGATCCTGAGTGTTTACCAGCTATCACCAGCCACTTACCAGGACTCTGCAGCCAGGCCTGTCCCACACAACCTCAGTCCCTCAAGTGCATGATTTAGCCCAGTTCTCCGGAAAGTGACGCTCCGCCACACATCCAGCGCGTGCCAGAGACTGGGCGACACATCGTGAAAACTGCTCCCTGCTGAGGGAGTCCCGGGAGCACTTGGTTGATCGACTTCATTATAGACCTGGAACAGTTACCATGGAAACAGAAGGTATACGATGAAGAATACAAAAGGTGTATGCCCTTTGTTTTACCTGTAGCTGGTAGTTACCTGATTGGGTCTTAGGTGATATATTCCCATTTTCTAGTTTGCACTAATGCTGAAGTTTGTACAGGTGCAGTTTAAAGCTAGTAATTACTACAACTAGAATAGAAGTGCTACACAAGTGAACAAAAAATTGGAAAGAGTGAGTGTAGAAGTAGCTATTCCCATCCATCCCGGGAAAGTACCCCCAGGAAACAAGATCATGAGTCAGTATTGTAACTTGGCTTTAACAGGTAGTATTCTGAAGCAGAGGGGTCGGATGATCCGAGTTGTGGGATGGGAGGGGATGGACTACAGTCTACTCAGGAAAGTGGGAGGATCCATGGGCATAATGATAGTTTTGGCTAACGCTTGTAATAGCTCATTAGAGAATCAAATCTCCATACAACAGTCTGGTAGCAGATTATTTGTCAGTGACACATTGTTGTGGCAAATTTGAATTCATGTCAAATTTCCTGACCAATCAAAAGTGATGGTTATCATATCATGCTACTCTGTCTCTCAGTGCCGGATCAAATTTCTTATCACTGGGAGTATTTTTTATTTGCTAATTCTTGAGACCTGTCGGCCCAGCGACCTAGTCCAAGATATTAACGGCAATTAAATTTACCACAGGTATTAAATACACAGGCTACATATAATAGGTTACATATGTTGGTAACTCATAAACACCAGATATGTTAGTATTAACCAGTAGCATAATTTTATCATGCTTTGTGGAGGTGATGGTAACCATGTATAACTAACTTGTTGTTCATCCTTTTCTTGCTTGTCAAAGTTGATGTCTTTACTAGTTTGCTCATCAAGATCTTTTAGCGGAGGTGAGACCATGTCTTGTTTACTAAGAGATTTACCATCCTCTGAACAAACAAGATAGCCCTGGAACAAACAACATGGCATTGATCACATGTGAATATGGCTAGTGCTGTTTCTTATTTCTATTCTAAACATGTGAGCTGTCAATCAGTCAAGCATCCTAAGATTGGTACTGTCCTGCAACTTGAGGGTTGTACTTTTTTTTATAGATATATTCACACACCATTCTAAAATGCTCAATAGATACACGAGGCCAGCAGCGTTTCCAATTTACTGATTTAATGTTTGGGAAAGTGACAAATTGCGTGGCCGGGCATTATATATTCACCTCATTTTTAAGTTCTTTCACCTACCACTTGTGAGATGTATCTGATGGACAATAGAGCTCCTGGAAATGACCTGTACACTTCTTGCTGCTCAGGAACACCTGAAAGCAAAACAGCAATATTAAACATGAATGACTAAGCCACTGATAGTCAAGAAATCAAGAAACAAGAGGAGTAAAAATACCAGCAAATATATTATGTGAAACAACATGAATTAATGATAGTTCTGTACATCAACAAATTGAAAACTAACTAAAATATAATTAACTGATAAACTCACCTCCTAGATATTGCAAAAGAGAGCTCTTTTCCTCTTGAAATTCCTGAAAAAGTATTTTTTACTGGATGAATTCAATGTTCCATAGAATATGGAAGTTGGATAGTCTTGCACTCATTACAAAATACCTTGAGTTCTTGGACAAGGTGATGGTAATACAGACGGGTGAAAGTTAGATATCCCATCTGAAAGAATAATGGGAAAAAGAATTAACAAATAAATGTGGCAAATAGGATACTGTATTATCAATAAAACAAAAATTGTGATGTCATTCTCTCCACACCTCCCCCCTCTCCGCACTTCTCTTTCCTATAAGCTAGTCCATTAAAATGTTCGTCATACCTTGATAAGTTTCAGTTCCCCCGTCCTTAGGTAGGGCTGAGTGAGAGCACTTCTTCTCAGCCAGTGAAGAGAACTCTTTGCCAAATAGAACAAACTAAAAATGCCCAAAAACCAAAGATTGAAAGTACAGGAGTTAGCCGGGTACTGGGTTAGGGTTAGAGAAAAAGCCAAAGTTGAAGGGTACATCCATACTATAGCTGTTTGTACATACCTTGGTAGTTGATCCATTCCAGGTGGACATTGCTCAAGAGACGTTATCAGCAGATCTAAAGATTCTGTCAAGACCATGTCATGACAAAAACAAAAAGATGTCAACCAACAAAATAGAAATTAAACAGACATGTAATATATTATGTAATGTATCATCGTTATTGACACTTTATTATTGATTATTTAATATGTACTTGTAGAATTATAAGTCTGAATAACTATCTGTGGAGAATGGTAAATTTATTACTTTAATTGCCAGATTCAGACTGAAGACTAGGAGCAATTTTATATTGTATTGCTTGAGAGTACATTTTTGATAGAGCTCTATTCATTGCCAACAATATTAAATATTCTCTTTCTAAACTCATTTCTGATTTCCAAATGAACTGACTGGTCGGCATACGAGGCCAAGTCACTTGTCTTTAATTTTGATTCATTGAGCATGACCTCATAGAAGGGGCCTGGGAAAGGGTGTTACACACGCACGCACGCACAAACACATGAGATAATTTTGTTAATTAGTAACTGCTATCAATGTGGATCCTGTATAAGCAGAACATCTCTGCACCTTCTTGAATCTTGGAGCTATTGCACTGTGCCAACAAACCCAACTCTGTCCAAGCTTTTGGTAGATCAACATGCTCTCCAACACCTCCTCCTGGGATTCCAGCTCGCCGCTAAAAAATACACATATTTTAATTCAGGTACTCCTTATCTTTCCCCTCTCGGTCATATTACCTGTACTGTATATGTATTGAGCTCAGACTTGTTGACCCATACCCTCCAAGTGCACACATACCCTCCAAGATTCCACCCCCTGCAACCTCTGGCTCTTCCCCTTTGGAAAAGCCCTGGGAACAAGGTTGGGGGGCCTGGTATTTCTCAAACATCACCTTGGCTCTGGCAATCATCTTCGATGCGACATTTTCCAATGCTAATTGATCTTCATCACCGCAGTCATTAAACTGTTGAACAGACCATATTGCATTTAGCTGTAAAGTGCGTTAATTGCTGCGCAAATTCACGATCAAATTCATCACCAGTACATAACGTACCTTGGAAACAAAGTCTTCCGATACTTCGTAAGCAAGCTTCCTGTAGAAAACACGGATCAGTAGATACAATTAATACATGCACAAGATTATACGTACACCGTATGTAATTGAACTGTATAGATTAGATCGATAATAACTGCACTCTTGCAGTACGTAGTTAGAAAAAAATTAAACGGGGAAAGGAAAGTGGGTCACGTAGACAGATATCCAAATAGCCAGACAGACCACAGAGCTATAACTATCTATTGTGACCACTGTGTGACAGCTGAGTATTTTAATACTGACCGTATTCGGGCAAACGTTGCAGGAGCAGTGAAAGAGGATTTCTTCGCCAACCTATCTTCCAACTGAAGCCTTTGACTGTGCGAAATTATCCCGAACTTATGAACCACCGCTACCTTCTCAATTGGCATGTTTAATCAGTGCAGTCCAGTAGAAAATATAAACACCAAGCTCGCACTACATCTGTGGTTCAATTTTCGGGCGCCATTTGACTGCGTTCTCATGGCAACTATCGCGTCAGCTGAACAGTGTGTCTGTAGGCGCGCCGGACCCATTCTCCGCGCGTTGTCCGCCATTTTCTTTTCTCTGTGGACAGCGAAAGCCGTTTTAGCGGTCTCTTACATTTGTCTTAGATCACATTTTCTGCTAGTATTTTATCGAATGATGGCTTTCTCGCCGGGGGATTTAATCTGGGCTAAAATGAGAGGATACCCCCACTGGCCTGCAAGAGTAAGTTGAAGCTTTCTATGATGCATGACCTTGGATAAGATTTCGCTTCTTGTTTGTGCATGCATTTGAGACCAGTTTGAGTCTTATATCAATTGTGTCTCACAGATCGACTTACCAGGACCAGAGGAAAAGATACCAGCCAAGAAATTCCCAATATTCTTCTACGGGACCCACGAAACGTAAGAGATTACTAAAAGTATTAATACACGGTGCTTTCTCTTTGTATGCACCAATCGAATTGCATGGTTTCGAAAACATGTCTTAATTATCTCGTGTCTGTGTTGCTGGTGTTAAATTATTGTTCCATTCAAAGTGAAACTACTCTTATACTTGATATATATTCGGATTCAGCTGTTGTTAGTTCCGTCAAACCCCAGTGGGACAAAATTCCTATGTCAGCAACAGTTCAGAACAACTTCCATCAGTTCTGGTCCGTGGATAACATACCATAAAATTCTGGTTGCCTGTGTGGGGGGGGGGGGGGGGGGGCTTATAAGCGAAGCTGCAACAGCTAGGGCTCTAGTAATATATATGGTGAACTAAAGTGGTAATCAGCTGGTCTCCAGTAGCATTACTGTTTCCTTTTTTTTACTCCACAATAGACCAGATCAAACTATTATTATTTATTTGTGGATATAATGTATGAGTGAAATCCAGCTGCAATGGTACTGTATATCCCCTCTCCCCTTCCATACCCTAGGCAATTGACTTGAGTTTCTCTTAACCCTGTGAAAAAGTGCTTTCTGTATCTATGGAGTGGATCTGGAGGAGAATGTGACTTTGTTTGCTCCTGCATGATGGGGCATTTGACCCAAAAACAACAAAAAACTCAAATGCCCACAGGGTGGGATGGTTGCAGTTGGAATTGACTCACAATGGACTTCCAGATGTTTTGGTGTGGGCATAGTGGTAAAGATGTCAATAGTGCATCAAGGTTTCCCATATTATTTGTGGAACATCCTGAGAGTTGAACATCATGTCTCTTCATATTATAGTGCAGTGATGTTGGCTAAAGACTTGTTCACATATGAAGCCAATAAAGCCAAGTTTGGCAAACCAAACAACAGAAAAGGTTTCAAAGAAGCTCTTGTGGAGATTATTGATAACCCAAAAGTGAAGTGGGGACAGCGTGGGAAGGAAGAAGAGGAAGATGATGAGGATGAAGAAGATGAGGAGGAGGAGGACAGTGCTGAAGAAGAAGAAAAAGAAGAGTCCAAACAAAGCAGCTCAGACAGCGAAAAGGACAAGAAGAAAGTGAGTAGACCATTTTCACAAACCTCAGCTTGTCAACAGACCATAACAGTCAATTTTGACTTTCAACAAGTTAGTTGCCATATGGTGCAAATCGAAGTGTAGTGATTGTGGTGCTCAACATTAAGGTTTTAGGTTGGTTGCCCTTCGGACTGTAGATTGACTTCAAGCAATAGAAAGTTTCATAATTTCTGGTTGCCCGGCCCAGAATTTACCTGCCTGACCAATAGTTCTGGTTGCCCCCGGCAAGTGGGCAACTGTTAATGTTGAGCGCTGGATTGAGTCTCCAAGTTATAAAATAATGTATGATATATTTATGAAGGAAAAAATCTTTGGCATCCATTAAATTAACATCCATTCCAAGGCTTCCTGTTGGAGTGTGGGCATGAGAGAGGATTGTTGCTCCTTGGTATGACGATCCTTTCTGTTCACTTTTTTCAGCCCAAGAAAACTGTACAAAGGAAACGAAAAACAAGTTCAGAAAGCAAGGTACCATAGGTGCACACTAATAAAACTATTCTGATGTACAGCTGGTATATATTACAGTGAGAGATAGGAGCAGAATTTCTGTTTGTTGAAAAGGTTCCTTCTTTTGTTTTTTGTTTGTAGGACCAAAGCAAAGCACTGCTATCTCAAACACTGTCATTCTAACTCCATCTGTCCCTACCTGTTCCCATTTCATAACAAAGATTAGTTGCTGAAATTATCTTACAGTATGTGTTATGTTTGTACTGCAGTTCTTTTATGATTTTATGTTCAGAAAGCCCCGCCTAGCAAACGAGCCAAGAAATCTGATTCACCAACAAAGAAAAAGAAAATGGACAAGGACAAGGGCAACAATTCGGCATCATCCGAAGAGGTGAAAAAAGCTTTTTATATATTGCCGCAACAAACTCTTGTGTTTTCCAAGAATGCACTTATGGTTTCAGGGATAATATAATTATGTGGATGTGTGGAAGATGTTTTACCTACAGTTATATCAGAGTTCTTTTTTTTTTAGTGTTTTTAGTTTAATTTGTAATAACTTAAATTGTTTTTGCAACTATCAACTCTACTTGAACAGGACGTGTCAGAAGAAGAAAAAAGTTCTGACTCAGAGGATGAGGAGGTATATGAGGAGGATGATGAGATATAATGTAACTTCACACAGAAACTTCTCTTTAATAATATGTAACTTACTCCTGATCAACTTCGATTTGGTATTTATTGAGTATCTTATACAGTGAAACCTCCCATAGGAAAGCTCCATACCACTGGGTATGGAGCTTTGTGGTCATGATTTAGTTTCATTAATAGTAATTTGACTAAGGAAGCACTAAACTGGAACTTTGGTTATAGGTGGTCAGAGGTGGTCATTCCACTAGATCCCATGCTGCAAATTATTATAGCCGTCAAATAGTCCCTTTTTAACATTATTGCCTAGAACTTTCTATCTCTCCATCTCTTATGTAGGAATACAAGCCAGTAGTGAAAGCCAGCCAACAAAGACGGCATGGATCAAGAGGAAGGAAGGTTGAAAGGAAACGAACAGTGGCCAGAGTGATTAGTGACAGTAGCAGTAGTGAAGAACAACAATCAGCAACGGTTTGTTCATGCTCACTGTATCACATAATGAAATGTGGTAGATAATGAGACGAAATTTTAGACATTGTTGAATAGAATATAAGATCATGCTTCAGCTTTTGGTGAAGGTCAAATTACTGTACATTGTCAAGATTACATTGAGATTTACAAAAATCAGCTCATGGTTCTAAACCATAACATGGTGCACACGTTTTTATGATAACGCAGAGCCTGTTTTTTGTTTCTAGAAAAGTGAAAATGCAGGGGTAATGAATAAAAAGAAAAGTGTCACTGATGGAGATAAGGAACAAATCAAGGATAAGAAAGAGGAGAAAGATAAAGAACAATTATGGAAGAAGAAGAAGGAAGAAGAGGGTGAGAAGAAGAGACTGGAGAAACTGCAGAAAAAAAAGTAAGGAAATTAATTAATATCTGAATTAAAAATAGATTTATTTTTTACATCCAGCATGGGAAATGTGGTATTTGTTATTCTTTTTGGCCATTCTTTTTTCATACTGTGCTGCTATAGACCTATTCACATCAGATACATGTATTATTGCTGTTCAGTGTTTTGCTTGAAGACTGAAAAATAAAAGACTAAAAACAAACGGTTTTGGCCGGTTCCTCTGCAATGCACAGTCTACAGAGGAATTGAAATCTGGCAACAAAAGCAAAAACAAACTTGCTAAAGAAGCACGATTTATACATTTACCTGCCAACCTTTCTTGGTGAGTTGAAAATCATTTCTCTTTCCACTTCATTGCAAATTATGTTATACAAAAGAAATGTTGTATCTTTTTGTCACAGGCAAGAGATGAAGGAAAGGAAGAGACAAGAAAAGCTGGAGCAGAAAAAAGCTGAGAAACAAGCTGCTGAGAAGGAAAGGCAAAGAAAAAAGGAGAAAGAAAAAGAGAGACTGGAGAAGGAAAGAGAAAAACTAGAAATGGAACGCCAAAAAGATCTAGAGAAAAAGAAACTGAGAGGTTTGTGTTGCACATTTTTATTTTATTAGTTATTACAAGTAGGTACAGGTAACCTCTTTTAGTCCTATAATACCCTGCTAGCAGAGCCTCCAAGTAAATGCTAGAGACTGCAAAGTGCAAACGACCTTGATTTTTGTTGTCAAGCATATGTGAGCTGCTTTTCCAAACATTTGGATGATTCAAACCAGTTCTTTTGTCTCTGTATACTGGCCATGTGAGTAAGGGCTGCTCTGCATGTGCAGGTTGGTATACTGCTGCCTATTTGTGTGCCTGCGGCAGTGCTAAGGCTGTATGAGTCAGGGCTGTGCAGTTGGTAAACTGCTGACTGTTTTTGTGCCTGCAGTATTCTTTGAAACAAGGTTTTGCCTGGTCACATAGGGCTCACGCAAGTTTAATGAAAAAAGTTGAGATCATTGGCAGAGCCTTCTTCCTGTATGTAGTTGGGAAGATTGAAGGAGGTTCTGCTCGCATGGTAGACTCCTATGAGTGATCAACTTCGATTTTCTTTTTTGGGGTCTCTCAATGGGTATATACTGTTAATAACACAGTATGGAGAATTTGACACTTGATGACTTGCTTCAGCCTGCCATGCACTAGCCAAATTTTTTGTTGGGAGACCCCTGATTTTTTGTGTGGTAGTCCCTGACATGTCTTTTTGTTGCCTGTAGGATCTGGTACTGCTAAATCTCAAAATGTCTGGTCAGTTCTTGTTGGCTAGTGTGTGGCAGAGCCTGACAAATAGTCGGGCTCCTTTGTGCAACAACCAATGGCAAGCATGCAAAAGTGGCATGTTGGCCAGGGTGCTGGGCACAATAAAAAATTGGGGGTTTCCTGATGAAAAATCAGCTAGTGTGCACAACAGCCTTTTCATGATAGTTGATTAGAACTAAAACACTGCAGGGTTTTACAGTACATTATGGTGGTTAGTCTTGTGGTTGGACTCACCTTAGTAAAAAATTTCTGTGTCTTGCAGAGGCTCAATCGATTTTAGAAGACACATTGGACAAGTTGAACTATGATCTGGTCATGTCATTGACAGTCGATGCACCGGTATGCAGATTCATCTGACCATAATAAATAATAATATTTGAGTATTTAAATTATATATATATATATATAGAGAGAGAGAGAGAGGATATTACACAGTGGCGCGAAGATATGAATTTTATTTTCGAGTGGTAAAAACAATATTTTACGAATGAGTGCTTCGCGAGTGAGTAAAAATATTGTTTTTACCAGGAGAAAATAAAATCCATATCTTCAAGCCACCGTGTAATTTTCTTTTTATTATATTAGACACGAGTGTTTTACAAGAAATTGCACAAACAACCGTGCAAAAGCGGGAAATGATGCCAACGATATCCTCACTAGTGAGGATATGGAAAATATGCCACTTGGATCCCGGATGTAGTTTTGTATGGATTTTACACACAGTATATTTTCCAGTAAAACACTCGTGTCTATATAATAAATAAATAAATATATATATATATATAGTATTGATCAGCTTTGATCTGAACAAAAGGTATACTAACCACATAACAAAGCCACATATCACTACACATACTGACTCATAAAATGTCCTTTAGCTTCGACCAGGAATGGGTTAGCAGCAACACTGAGTGGGGATGATAGCCCAAATCCGGGGATTTTTAGCCCTGAACATAACACTCTTGTCATGATGCATTCTTTTCACACCTGTCACATACAAATTATTGTCAGTACATAAACTCAAGCCAGGTTAAGCTCCCTCGATGAGCTTTAGCTCCTGGAGCAAAATGTAATGCTCAAATATTGTTTAAATAAAAAATAAATAAAAAAATAAAAAATAAAATAAAATAAACTCAAGCCAAAGGAAAACAGTACCCATACTGTACCCTTAAAAAAAATGTTGAGTAAAAGTGGAGAGAAGATCAAGTATGTACTGTCCAAACAAACATTTCTTGCCAACCTAATGTCAAACTTTGTTTTTTGAGAAAGAATTTAATGCATGTATAGTCCCTAAAAGACCACTTGCACCAAGTGCTGACTAGAGATTGCAGTATGGGTCTAGCAGATGCAAAGCTTAGCCCATTTTAATAACAAAGCAGTTTATTCTTTTGGACAATCTGAGTTCAAACAAAAAAAAATTGGCATGATCACACAAGTGTAATACAGTACACCACAATAATGCTTTTACATTTGCACAATTCTTTGAATTCAAGAAACTATTTTAACATTTCTTTCATCCAAAGATAAATAAGCCATCAAGTTTAAATTTGAGTTATATACCTTGTTCACACCAATGCTTAAACCTTTTTAAAAGGTGTTTAATAAAACTTGTTTAGTTAGGTCTGCTGTTCACAATGCGCGCACAGCAAAACTAAACTGGTTTAAAATCCGTCCAACTAAACAACCTGTGCAAGGTGGTGTAAAATGTTGTGTAATTAACACAAAATCAAAACAGGTTTTAGAGAACACAGTCTAGTAAACTTGGTTTAGTTAAACAGGAACTTTAGTTGGTGTGAACAGGGTAATAGCAATACATTTTCTTTTTATGTATTTGCAGGAAGTACAGAAATGTCTGAACATTATTAATCAAGTATCGGAGTTGGATGTTGGACAGAACATTATCAAGAAAAACCCAGATATTGTGCAAACAGTGAAAAGGGTAAAATTATTTATTTTAGCTTGTACTTGTGGGAAATGTAGGATTGAGAGCACCCTGTTTCTCTACCAAATATAAAATTCAGGAGGCAGAAGCTCTGCCCAACAACAACTTGAATGCTGCTTTTGTGCTGTAGAATGTATAGTCATTTAGAGCAAGTTTTCATTTTGAATTAGGAGTTGGAAATATTCTGGTTGAGTCAAAATAGAGACTTGGCTTGAAATTATTTCCCTGGCCTTGAAGTTAGATCTTTTTTCTGTTGTTTGTAGATAAGGAATTATAAACAAAATGAAGACATCCGAAAAAGTGCCACAGAGCTGTATGCCAAGTGGAAATCTCTGTTCTCGGTGGCTGGATCAGGTAAGTCTGGGCAAGCAAATTTTAAATTTCACTAGTTCTGCAGTCAAGAAATTGAACATTTTTTCATCCTTTTAGGAAACTCTGAAATGTCAGATAAAACCAGAAGGCTATCACAAGTTGTGTCAAGTCATACTGATAAGGAGGAAGGTAATGGAACAAAAAATCATAAGGAAGAGAGCCAAGACAAGAAATCTGAACATGACAGAAAAAACCAAGATATTAGTACGAGCGAACAAAATGAAGAAAAACAACCAAGAGATATAGAAAATAGTGTGGAGGAAAAAGACACTGCTACAGTGTGTACAACAGACAACAATAAAGAAAACCAACAACGACAAGCGGCCAATGGTTCAGTTCCAGAGGAACAAGGTTTGTGATTTTAGAGCATGTTATGCTTCAATCTGTGTCATCTTTGGACACTAAATTATCTTGCTGTAAGGCATTCTTGGTACATCTGGCTTGTCATATCTTGCTACATGTTATGTTTCCATAGTGAAAGTTTATTTTTAGTATTAAATTGAGAGCTATGCAAAATAATAATTTATTAATTTAAATTAATTATTAGTTTCTGCACAAAGCTTCATGGATACTTCAGTGCATGGATGTGGACACATGGATCTCAACACATCAGTATAGTGATAGGACGGCCAGGCTTTGTACAGGAATAATATTATTATTGATTGCATGTGAACAATCAACAAATAATTGCATTAAAATTTAATCTAAATGATATTTACTTACCAGAATTTCATGGTTTGTTTGTCCAATATTAACAACACCTTCTATAGACTATTTTTCATTTTGAACTGTATGGTAGTATATAAATTTATATTAACCAATTTTGTGTTCCTTGTCTCTCAAGAATCAACTCCAAACAAGGATTTACATGTACAAAAACAAGAGCTCAAGCCTGCAGTGCAAGACCCAAGTATTGATAACTTATTCCCAGAGCCAATGGACATTAGCAAAGAACCATATCTTGACATGACTGAAAATATGTCACCATGTGACATGGAGATTTCCAGTCCTATTTGAACCCTGGTAAAATGTTTCTGTAGAAAAAGAGAGCTAGAGAGGAGATAGTACTGTCTAAAAGAGGGAATAGTCTGAACCCCTTCCACATAGAATTATGGTCATTGGAACATTCTTGGCATAACTATTTAGATCATACATATTGACACAACACTGCTCTACATGTGATGGCCACAACTAATATTATCATCTCCTTTTTTTGTGTGTTTGCTTTTGTCAAACAATCAAATGAACCCTAAGCAGAAGAAAATGCATGTTAAACTAAGAGGTGTTGGTAAAATGCAATATTGAAACAAAGTTTCCCACATTAATTTTAAATTTGGTATTATGCACACAGCATTTACCCTGGCTGGGTACTGTACCAAGCTTCTTTCACTGATCTCTCCAGCCATTCAGCACCAAAGATGTGACCAACCTGGGATCTGATATTGATTAAAGGGCCTCAGTTTAGAATTTCATCTCCATTCTTGGCTCAATTACAAAAATTAATGTGTGCCAATAATTGGCATTATTGTTTCTGATTCTCAAGAATGTTTGAATAATAAATCATCACATGGGTTGAGATGTGAAAGTGAGATAATTTCTCAACTGGTGCCACCAGAGGTTTTTCTGTTCATATTGGTTTATTGGCCAGAGAGACTAAGTGAGGGAAGCTGTGCATTTGATCCATCATCGATGCTCTTTTTTTGTGGTGGAGTACTAGTCTATTTTGATTCTTTGACAAAAATAGACTTTGCAATAGACCATGCAATCAATCTAATAGTTTAGGCTTTGTCAAATTATGTATGTCACTTATTCTTTGCCAGAGTTTAGTAACAATGAAAAGATGCACATCACAGTAGCTCATAGGTTGAATTTTATAATATATTTCACTATTGTGAAGAGGTATTTGAGGGAGAACAGAACTGATGTGCTTACAGAAAAAAAAAAAAAAACTATTAATACAGTACTTGAAAAGTTGTAGTATTTCTTTTAGTATCAATCATTCTTTTTATGTGGCAAACATTATTTTGGAAAAGAGCTTTCTGTTGTACACAAGTACTTATTATCCTTGACATTTGTCGCTTTAGGCCCAGTTTGAGAAGACCTTTTCATGTGAAATATACTGTAAGGTAAGCAGTAAAAGTTTGTGTCAATACAAGGTATAAATTAGCACTGTTAATTGACTGCAGGTTTATAATACCCTGAAGTCACCTCCTGGGAATGATCACTTTCAATACATTTTTTCATTGTTTCACCAGAGACAAAATAATTATTATTTATCTCGCAGTATGCCTATGGAGAACTGAGAGTTGTACTACTTCTCACTCTCGCTCATAAATCTCCTTGAATGGTTGGGGGAATTTGTATTATGAGCTCTGAGAAGTAAAGGTTTAAATCCTTATATTTGCAAGATGCATTGAAAAGTATTGATAGTCTTATCAGATTGAAACTAAGCATTTGTTTTATAAGTAAACTTGCCATTTTCTCCATACTGGAACTGCATAGGACAAAATGAGTTGATTTTAGTGACCACTCATTGGTAAAAGTGTTTAAAAAACTTTCCATAAATATTTTATTGGAGTTCCACTACATACCGTCATGAACCTAATTCAACAGGTGATATTGTCATATATGGTCCATATGACAAATATTAATATTAACATCTTCTTGGACCTGTATGAGATCTCACCTTTTTACCAAATGCAGGCCATTTTACTTCTCCGAGGTAGTTAGTCTCATCAATTTTAAATAAACCATTCCAAACACTATAGCGTCTGGTTCTACTAAAAGTAAAAGTATTAAATGCCAAGTTATAATAACTACAGGAGTTACCAGTAGATTATTTTAATTTTTGCCGACCCTGATGTACAAAATTCAAAATAATGATAGCACTGTAAATCCTCGACAATTTAAGCGCCTGTGGTGATCAAGGAAATTTGACAGAATTTGAATGCTGATTACTTCTGAAAGGAGAATGACTAAACAATAAAACATGTGCAAGCTATTTTGAAGTGCAAAATTCCCTTCAGTAATAAGCCCACCCATCTGCCTGCCCCTGCCCCCCCCCCTAAAAAAAATTCTCACAACCTTGCCTCAAAAAATATATTATTTTCCAAGTTGTTTTTCCAATTTGATTTTCTTTAATGCAGCTCAGCTGAGTTTCCAGGATATCTAATATTATTCCTTCTGACCACTTGCTTAACAACACTCACTTGAATGTTACAGTACAAAATCTATTTCACATTTTGTCTGTTACCTGAGCAAAGTAAATATTGATGTCGCAGTATTGTTGAAAGTAATCATATAGTATCATGAACAAATTTAAGTTTTTTAAGGGTGCACACCACATGTAGATTATCTCAAGTCCAGTAGCTGACCCTCGATAAAAGCATTGTTATATTTCATTCTTGGTACAGAAGTACAGGAGAATGCAGAAGTAATGTTCACACTATAATGTACAGGGATTACAGGTCAAATAAATTACTCAAATTCACATGGGCCTGGTTTTTCGAAAGCCGATTAAGCTAATCCAGGATTAATGAAATTCTTTCTGACGACCTCTCTGCCGATAAAATGCAGGGTTTTGTTCAAATATGGATTAGAAAGCTTGTTTTAGCTGAATACGTATCAAGGAAATCGTTGCAGGACAAAATCTTCACATTTTCAGGCTTATAAATGACAAGAAAGTTTACACCTAATCCAGGATTAGCCTAATCGTGCTTTGAAAAACCGGGCCCAGTGGTTTGCAGTCTAGGATTATGGTCTCTTAGTGACTAAATACCAAGTTTGGTCAAAGAGTTTGCATTAGCTTTAAACTTTCCATCAGTGAGCTTTGATTGAGAAATTTTAACAGCACCCAGATTCACACTGGCCAAGACAAAATGTAGACATAATTAGCTTCTGGAACCTACACTTTGTGGAGAAACTATTTTAAATCTTTTTCCCTAAAAAATATTTGAAGAAATGGTATAGCTGTACCTTCAGTTCAAACAATAATTAATTTTCTCAATCTCCAAAAGCAATCAAGAGATCCATTCTTGATTTCAAAACTAGTCAACCCATTCCTGTCTGAAAAATCACATATTTCTCTGGATCATCAATTTTGAAAAAATGGAGGGTGACACCAGAATAAATTATTGATCACCTTACAACAAGATACTAAAAGAGAAAATGGAACTAATGCTCTCTCTTTGGAATGAAAAATTTTCATTTATGTTTAAATGTTTTCCTTACTTTATTACCTATACTTATGACTGAGACCAGACAGGAACTTGCAGTTAAGGTGAACTCCAAAAGATATTATGAATAACACACATGGTGGGATCACTACAGCAATCTAAAGAAAATATTTTTTTACAAACCAATATTTAACTCAAATAATTTTCACACCTATAAAATATTCAGAGATCCATCATAAAAAATGGTTAATTTTAAGCTGCCAAGACTGTCCTGTGTCAAAGTCTTAAAAGTTTAGTTCATTTTGATGCTGTGACCAAAACAAAACAAGAGCTATAAAAATCTAGAGGAAACACCAAATATTTACCAACATTGCAACAGTAATACCTACATTGTATATAGAGAATAATACATGGGCACGTGGAGATATGAAATTTATCTTCGAGTGTTCATCTTGATATCTCATGAGCGAGCGAAGCGAACAAGTGAGATATTGAGATGAACATCTCCAAGCGTCCATGTATTATTCTATATATTTCATAAACTCTGGTGTGATACAGAGATTTCCACCACTAAGAAATGCAAAAACATGCAAGATCACTGCTTGGCTGATATTGCTGATTTCTCAGTGGTGGAAATCTCTATATCACACCAGAGTTTATACTCTTTAACATTTAGACAAATTATCTATAACAAACCAGTATATTATAGTAAACCATGGTAAACTGAGTTGCTGCATGAATAATATTGCTGTCAGCTCCATAAAATGTGCCGGCTGAGATTCATTAGTTCATCAGGGAGATTGGAAGGGACATTCACAATGCTCCTTTGCTGCAACAGGTCATAATGACAAATTTGTAAACAATAATATTATAGACAAAACCAAATACATAATTTATACCATTCTAATAATATTTACTTTTACAGTCTAAAATAATGGTAATAATTCTCATAAATATATACTGCAAGATAAATACTAAATTTCTATTCTGTAACAGAAATTGTAGTCATTAGCTTATTCTCTCAAAATCAACAGGAACACGAATTCTGTGTGTCCTCGCTAGCTTCATCCACTTCAGTTAATTTAGTTCCTCTGTGTGGACTGTTGTTGTAGATGTTGTTTGGAAGAGTGGCTTTATCCACACAGTTCTCCATGCGAGTCATCACCTGCAGTAAGAAATGAACTTAAAATGAGCAGTCATCTTCAGAATATAGTGAATAGCCATCATCAGATGGTCAAAAAATTGGCATGTGGTGTATATAGTGACAATAGTATGCATGTATAAAATGCAATAATATTAGTAAGGTGTGGCATTTCGGGTGGGAAAGCCAGTCTGGGTCCCCTTCATTGAGAGGTGGATCTCTATGGGGTTTAGAGGCAGGTGTGGGGTGGATCTACAATCACAGACAAAATTGTGTGGGACACATGCGTATCCTGAATGGCTCTCAGCTTACAGATTCAATGGCTATGTATCCCCCCTCCCCCCCTTGACAATCTTGAAGACATAAACTTGACAATGTACACACATCATGTCTTGGTTCTCTGCTTTTCAACATTGAAATGGGAGGGGGGAGGGGGAGTGTTATTGTTGTGTGACAGGCACAAATCATGTCTGTTGTCCCAACAATTTTGTCCAGGATTGTAGATAAGCTGAGGTACTGTATACAGCTGAAAGGACTTTGGCCAAATATCCGCTTTTCAAGCTCTTAATTTGTCATAAGAGCACTGTTAGGAACAGAAGGCTTCACAGTATTTGCATCTTACAAAATTTGTGAGTCTAAGGCCTGGGTCAAATGCTGTACTTCACATGAGCCAAACTCAATTACATTTAGGTCCAACCAAATCAATTAAGTTTGCCTGTTGAGTCAAATGGCAAACTTAATTCAGCCAAACTCAACTGAAGCCATTCTGGGTGGCTGCACTAGTCATGAAGATCGACCAGCTGCTCCAAATACAATCAGTCAAACTTAATTGGGTCAAATGCCGAACTTCACATGAACTTAATTCTCTGAATTGAGTTTGGCTCATGTGAAGTACGGCACTTGACCCGGGCCTAAGCGTTGATTAAAGCAGAGTTGAGGTACAAGAACAAGAGACTGCAGGTCTGCATGGTGTGGTGTGATACAGTGTGTATTATATTGTGATATAATGTGTAGAAGTTGCACCCACCTGATCCAGTAAGGCCTCAACAGATGCACTGACGTTTTGCCCTGTCAGTGCACTGGTCTCAAAGTACTTTAGACCTAAACTGTCAGCTAAAGATTTTGCTTCATTCTCATCAATGACTCTCTGGTCCTCCAAGTCTGCTTTGTTCCCTATTAACACTGAGGACACAAAAACATGGTCCATATAAGTTTCAGCCCACACCAAACTCTGCTCACCAATGGCTGCAGTAATGATCCTCACCAACAAGTTGACTGTGTCCCTCAAGTGCTAAATAAATTTACCAATATGTATCTTTGCTATAAAGGGGCTTTCATCTTGAGGACTCTGGTAAGATTGGAGGGGGGGGGGGGGGTTGCCTCATAAAAGATGGTAGGTAGGCTGGGGGTCGTTAGTTTCAGAATGCTCCATCAGAAGCATCACATTAATTTCGCTCCTGTCAGTGGTCAAATTAAATCTACTGAAGAAAGACACTAATAAAAAATATTTTCACATTATTTTACTTATATGTAATTGGACTAAAATAGTAATTGTTGGCAATAAAAAAGGTTTAAATCTCGATCTCCAGCATTTAGCATTATAACCATTAAATAAATGTTTACTACTTTGACCTGATAATCAATCCCAATAGATTAATTTATTTGCTGCTCTGATGCAGAACAACAATGCAGTTCTTTCATGTACATAGAATGTATAGTTCTTACAAATGGAAATAATTATATTGTAACTTACCAATGTCTGGGTTCTCGCAGTAAGCATGGGTTTGTAGTTGACTCAACCAGTTGCGGATGTTGACAAACGATTGTTCAAGGGTCAGATCAAACACCAGAAGAAAGCCCATGGCATCTCGGAAAAATGCTGTTGTTAAACTTCTAAACCTAAGAGTATAAATGAGCATATTTCATTGGTCAACATTCAATCTGATTACAATATCTTAGTTAACTTCAATTACAGTTCCATCACTTTTTTTGCATCATACATTGTTTGTCTACTGAAGCCAACCTTTCCTGCCCTGCAGTGTCCCAGAGCTGTAAATGAATTCTTTGTCCTCTTGATGACCTTGTTGATCCATCGGAATTCAGAGGATGGTGAATCTGAAAGCCAAGTATATGACTTAGCTTCATAAAACATGCTAGCCATAGAATTAAGAAAACACCTAAACCAAAAACACCAAGAATGGCTTGCACAGTTTACTAATAACACTGATATATACTGAAAAAAAAAAAAAAAAAAAAAAAATGAAACAACAAGATTACAATACGTTCCTAAGGAAGTCAGGGCATGAGTGCTGTCTAAAAGCGCACAGACTTACACTGTCAGATTTAAAATGGGTAACACAAAACACTTGTGTACAGTAATGATTTTGTAATGTGATTTGTTTGTTGTATTCACTGTTTAGACATGAATTACCAAACTCAGTTGACCATCAAACGCCCAAATTCACATACTTTCATGACCAAATTAATATTCACATAAACACCAATTTTCTCTTTTCATTCTGGCTCACCAGAGATACAGTATATTTATCATACAGAAAGGACAAAAACAGTGTGGGCATAACACACCATGTGGATAATTTGGTCAGATAAAAGCTCATAATACTATCAATATTCTCCCTATATCACTGATATTTTTCTTCTTGTTTAATGCATTCAATAATTTGTATAATTTATGGCTCAGGAGGAAAGGCTCAAACACAGTCAGTAATTTTATAGCTAAATTTTATAGCTAAATTTCTAGATAAAAGGTTTGTGGCTTATAACTTCATTGTAATGTTCTGTGAGCACTTTAAATCACTCTGTACATGGAAAAAATGTTATACAATATATATAACACCTCCACCCCTGTGGCAAGCAATTATGTCAGAAGCAGGTGTGTTATTGAAAGGTTGAGAAAAAGTTTTATTTGGAAGCAAGCCACAAATGTTACTTCGATAAGAAATCGCCTTTTTAGGCTGCTACAGTTTTTCTCGCATCGTGAAACGAGCAAAACTACACAGACAATAAATATGTCATATAAACATGATGACGTGATTTAGTCAAATAATTCCTCTGGTCTTGGATTGTACTCATGCAGTGACTGCCAGGGTGACGGTTTCTATCCTTGAACAATTAACGGAGAAGATATTTCCACGAACTACTTTGTCGAACGTAAGACGTAGAATCGAAACGAAAAAACAAAACTGAATTTCTGAATGACAAACAATTCTTACGAGAGTGCATGACAGCAATAGGTATAAATGTGTCATGATCATCAAAATATATCGTGTGCAAGCTTTTGACTCATAAATGGGGTCTTCAAACATTAAAAAAAAACCTGGTTTAATGTTTTGTGGCTATTTGTTCGACCAGAATCATTAAACTGCATGGGAAATTCGGAATTGGTGCGCCAGGCAAAATTTTTTGAAATGTTTATTGAAATATCCCGACTCGAAGGTTTAGGGTGAATATTCAGCGCAAAGTCATTTTTGATATTGCAAACAAACAGCCTTTCCTGTGTTTCAAGGTGATCAGAGAACAGTGCGAAAAATACTAATTACAAGAGCATGAAATATTCCTTAAAGACATTTATGTCATGCAACATACAGATTTTCGAAGTTAATACTTACGACTTTCTTCTCGCGGAAGTCAATTCCAACAGTCGATATGAACTTCGGATTGAACACTCCGTCTGTATACTGGTACAACACGCTCGTTTTACCCACGCCAGAGTCGCCAAGCGCGAGAAATTTGATTAGATAGTCGTACTCCGCACTTTCCGCCATTTCTCGGGAGTTGTTCTTCACTGATGTTTATCTAACCGACTATTTGATTGGTCAGATTATTTACTTCGC
Organism: Plumapathes pennacea; assembly: GCA_964036295.1. Classification (NCBI taxonomy): domain Eukaryota; kingdom Metazoa; phylum Cnidaria; class Anthozoa; order Antipatharia; family Myriopathidae; genus Plumapathes; species Plumapathes pennacea. The sequence continues at coordinate 3,915,022 of OZ038463.1, forward strand.
GCACTCTGATTGGTTTGCACCCTTCATGGGTAGGGTCAGTCAGTGCCGAACCAAAACAATTTTCGCATTGTGTGAATTTTTTTGTGTGGAGCTTTTCTTCTGGACATTTCATATCTCCAAGGTACTTTTTTCTTCTGCATCCCGCCTGTATCCAGAGGGAAAGCGATAGGCCCCTCTCCTACCCCCCACCTCCCCGAAGTATCCGAGCAATCGCCAAGGCTATTTTTGACATTTCTTTTCATTCTCAAAACATTGCCAAATTAAGCGGTCCAAATTTTGTTTTTAGTGACGTGGAGACTTTAATTTGCAGCAAATAATTTGTTTTTCATCGAATCCTCAGAGCCTAGTCATGCCATAGTAATAAACTACAGATTGAAAATTTCTCAAATATTGTTAGCGCGCTGCAGACTCCGCCAGTGGCATAATTCAACTTATTTTGTTTAGCACCGGCCGGAGAAGCAGCTGGATATTGAGAGGGTCGAGTTAAATTTAACTTTCAAAAGTCTATTACCCAGCTGTCAAATTCAGCGATTTTTGTTTTTGTTTTTGACATACAGTTGTGGACGTGTGTCACCAAATCACGTGATCCAGGGTGTTACTCGCTCACGGGTACCTGTTTCCTGAGCAGCAAAGAACAAGCAAGTTCTAAGACTCACTAAGCTGCAAAGAAGGCCGATATATCTATGTAGACCTGTATTGTCAGCCGAGCGTGATCCGTCATGACGCAATGTCTAAGAATCTTGGCCACATTCAGTTTACAGACAGCCGAACTGGGGGCAAAAAATGAAATGCTGCGATATTTCGAACACACATCAGCAAGTCAGTCAACTTCAGCTTCTTAGTCTCCATCTTCCGACCTCTTAACATGAGAATAATGATAAACAGTGATTCAGTATTGTAGGGTCAACTGTCTTTTTGTTTTTTTCCGTCGGGAATTGTAGAAAAACGAATCGGGGGCAAAATCTCCTATGGCTTCAGCAACTCGCCCCAAGAATTCCTCAATACACTAATGACAGTCAGTTACGTGGCAAACTCTCAAGCTAACTGTCGAAATATTCACTACAGATTCAATATCAAGCTATGTACACTTACAACGCGCTTCTCCCTGAAGTCGATTCCAATGGTCGGCACAAAGCGAGGGTTGAAGTGGCCATCTGTGTATTGATAGAGCAAACTAGTCTTACCGACCCCCGAGTCTCCCAAAGCGAGGAACTTGATTAAACACTCTCTTCCTTGGTCAAAGCTCTCCGTCATCGTATTGAGGTTAGCGGGAATATCCTGACAGAATGTCTGATTCCCCTCCGACGAAGTTGAGGGAGGAAAAGGAAATCGTGCAAAACACTCCCTTGCTCAAAAATGACATCACACGGTCTAATCTTAGTTACTGACTCTTTGTATCAATTTTATCGCCACTGACTCACTCGTCAACTGTTTCTGTTTTGACCTGTCCAACTTTTCTCGGTAAGAGTACGCAGCTCGTTGTCTCGCTCGATTCACTGCTCCGAATATTAGTTGAGATTTATATACTTATTGTACGGCAATACAGATAACAGCCGGGTTGGCCAATTGTTTGCCTTTTGTATATTGTAACGTAGCCCTCTACCGGAACGTCAACTCGTGACTTTTTCCCTGGCTTCTCAAAAGAGTTAAAACGCGCCGTTAAGTGGAATCTCGAGTGCACAATTATTCTGCGCATACTTGAATATGGTTTCCAAAAAGTGGCATTTGAATGGTTTCCAACAAGAGTGCGCGCGCTTGAATGGTTTGCATTTGAATGGCTTCCCACAAGTGCAACGAACACCCTGATCCACCTGTTGGTAACATGAACGTGTTACACGGGCCGATTTCGTCATCAGTTCAATCCGGTCAAACCGACGACGCGCAACCACAATAAAAACTGCAGGAAAATTTGGCATTGCTGGCGTACTGCTCGATGTCTGAGAAAGCTTCAATAATATAATATGCAAAAGCTGAGAAATGCTCCTTGTGGGATATAGACACAAGATACCCTAGCTGCCACTGCTTTGGTCGGATTATTTCGCGGTTTTAATTTAATCCCACGACAGCACATTCCACAGCCAAATTGAGTATATGTTGGCGAGAATTCTCTGGTGAACTACAGCCACGGACAAAAGCTTCAGGGAAAGCCTGTAATGGCGGCTTTTGCCTGAGTGAGGGATACTTGCGACGTGGCTCCCTTGGATTTCAATAATTTTTACATGAAGGTGTAGATAATTATAAAAAATTAGAAGCTTTGGGAGCGTACAAACCTAAAGCCATTCCAGTTGGAGAATATTTGATGGACAGACAAGCCAAGGAAAGCTTGAACTAAGAGATCTCGAGCAGACAATTATCCGCGCGATGATAGCATGATCTGCTTGTTATTTCAGAACAAGTCAACTGAGACGTAGCAGACTTGATTGCAGCAGGATTAGAAGACGCATTCAGCCAGTGTTGACATTTATCCCCAAATCCTACATAACGATTTAACAAAATACCTTGTCACGTTTTGTAAGGTGCAGCCGTTAGCATGACTGTTGTAACATTCTGTGCACGTCTATGCACATAAAACAGTCTAGTGTACATTATTATATATACGACGGTTTGTGAGGACTTTGTCTTGTTTACAAGTGTTGTTCTGGAACGTCGCCAGAGTATAACTACTAATCCTAACCCAAACCTTTGGGGTGAGATAACCACTTCCGAAAACACACACACACATCACACATCACACGCACACATCACACGTAAACCCAGTCTGTATTTTTTTTAGACTTGCCCCCAGTTAAAAGTATAGTAAGTACCCAGAACGCAATGTTTAGATGTTTTGTTTTAGATATAACGGAACCTCTATAAAGGAGACTCGGGACACGGAAAAGTGTCCCCTGAATGGATGTGTCCCTTGATTGGAGGTAATCAGTAAAATGATTATATGAGGGTGTTTATTTTTCATAGCAAAGACAGGTGTCCCCTTAAAGGAGGTGTCCCAAAGTAGAGGTTCCACAGTATTCATAACCTCGCCCAAACAATAAAGCTAACCCTCATTTGTTCAAAGGTCCCCCACACTGTGCCAAAAGGATCGCACACCGGGTGTGATCGCGGGTTCAAGGAAAACAATTCCTATACAAATTAAATGTGACATGTACAATGAGTGCAATAGTCATTTTTGTATATAAATGGTACTGAGCCTTGCGTGCTTTGGTTTTAATAAAATGCCTCCACACTCAATTGTATAAATATGTCGATATATAATACTGTGAGAGATCAAGATATGTTGATACGATCATCTATTTTAGTACAATAACGACAAGCTATTGTTATGAAGTATTTTTTCAAGCAATATCCGGAAGAAGCCACGTTTATGCCAGACGAATAAATAACACGTCTTTAGTTTCCCTCGTGGCGGGGCTGACGATTTAGCGCGTCCGCTACAGCGGTCATTGACGACTTTCAAAATGCTTCATCCAAATCCGCTCAGTGCATCAATTTTCGTTCTTCTCTGGATTCCTGTAGGTGAGTAATCAGTTATCGTCAATTGAACTCGTTATCGTAAAAGAGCGCCGAGCTTAAGCAGGAAGGGTATGATCGCTTGTCGAACCACCGAAGTGCCGCGAGAGTTTCATGGTTTGTGACTGCGTTTCCTGCCTCAGTTCACCACCAGACTTTTAGCTACAGAGGCCTCAGCTGATACACTGGCTGGGATATTTTTAAGTTCCTGTGAGCACCATATATCTTTGCATAGTTTGGGTTGGTGTGAATAATGCTGTCCGAACGTCCTAAGGTAGTTCCGCCTCTTGACTCTGACGAAGGGCGAATACTCAAACGCATTGTTGCTGTCTAATTGGTAATCATCCTTACCCAGCTGACGATATAATCATTGCAGAGTGTGACAGTCATCGTTATTGAATTTCGGGCCAACAAAAGGTTTCCCTTTAATAGTAGATGATTTTACCGCGCCTTTTGCGCATATAATAGAGAAAGAGTACAGAAAACTATAAAACCATCTTAGCACGCCTAAAGAATCATACGATTCACAAGTAGACTTCACTAGTTGAATTAGTGATATAGGGAAGAGATCCTTATGTTGGTTAGTAGTATGTGGTTAGCATTCCTGACTTCAGTGCCAAACACAGCACCGAGTGCGGTCCGTTATCAGCCTTAGTTGGTGATCGATCTACCAAGCAAGCTTAGTGAACCGTGTTTATTGATTCAGGATCTGGAATTAGGAAGAATTAAAAATCTTGCGGAAATTGTAAGATGCTTATGTTTGCGTGTAAAGCTCCGAAAAGCGGAAGTCTCGGGCAGCTGTTTGGTTTATAGAACCATACCACGAAACTATGTTAGTTTGTACTGTGTGGCTGGAATTTTAACGAAACATAGCATGCTTATGGTGGTCGTGGAATCAACAAATCGGCCAACCGGTAAAACCGATTACACATGAGCTAAAAGGAAGGCCGTAAATGTCATTACGTTTTCGGTGGGCTGGCCTGAAGAATGGCACACACACGAATTACTGATCGCAAGAATTCTTGTGCCAAATTCTTGTTGATTTGTTGATGTGTGTGTAAAGTTAGAAGTGACTGATCCACCTGTTGACAGCTCGACGTCAGTGCCATACAAGGGGAGAAAAGAAGGCGGTGGGGGGGGGGGGGGGGGGGGGGCAGTCGGGAAGCGGATCGTGAAGCCACAGTTTGAAGTTTATCAAAATTTATGATAACATATGTTTGACAGCACAACTTGATACGCTTCTATTTTATCACCTATATAAATATCCAGTAACTGACACAAGGCTGAAGGTTGTTTTAGCTGTGTGTAAACAATCTCGTTATATCAAATTTTAGCGGCTTTTATGTTGCGTAACTGCATGTCTGTCAAAATAGTTGACCGCGTTTTTACGAAGGTTGGCTATTCATTCACGCTTCCTGCGGGTAAAAGAATGTTTTTTGTATTTAACAAAACGGCGTAGTTCGTGCGTGCACCGATCGATTTGCCCGCATTTCACTGGTGACAGTTACATATAGAGTCATACCACCCAGCTTCTTTCATTTTGGCCAAGAGGCCATGGCAACAAAAGTCGCGTGGCGCATTGCCCCATAGCAACGCAATGGAAGGCGAGGGGGTCAAGCTATTCAGACATGCAACACTTTGCCATCAAAAAGGTCGTGAGAGGCGGATCGTGAAATCCCGACTTTATATTTATCTTTGCAGTTAATTTATGATTTAACTGTAATTGCAATTGATGATTGTAATCATTGAACTAACCGAGGCTCTCCTTGCGACCAACTCGTAAGCAACCAATTCTAGCTACGATCTCCATTGTGAAATCCCGTTTGAATTATCGCTTAGTTAAACTCTGTAACAAGCTCTCGCAAGCGACAGCTCCCGCAAGCGACCGCGAAAGCTTTTAACCTGCTGTCGCTTGCTTGTGAACTGTGTTTCTTTTTCCTCCCCAGCTGTTGGCTTGCAGTGTTTTCAATGTCAGAGCACTATCTCCAGGGAGGACTGTTTAAAGCGCAAGCAAACTGTGACCTGTGATCGTAATAAGGACAGGTGCGGTGCAATGACTTTTGATGGATCAATCTATTCCATGGACTGCTATGATTCACAAACATGCGCAAGCACGATCGCCACTAAAGCGTGCAAAGATGGAAACATTGGCGACAAGTGCGGCTTGTCTTGCTGCTCTTGGGATTTTTGCAATGACGGAAGACCTGAGCCACCCTCCAGAGCCCCGGGAACGAAACAAGGTCGGTGAAAAGGTCAAAGGTTAAACGGTCAATTAAAAAAAGAAAAAATGGGTTATTTGTAAACAAAAATGGTCATAATTTATAGACAAGGTTAAGTGAGAACATTGTCACTGAATGCCAGAAAAGGTCAGCATTTAAAAAGAAGCAAGTGCTAATTAAAAATGCTGGAAATAAGATCAAGGTTAAGAGACATTTTAGAGACAAAGTCAAATGTCAGCCATCGGTAATTTTTGTTGTGCTCTTCCAGGTCTCAAGTGCCACAAATGTTTTAGCTCAGAATCTTGGCGAGACTGCTCCAGAAAACAAACAGAAGTAACCTGCGAATCATCGGAAGATCTCTGCATAAGAACATTCTTTCTTTCCCCTGTAAAAGGAACGAATATGAAGATCTATGCCAAAGGTAAGACACGAAGGGAAGAAGAGGGAGAACTAGAAACTAGAAACTAGAAAGAAGAAACGGGAGTACCAGTAAGAAGTATAGTGAATAAAATGGACAGTTTGCAGGGGAGTTTCTTACAATGCTCTCATTTTTTCTTTGTTGCCTTGATTAAATATAATTATAAGCGCTGGACGTTTCACTGCCTCGCTACTATCTTTTATTGGAGGGAATTTTGCGTTTTTACCTTTTTTAGGTTGCGCTTCGGCGTCCTTGTGTGCAAGTTCTGGAGTTTGTCAGTCAATTTCTACGGAACAAGGGAATTCCACGTGTGAAGTTTCTTGCTGCTCGAGTGACCTTTGCACTCAAGGTGAGAAGTCACAATGTTTACATGTACAGCGTAACGAGGGGCTTGGGATCGAGTTCGAAGCTTGTTTGTGGTTTTTCACTTAAATTTGACTTTCAAAACTTTAAAGTAGCGCAATAACCCCTGAATATAACCTGGAGCTGTGACCACTAGTCAAATAGAAGTTCACAATCAGTGTAATCTTTTGCATCTTCAAATTGAATTTGGATAGACGAACGCGTGGCAGTAAAATGGTCAAGTTCCGCTTCAAGTTTTATTCTTGCTTAGTCAAATAGAAGAGTTAATAAAACATTGAAACTAAACTTTGTTTGCCACGCTTTGGAAAATTTTAGACTTGAGGTTGTTGTGTCTGAGCCAATGCATTGTTTATGACGTTCAGCATGGGTGCATTTACTTTACATCTTTTCAGATATCAACGCCTGCAACTATAACCAGGTCGACTTCATGTTGATACAGTTCTAAGTTTTACCATCCCGCCAGCGCAGACCAATCGAACTGTTCTCACAGAAGTGATATCTTAATACATTATTTTTATTGCTATTCACAGAAAAGACTTTCACCTGTTTCGAGTGTGCCAGCTACGATTCAATGGCCGATTGTGAGGAGAACCAACAGTTTGTCACGTGCCATCCACATAAAAACCGCTGTGCCACAAGAGCAACTACTCAAGGCTCATACTCTCAGTTCCTGAAGTATTGCACAACTAAAGCCAGTTGCGAGAAAGACCTTTGTGTGAGGAGAAGTTCGCCCGATTGCCGACTGCAATGCTGTGAAGGAAGTGACTGTAACAAGTTCAGCAGGGGTGACATATTTGCGCTAAGTAACGTTGCATTACTTATATACGTAGCAGCAACTTGGTCTGCGCTATAAATAGATAAAGGTTTCCTCACCATCGTACCCAGAGGCCCTTCTAACTCCCGACGAAACGGCAAACGAACCAATTTTGGACAATCCTGATTGGTTGTCGTCACAATGAGTATGCAGTACGATACTTTTAAGAATCGGTCCGTTCCAGAGCCTTTCGTTTTCGTTGAACATGCGCCGAAAAGGTCAGTAGCGTCTGGGTACGAGATGAAGGATTCTTGCTTGCACTTAGATTTGTAATGGTTTATCTGTAACAACCAATGTGACGTAGTTATCAACTGTAGATATCTGACTACACAGAAGAGCAGCACTTATAAAGATAGAAAACAACGTATAATTACAATAGACCAGTGGCGAGTAATTTGGTCAGATAGCAGGAGACATTGTGATCAGTGAAAATTTTGTACACTACATTGATGATCTCAAATGTGTGGATGAACCTAAAAGATGAACAAACTAATGTGCCAATAAACCTACGAACATACAAACAAATGTGCCGATTAACCTACGAACCTACTAACAAATGTGCCGATGAACCTACGAACATACGAACAAATGTGCCGATGAACCTACGAACATACGCGAAACGACGAAGCGACGAAGCCATGAACCGGCACATGAACAGTCTCACGGATACTATCAATGAGTTTGTCAGTATCAATGCCTTGTCATTTTTATCACGGTACCTTGTCTCATACACTTTAAATTAAAAAGTTATTGTGTTATAGTTTTTGTATCAAAGAAGTTAATAAATAAATAAATAAATAAATAAATAAATAAATAAATAAATAACAGCAAATCGCCAGGTTCAGCACGTACAGTATGTCGTCACTGGTATGACCTCACTTTACTAAGAGCCACACAGCGGCCATTTTGAAACATTAAGCAACCGCCTCGAAAGTAGAAAGATGGCAAGTCAAGCGGATGGGCAGTTCTCTCAACCTGAGCAAGTTCGAGGCCAAATATTCAACGTGGGACCTCGATACACCGAGTTAAAATACGTAGGAGAAGGGGCGTATGGAATGGTGTGGTAAGAACTGAGAATTTTTTATGCTACTCCGATCCGGCGCCCGATACATTTCCCATTTATCACTTGTGTCGCCTGTTTTTTCGTTTCTGTTCTATCAGCTCTGCACAAGACAACAAAACAAATGAGCGTGTCGCTATCAAGAAAGTCAGCCCTTTCGAGCATAGGACACATTGCCAAAGAACTTTGCGAGAGATAAAAATCCTCTGCAGGTTTCAACATGAAAACGTGAGTATTAATTAATATTTTGTGAATTTGTGTGTCACAGATTGATTTAACTTGCCGTTCATTGTACAATGTAGCACTCGAGTTCCTAAGTAAGGACTAGGAATTGTTATTTGGTACACTAGTTCAAGCTTTGTCGACATCTGAGATACTGTTAATTCGAGCTACAATTTGTCGTCTTGAGAAATTCGGTATACTCGAGCTAAAATATTTTGATGAGCTGGTTTCATTTTTAACTAGTCGATAAATTGTCACCAATCGTCTCTTTCAAAATGTTTGACAAAGGCGTTCTAACTAACTAAGGTGTGATACTTGAAACTCAATTATTGTTTAATGCAGTAGACTTGGGAATAATACGCTTGGTCTGCTTGCAGATTATCGATATTCTGGACATTCTGCGGGCCCCAGAAAAGAAGGACATGAAAGACGTGTATCCTTTTATTTTGATACTTCCCAGGCCGGTCAGTTACAATTGAGCTGCAATGTTTCATAAGTATTAGAATGATGTTTTTCGGTAAAGTTACATATGCGCAGAGGGTAATCTATACTGACGCACGGGCGCGCATGCTTCTATTTACCAAACACTGTCAACAGACTTTAGACTTCAACAACAGCCAGACCAAGAACAACGCATAACGATGCGTCATCTGAAGTCAAATCAACCACAATATATCTTAAACAGCAAACGAGGCAAAAACTATTATAAGTCTCGGTCGTTAACTGCGGAAATAATCTGTCTACCCCTGAGTTTCCTCTTTTCGTGAAACTACACTACATCTCATTATTTATTTATTGTAATTGCAGGTTGTGGTGGGTTTAGCTAATAAATTTACAGGTTGCCTCTGCAAAAATGTGAATAGTTTGTTGTCTTTTATTAGCACGATGAAGAAGTTTATCGAATGTATAAGATTTTTGAAATATGTAAATGTCCCACAAACCGTGTAATATTACCAGGAAATAATGAGAAACTATAATTATAATTATGTTGAAAAGGGTCGGCGTTATGAACCACTGCAAATGCTTTTGTTTACATCCGGGAATCCAATTCTTGCTAACTTGCTCGGCCCAGCTTTCATTCGGCCGGTGTTCGTCGACGTAGAGATGTACTTGCTCCGACGACGTTTAGTATTCCGCTAACTGACCGCGCGATTAGGATCTGGGACGATCACACAAGCCAATGAAAACACCTCTAGAGGGAAGGGCAACCACGTGTTGAGATCGTCAAGCATGATTTAGCATTTTTACCTTTATTTGAATGTTTTTTAAGTTTACTTGTGGAATAGCAGTTGTGAAATAATTATGCAATTGTTTTATTGCAACAGTAGTTTAGCAGGTCTGGACTTGGACAAAATTGACACAAACCTCTTTGAAACTTACCTTTAGTTGGTTGTCCCTTTTCACCTCGCGAATCATTATCAATGGGTGAGAGAGGACAAATTTAGAGAAATTTCTATGGCTATCAAGTGACTCTCAACATGGTCATTTTGTACAAATTATGGAATTTGAAGGATGTGTCAAACACATTTTCACAATAAGCCACAATCTCGTACCCAGACCCTCCGATGTCTTACGCGCATGCCCGACGAAATCAAAGGCTCTGAGAGAATCCGATTTTAGATTACCCTGATTGGTTATTTCAAATACAGTGCAAAACAACCGGAACAGTGGCGATGAAGTTTGCGGGGACCCAGTTGATTGCATCTGCATAAGGCAGCAAAAATAACAAGATGAAGCAGTCCTCCAGATTGCAACTTGACCCAACGGTGGCTTTGCAACCAAATTCTGGCCCCAGCTGTCGTTGTTTAAACGCGGCCTTCGCGATCGAGCACTTCAAAGTTTGAAGCAACCTCCCGTCGGTACATTATGTCTTCAGGCAACTTTGAAGCACATTTCTGTCCCTGAAGAACCAGCTGAGAGCGACGAAGTGAAGTGTCAAGTCAGATATTTGTACTCGTGCCATATGCTGTCGTTTCGATAAGTCCAACTCAGTGACTCTTTATTATAGTGGTAATTTGTTTTCTGTGCAGCTGCTTTGTATTTGCCCGATACGTGCACGGATTATGCGTACGGCAATCTTCATATACATCGTGAGCATGTCAACCTGATCAGGCCAACAGAGTTACTGTATTTGCAGCATATCGATAAAATTAGTCCATCAATCGGTGAACTTGTCGTATAAAAAATCCGTTCGTGCAACGGAACATCCTTCTACGGTGTGACTTTTTAAAATTTGATGTTTCCTTTCAACGATATAGTGCTGTTTTATTCCCTTTCAAACCCCATACATAACAATAAAAGCTGCAAAAATACCAAAATATATCTGGCTTTCCATTTACCCACGGGCATGCGCAGAAAAACCGGAAGTCCGAGAATCGCGGACTTGCCGAAATGGATTTGCCTGTGATTTCGTCGGGCATGCGCGTAAGACATCGGAGGGTCTGGGTACGAGATTGAATAAGCCACGGCTTTCACAATCATGCGCACTAATAGTACTTTTTACTCTCCACATAAGCGAGTGTCTGTCAAGTAAGCCTCTCTGTACTCGATCTTGGATTTTTGTCTATATAATAGCACTAGAACCATAGAATATTTAGTTGTACACTCTGCCCGCAACGTTTTATCGTCTGGTGGCCCGCCAGAAAATCTGCGCTTTACGAACTGCGAATGATTGTAAAAGTGACTTATTCCACGTTTTAGCTTGTAGTAGGTAGCTTGAAGATCTTGACCTCCTAAAAATATAGATCCTTGTGAAAGCAGTAGCTGTATTCAGCAGTTATTTTCTTTAGCGTCCGGTGTGACACAGATACATCGTACAGCGGTTAATGGAGACCGACCTATTCAAGTTGCTTAAAACCCAGAAACTGAGTGACGACCACGTGTGCTACTTTCTGTATCAAATCCTGCGCGGTCTGAAGTATATCCACTCCGCCAACATCCTCCACCGCGATCTGAAACCAAGCAACCTGTTGCTGAACTCGACGTGTGACTTGAAGGTAGGGACCTTGATAATTTGTGCAGCTTTAAAAACATTTAACTTTCAACTATTAGCTGAAATTAAAAATTTACGTTGAAGAGAAAACATAAAACTGTTATTAGGATGTTCACTTAAACAGTGCTGTTAGACTATACTCATTGAGAACTGTCATTTGAGTGGTCACACCTTTAGGTTTATTTGACTAACATGAAGTCCGCTCAATACTAACGTAAAGACTTGAGATCTTTTCACAATTTGACAGCTCAAGAGCTAGACATTTTCTTGGTTGTTTTTGACAGCGGGCTAATGTTAGAGTACTTTTATTTTCGTTTAAAATTGAGGGAGGTTGTCCGTTGGTAATCCGTAGGGTGTCATATATCGGCAGAGACGATTAAAACGCTGTAGTATATCCCCACGTGATCATTTTATATTTCCCCACACAGATTTGTGACTTTGGATTAGCTCGAGTGGCCGTCCCAGACCCCGATCGCTCGAGTTTCTTGACGGAGTACGTAGCAACGCGTTGGTACCGAGCGCCAGAAATCATGTTGAACTCAAAGAACTACAGCAAAGCTATAGACGTGTGGTCCGTCGGCTGCATTTTGGCTGAAATGCTGTCCAACCAACCGCTCTTTCCAGGAAAACACTGTATCCAACTTTTAAAGAAATATATTTATTTTTGAGTGCACTTTGTTTTGAAAACCATTATGATTTAACAGACTTTTAATTACTGATATGCACTGGTCAGTATCCGAAAATGAAGGCAAATATCAAGTTTCCCTATAAGCTGCACTTAGTTGAGTTAATGAGTCATTAGTGTTACAAAAAAGAAAAACGTATTCCATATAATCACTTTGATGCAAACAAACAAACAAGCAAGCAAGCAAACATAATCAACAACAACAACAACAACAACAACCAAACATACCTTAATCGACAAACTAACCCTTGAACTGTTACCTTGTTGGAAATGAAGTGACAGATTCTGGGCACAGTAACGTAGTTGTTCTCTTTGTGGCATAAAGGTGTTGGGAGAGTTTTCAATAAAGAATTTTAGCTTGTATATCAGTAGTCTGCTTGCAGCCGTTTTTGTGGTCGCAATACCTTGTGCCCCTCTCCTTGTGCGACCACAAAAACGGCTGCGAGCAGGCTAGTATAATCAGGAATTAAGTGTCAGGATGATTAGGGTGGATTTACTGCCATGAAGTGCTGTGAGTTTGTAAAACAGACTATAGTTTTGTAACTTGACAATTTTGTTAGATCTTGATCAGCTAAACCGCATTCTGGAAGTCTTGGGTACACCAGACGGTGACGAGCTGAAATGGATTGTAAACGAAAAGGTGAATACAATTATATTTATGGTGTACGTCCATTATTTGTAGGTGTTAAATGCTTTCGCTTATATTCGTTCGTTTCCTATTTTATTTATCCCCATTCTCTAACATTGTTTTTAAAATCTCCTAATCACATGCAGTCTTGTTGCTTTTGCTGCAAATTCAAGATTCTCTAAAAGTAGACCGTTTGTTTGTTTGCTTGTTTTTAGGCCAGAAGCTACCTGCAATCCTTGCCGCGTAAAGAAGGAATCCCCTGGACAAGGCAGTTTCCCTCAGCAGATGAAAAAGGTTATCTACTTTGTTTTATCCGCTCTGCACGAAGCTCTCTCTCTCCTTTGTTCAACTTCAGACAGACGTAATCTCTTAATTGTACTTGACAGATTGCGATGGTCAAATAAAAGGAACACATATTTATGCGTAAAGTTTGAAAGGAGAAGATGAAACTCCGGCATATTCGAGAGCTAAATTGGTTGATGTGAATTGTTCTCTGTTCTGCAGCACTAGACCTATTAAAGAAGATGTTGATTTTTGACCCCGGGAGACGGATTACTGTGGAAGAGGCGCTAGCCCATCCATTTTTGGAGCAGTACTATGACCCTGATGACGAGGTGAGAATTAAACTTTGGCCCTGTGTTGACTAGGTGCTTCAGCTTCTATTTGTAAAACTTTGTCGGACAAATACGCGAACAAGCTAAGGGTGTCGGGAGAATCAAACGAAAAAGTAAGCATCCTGCGTTACTATGAGAACCGAATCATATAGACACGGTAAGCGTCAGTTACATTGTTATTATTGATATCAGTAATAAATAATGGTAAATTTGTAACAAAACTTTGTTATAAACTTACTAGGAAGGCGCTCAAGTAACAGGGTGTTTTGCAGTGAAAATACAAAACAAGAACAAAAAATTGAGAACGAGAACAAAATAGAATCAATATCAAAACAAAAATTGTCTAAAGGTAGTAAAAATATTGCCCCAAAACATTTTGAAACTTTTTTTCCAGCCAGTTGCAAAGGAAACTTTTAAATTTGACAAAGAGTTTGATGATCTACCCAAAGAGACGCTGAAAGGTAAAAATATTTGTATCTTTCTACTTCTGTCTGTGTCTGCCACCAACCTGCCTGTGCTTAAGAAGCTGTCCCCTTTACAGTTCTTTATGTGTGTGTCTGCACCCAGCTTTATCAGTATTGAACTTTCTGCGCAAAGCTGGGTCAAATCCTTTCTATTCTTTAATAGAAATAATATTTGAGGAGACTCGGCGCTGGACGGGAGAATGACTTGTCATAAAGTTACACAGTATTAACAATGGTGAGTTCTGGAGAGTATTTTTCAGCTCAGTTTAGATGATTCTCATTTCGCTTAGTAAACGCATTGCATTCTGTTTAGTGCACAATCCGAGAGTTAGCAGCATCACCTTGCACGTTATTTGGATCTGAATAACATAAATAAGGAACATAACTTGCACAAGTCCATCTTTGCCCATTGCTGGTCCACCGGTTGGTTTGGGAGAAAGAATCTTTTTAGATCTTGTCAAAATCCGGAATGAGGTTTGTTTTAAACTGGATTACATGAATAACATAAAAACAACGCTCTTATTTGAAGAAATTGCCATGACGTTTTACTAAGTATTTGGAGATAAAAACAACCTGATGGTATTAAAAGATGTAAAGGAGAGAAGGACTCATTCCTTGAACTCCTGGCTCATTGTTTGTTTACAATCCAATTTTTAGGAACGTTAATTCGCAAGAGAAAGGAGACCAAGATGGCAGTGATGTATTGTTTATTCATTTGACTAAATAACAACAAATCAACTTTTGTTGTAATTTCACATGTCCAGAGTATGGTTATGTCTTCAGCTGTAACTTTCTGGTGTGGAAGAACTCTGAAACGGTAGAAGAAAAGCAAACTTAATATATTATTTTTAATTACTGATACTGCTACATTGTGAAAAAAGAGAGACGAATTGGTTAAAAATTTGGGGATATTCCGGGACACAGGCAATGGACAGTACTGACTGCCATGTCCAGTCCGTCCATGCATGCAGTGTTTAAATAATTGTGCACAAATAAAACGTGGAACTCTAAAGCATGTCTTCTTTTAAGTCGATAAATTTATTTTAGCTAAAAGCCCAACGTGCTTCACAAGTCAAGTCGGAAACTGAATGTTACTTCCAATAATGCAATGCAGCTTGGCACACGAAGCAATTCTGTATTAGGTTTTTGCACTACAGCTGCTGATAGGTCAACTTAAAGGTTTTTTGTGTCTACTGCGCTTGTGCAAGAAGACACTATGCTATTGAGTGTGTACTGTAAGTAAAATAAAAAAAAAGAATCGATATAAGGTCACGTTTTAATAATCGGGACCAATGAAAAGCAGCAATGGTTTGTTCGTAAAGTTGGAGCAACTGCCGACCATATATCAACTTCGCCATTGGCCGGCCATATTTGAAGACAAAAGCATTATCGTGTTTATAGTTAAATTGAAGTTAATTAAAGGCTTTATGCGTACCTAACACACTTTACAACTTTTTTTGCAGTACACCAGCATGTAGCGAGGGTTTTTGCTGCACTCTCCCCGTTGTGCCCACGAGGGGCAGTTTTGATGCCGATCATTGCAACCTAAAAGTAAATCATAAATCAAAAGTCATAAATTAAGGAACAGAAAGCATTTCTTGCGTCCAGGATACTTTACAGCAAGAATGTGGAAGTGGCGAAGGAATTTAAATAACCACGATGAATAATGAGATCAGTTGTGGTTGGCAAAGGATCTGCCTACGTTTCAGATTATCATATTCATGATGACATTGATTTTCCCTGGAGGTTGGGCAGGTTTAATATGCTATTGCGGATGAAAGTAAAGAACTTTATTGTGTAGCTCACCTGCCCATGACAGAAACTGGGCATTCTGACAGGCTCGTCGTGCCATATATTTTCTTTTTCAGAACGGTTTAGTCTAAGCCTCAAGTTCACAGAGGAGGTGGTGTAGTCGGCTTGGTTTCAGTAAAAAGACGTCGACTAAAGTTTAATCAATATTCTCCGGGAACGGAACTCGCGGTCAATAAATTAAAGGCGCGTTTAACACTATTGGTAAATCGGCCCCGTGGTAAAAACAGGTATGGAACTTTTACTTTTCATATCTGTTCCCGAACCGTAGGCTCGTTTACACGACAGGAAAATATGACACGGCTCGGGAAAAAATGGACTAACGGTCCCGACGATGCCTTTTGTGTAAAAGTACGTGCCAAATTCATCCGTTCCATGCCATATTCCGGTATATCTAAAGGACAGAGGCAGAGTTCCGCACCTTTTTTACTCAGCCGTGCTGTTTTCTCAATAGTGTAAACGAACCTTTAAATGCACGTACTTTTCACATAGTCTAGATTAGCTTAGATACTAGGCTGTCTAAAGGGTATCTTTGCAAAAAAAAAGTGTTCATCGTGTAAAAAGATAAACACGCTGTTTCGTGATTACTTTTTAGACTCCGAACTTTTGGTTCTTGTAACGGAAATTATCCTACGACCATTGATGAAGAAGCGTATACAGTGACATAAACAGAATTTATGGTTAGGTCAGCTTCATGCTGTGCAATCGATCAGATGCGAAGTTCTACATATCACTACTTAGCTAGCTTTATTGTTATTGCATAGGTATACGTACATCCGCAGCTCTTTCTACAGTTTTTCAGCATGTAAGACTTGTACCGCTGATCGTAACAGTATCCTCTTCTGGCCCAGTTTGCACAGTTTCCATGCAAGTCACTGCAAGCTAACACAAGAAGAAATAAAGAAATAGACAGATAAATAAATTACAAATATGCAAACAAACAAGCAAACCGTAACATGTCCTTTCCAAACTTGTCGAGACATCCACGTTGCAGAGTCTACTCGGACTCGATCTCATAACTCAACCAATCAGCACCCGAAAGGCACAATCAGTAAAGAAAAGTCCATCTTGTGCCTCCCTTGTAACTTATTTATTAGAGTGAGTTGAATAATGCAAGCAAGAGTAAAGAAATGGACACGACAGGACACATTTATCTGTTTTAGTATTTTTTGAGAAAACCTGGAGTGACACAGCTTACGTTTTAAATTTGCACACAAACTGAATCACACACAGTTGTACAAAGTGCACGCGCGCGAAATGGATTCTACACACGCTTTTTATCCTCTGAATCAAGCAGTCAACGAAGTCTGAATTCTTATCGCCCTGGTTACCACTATGTAATATTACGGCTCTGACTTACTTGGAGGAACAGCTGTGGGTGGAGCAGGAGTAGCCGGGGGTGCCGGAGTGTTCCCTGAAAAATGAATTGAATAATTATAAAACCTATTATTACTGAGCATAATTTGTCTACCAGGGCTCCATGGTAAGCCATTCAAAACAAAAGCAAAAGCAAAAGCAAAAGCAAAAGCAAAAGCAAAAGCAAAAGGCCCTGGGAACGAGGTTGTAATTATGATCAGTTTGAGATTAGATAAAAATTTACTCTCCATTTTTAGGAAAGGTTTGATTGGCAAAAAAAAAAAAAAAAAATATATATATATATATAAACACTGTCTTGCAGGTTAGACCCTCTTTACAAGGATGTAAGGTGTTGTACTTGAATAGTCACAGTGCTTTTTCTGTACGTGATTGGCGTGTTTCTGAAGTCGAAGAAATACAATAAACGCAGTAATTAAACGTCCGTTAACCAACCATGATCCCAAATGAAAATGTTCGAAGAATGTAAGTCTGTATCCACGAAAGGAAAACTCCGTCACTTTGTTAATCGTGACTGACGCTTTAAGATTTTTTACCTTCGAAGGCGCCAATAACGGAGAAATTATGATTGCTTCGTACAGAACCTCTGTGGATAACATTTACAAACTCTTAAAAAATTAATTTCAATCATTTCGTGTTCGTAACAACTCTACGGCGACGGATTTGGAGAATACGTCCCTTGGAGTTAAAATGAGCCTGACTTTTTTCAGGTCAGTAACATTTAAAACTCTACTTTTCCTGGGGATTGTTATATAATGTTGCACAGCAAAATGTTGTACCTCCACCTCCACCGCCTCCACCGCTACATTTATACAAGAGATTCATTTGTTTTATGTCGGTCCTACTTGGTCCCCTTCTGTTGCCAATGGATGCCTGAAACACATTAAGAAAACAAGACAAGGGAGTCGAGTATAAACACAACAACTACGAAACCACGGTGAAGAGAAACTTTACTTACCCGCGCCATTTCATCAACCTGTATATCAAAACTAACAGAATATGTATGTGCCTGTTCATTTATTTTTTCATTTATTATTGCTACTACAATGATAATACTTTATTATATAGACACGAGTGTTTTACTGGAAAATATACCGTGCGTAAAATCCATACGAAACTACATCCAGGACCCGAGTGGCGTATTTTCCAAATCCCCACTAGTGAGGATATCGTTGGCATCATTTCCCGCTTTTGCACGGTTGTTTGTGCAATTTCTCGTAAAATACTCGTGTCTAATATAATAAAAAGAAATTTACACGGCGGCGCGAAGATATGGATTTTATTTTCTCGTGGTAAAAACAATATTTTACTCACTCGCGAAGCGCTCGTTCGTAAAATATTGTTTTTACCACTCAAAAATAAAATTCATATCTTCGCGCCGCCGTGTAATATCCTCTATGTATTTTCTAAAACATCGTTAATACTTCTTATTTGGAACATTATTAAAAATAATGTAAAATTAACTGACTATATTTTAAGTTTAACATTGCCGCGAATTACATTATCAGGAACACTCAAAACATACGATCTGAGAGGTGCAAACGAGCAACAGCCGGAATAATTATATCTCTCACGTGACTTTGGCGGAAGTTTCTTTTTCCTTTTTTACCTACATAGTTTTCACACTATCCTGTTAAATTTTATGTTTATGTTTCCCGGTGTTTTACCATAAATACACTTATTGATAACTTTTCTAGCCAGCGGTTATTGAAAAACTGCTTAGAAAGAACGGTCAAAAAGTATCAGAAAAACGTACTCGAAACGTGGAAAATAGTGTTTCTTATCATCAATACATGATCTAGCTGCATACAAAGAAATCGACGTGCCTCAATACCTCAAGAACAGAAATGCTAATGCAAATGACCGCTGACTCGTACTCTCTTGCCACTGATTAGCGGAAATGATGTCGGAAATTATTTTTTGTTTCGGAGGATAACGAGAGAGACAAACAGATACAAAGACAGAAAGAAACAACGAGTGCAAAACTAGAGGACATGAAGCAAGAAACCCTAATTTGAAAACAAACGGATGTCATGTTTTTCTTACCCCATTTTTGGCAACTATGGTCCGCTGGCCGTTGGAGCTGAAAGCGGTGCTACCATAATGCATTACGGAGTCATAGTCATAAGGCGTTCCGAGAGAATTTATCTGCGATGTGGGGTACTTGTTGAAGTTGTAGCCCATTCCTGAAGTTAGGTATAGCAACACATCAAAATGGTCATCATCCTCGGCTTCACAGTAATCCGCATAAAGTTAATGTATTACTGCACAGCTACTAACTACAGCTTACTACAACTCACTACAACTACAACTACAACTACAACTATTATTACTACACTACTACCGCGCATACGGCTTGTAATATTTTTGCGGGAATTCTTGTGGCTTGCCTCTTGATTAGTTTCATTTGCGGTACCTAATTTTTGTGGCCCATGAAACCCATTTTCCCAGAAGGAATATTTGTTTCTGTGAAGTTGGGAAAGTGAACTTGTATACTTTTATGCTAATTCCCTTTTATGTAACTTGCAAATGTCCAGTCAGGTACTTCAAACGTTTTGTTTAGAAAAGAATACCCAGTCTTTATAACGACTTACCACTTATAATGTTCTGCCAGTAAATTGTTACATACTGGTCTCTGTCAGGTCGAGACTGCTCATGGAAAAAGCCGAGGGCGTGACCTGAAAACCAAAATTGACTGTCGGGAGTTTTTTAGAGACTCATATACTTAAGGAGAAAACAAAAGGATACAGGAGAAGAAGAAGATGAGGATGTTAAGAAGACAAGAGGAAGGAGATAGAACCAGAAACGAAGAAAGAGGAGAAGAGCAGTGGGAATTTCCAAGTTTAAAGCGGTAGTGGGATATATAGTTACCTATTTCATGAGCCACAATACCAGCATGCCAGCAGCCCCGAGCAAGGGAGATTCTTTGCATACTTCCTGTCCGTCCAACCATCGAAGAACACCTTTTTACAAAGAAATTGGATACTAGTTGTAAACAACGGGCGAAGATCATAGTGCACGTAAGTATATTTGCGTTTATTCGCCAGAACCGAGACCTTCTCTGTGATTCTGTGAATTTATTTTGTACAAAGGATTTTGGCGTTGGAAGAGTTAATTAACGACGTCGCAGGAAAGGATACATGAAAGCTGTGTTTGACTTCAACAGCCCCAAGAGCTGTAAGTTTGTTCTGGGAAAGATTCTGCTTTGGATTATTTTGAATGTATTTTGCCGAAGGCCGAGCTTTTCCTTTACTTAGAGTCTTTCATTTATTCTAAAATTGAGCTTGCGATCCAAACGTTAACCGGGAACTCAATTTGGTCGACCCTCGTGATAGGGTCAGTGACTTATAATTGTCCCCAGTTCCTCTCCTCATTAATAAAGTGAATATAAATTATAAACTTAGCCTACCCCCCTCCGATGTGGAAGTGAGCATAAGCCCTCTCGTTAGTCCTTGGCTTGAATCTGACACAGGTGGTGTCCGTCCACAGCTTCATGCCCGCTCTGATGACATTCATTGCTTGACCATTTTGTGCTACGTGCAATACCACAAATCAGTTAGTAATTCAATATAATTTTAGAGATTAAATTATTTGATAAATGAAAGCGGCTAAGCGGCACAGTTTGTTCGACGCAATTTACATAAAGGATGGTCTTGGACTCGAAGCAATTCCCAACGCACGTCGTGTTTCTAGTAGTAAAATTATGTCGACTAAAATAATACATAAAGTGCCATGCAGTTGAACACCGCGTGCATAACGAAATGCGTCAGCTAAAATGCTTTAAGTGTTTTAAGATCAAAATTAAAATTAAGAGTTAACTCTTCCTCATTTTTCTGACTAAGAGTCGCTCAAATCCAGCACATTACTCACGACGACGTTGACTGATAAAATGACTATTTGCGTATTGGGATAATACTCTATGTAATACACTGTAAGAATCAATAATGCTCAATCAGCTTGGTATAGGAGCAAGTGACCAAATGCAAAGTTCTCCCAATGTGTGGAGGGACTGGAAAGAGAAAAAAATATTCTTTATCAGTACCGTCAGAAAAGGGTTTTAAAAATGACTTACACAGGCTCCGATCTATGGTGTAAGGCATCACCGCCCCAGGCCACAAATTCTTGAAGATTGACCCCCGACCAATTCCTGCCTTGCTGACGTCACGTCCACTCAGGGCGGCTCTCATCTGTGCGGGGGTTAACTCCATGTCTCCCTCAAATAAATTATTATTCGAGAAAACACCGATATTTTCTTAAAAGAAAAGAAAACAAAAAACAAGTTAGTTAACGCTTTTTAATAGCAACTTAAAACATCTGAATTGATTGAGATGGCTTAGTATAATTGGGATTCCGAGTATTAATCGTCTTCAATCACAGAACCATACATATTAGAGATGACTGCTCACCGGAATACAACATACATTTTGTTTTAAAAATTTTGACATTCCATTCAAAATCATGTTAACTTGGCCTCGTGATGTTTAGCAATAGAGTTCCGCCCAAAGATATAGCCGAGATAAATAGATTTCCAAGTGAAAACATTTTCGGAACAAGGAATATTGGAACGAAAATGGAAACATCAGATTGTATACCACAGCCTCAAGACTCATAGGTTTGAGTTACATTGTTTTGAACAACAAGAACAGCAATATAGCAGGTCACTTTCTGAAAGAAGGCTTTTTTTCTGCGCACTGAGACCCGAGTTTCAAACAGTTTTCTGTTTCTGGTGTTTTGATTATTTCCTGGATTCTGGTTTTGATTGTTATCTTGAGCCAAACAGTGGTTTTGACGGACTGATGTGGAATGAATGATAGCACCAGGTAAAACAGTTGTTCTACAAATGGTCGAGGGAAAACGCAGAATCTACAGGTAATCTGCGAAAAAGCGATGCTGTTTCTCCGTCCATATAAAAATGATTAAACCCAAGTGCACTTAAATCAAGCCCCAACCAGGAACAACGTGAAATATTAATAGAATGTATACCCACTAAGAACTTAGTGATCAAGTGGTTGCGCATACTTGGACGTTTTGTAGCCCGAGTCCGAATTTTCTTTTCTTTGTTTGAAAACGTTAGTGAAATCTGGTTTTCTATAAATTTTTAGTCTGCCGATCGAATCTTGCCCTAAACTTGGATTAGCCTAATTATAATCGTGTTTTAGACAACTGGACCTGTGCGTGCTAAATAGAATTAAGACCATGAAAAAAAATATAAAGATTTTTTTCATACCATCAGGGGTGCAGAGTGCTCCACAAACGAAGAGCAGTAACAAGATAACCATCATTTCTGAGTCGCGGCGTTTCCACTGCGTACACAAATGTGTTAGTCTAACCTTAAAATGATCGTTCTTTATAGTAAGCGGCCTGCTTTTAATGCCTGCCTAAATATGTACACTTTACGCAAAACGTTTTGTTAAATTACAATACGACCGAGTTTAGAAAATGGAAAGTTTGCTTAAAATCCAGCTGATCCTGAAAGCATTTACCTTTGTGCTGAATAGCAAAGTACAACATTGACATTTGGCGGAGTTTCACAAAGTGCAGTTTGGAAGTGATAAATAAAATAACCAATAATTTAGGCTGGGTTGTTACTCTGCAAGAACAATAATTATAGAACCATCAATAGACAAACCTAAGAAAAGAAGCAAGTGTTTGAGTAATACATTATTTCTTAATAGCAGCATTTTCAAGTCCGCGCCAGCATAACTAGTAAGTGAAAAGCTGATTAAACTGAAAATCATGCAATGACACTACCACAAAAAGACCTTTTAACGACTTGCCAGCATAATCACCATGCAACCAGCTGATGAAACTTGCGACTCTGCGCCGATAAATATTCAACACGAAACCTTTTAACTTCTTGGCTTAATCATCCGTAATTGTACCTAGTAACAGCGTGTGTATAGAAATTATTATCGACTTGATGTATCTCCGTAATTTCAATATTTGTGATACATTCAAGTTTTACTTTGAGCAACTTCGACATTTTTAGCATTCAGCCAACTACAATAAAGATCCATTGTTTTGGCCACTACTTAGGGTTTTGGAAAATGAAAGGGCATCGCCTTGATAATTGAACAGCAAGTATCATCTTTGTCCAAACAAGTCGACAGGGCCTAATACGTTTTAGAGCTTATAGCCCTCCGGGCCTTTTGTAGATATATTTGTTATATGTAGCCAGAGAGACAAAGTGAGAGAATAAGACAACGACACAAGACGCAGGGACCGCGGAGCAGCTTCTAGAGTAGAGGGGGGGGGGGGGGGGGGGTTTACACCAAACACACGTGAACATTAAAGGGGGGTCTAGGGCATGCTCCCCCGCGTAAAAATGTAGTTTGAATTGTGCTGCGGGTATTTTGACCCCTGTGCTATTATATTAAGATTAATGGTGGATGAGTTATATGAAGTTAAGGGAGTAATCGAGTGGCGAAGTGAAGTATAAATTAAAACGATGTGCGTTAGTACGTGATTATATGCTGCAGCGCTAAAATGGGGTCCGTGTCAGGGCTTGTAATCGCGGTTGCTCTATGAAGGTGAAAGTTCCTTCAATAGTACGTGTTTCGAAATGGTAGGCGCGCGCCATCCATGCCCTACACGATCAACGGTTACAAGCTTTTGGCCCTGGCCGAGTTGAGAGTGAAGGGAGAAAGGCGGGGGAAGATGGTCAAGACTTCGACACAAGGAGGGGAGGGAAAAAATCAGGTGGAAGGAATTGACTTACCTCGATAGATTTCCGAAGATCGATGCCGTAGGACTGCATCCAAACGCTAAGTAAAATACTGGATTGCAATACGACAGGCAGTTGTAAACGAAGTCGAATCGTGGCCACGTGAAATGTAAAGTGACCTTTGGTTTGTGGGGGCGTACCTTTCGCTGGCCAATAGGGAGCGGGTATAGAGAATTATTAACAAGACTGGAGTTGCCAGTGAGCTCGTTGGGTGGGGTCGAGACCAGAAGAAACTAAATTGGAAAGTAGGGACAAGAGCGAAACTCCCAAAAGAGAGTTTCAGTTTCTCACCAGAAAAATATCACACAGTATAGATAACTTGACTTTTCACACCTTGCTCAAATGAAACCTATTGGTATAAATTGTCATTACAACACTTATACACTTGCTTCTTAAAGGTTGAGCGACTCTGCATTTTGAGCTTTGGAGTGAAAAGTTAGCCAGCAAGAAAAGAGTAATGTGTGACTTATCTTTTCATGCACAGTCGATCCACAATAAGCTAGCCTTCGCTTTAATACTTATGTTTTTTTTACTAAATGCGTTTCTTCTATGAGGCTTTCGAGTATTCGCGCTCTGTAACAATTATAAATTGAAAGCGAGGAATGTAACATGAGACTTGTTTACAATATTATTGCCGTTTTGTTCACAGCGTTTTCAGTCATTTGTGACTAACAAACTCAATGTTCAGGACTATTTCGGTGTATTTGCTCGCGGCTGCGGCGACCTTAAAAACGGAGTTTGTTTGTTTTCGTTTTTGACTCACAGATATGCGTAGCATATCTGGGAGTCATTGGTGTCTACAATCTGTCGCTCACTCACTCACTCGGTGTGTTAGCTTTTTGGCGCGGTTGCTAAGTAAGTACGTGTCTCACCATGGCGGCGAGACGGCTGAATGTTTGTCAAATTCTGCTATGAGCTGCCGCCAAGTTTAACAGAGCCTCAACAAAACCTGTGATTAACACTGCCACAGCTGTAGCTGCACTCATCCGGAGCTCTAATCACAGTAAAAGCAGGCAGATGTTAGCAACTGTAAACGATATCATCTTCCGGCGTAACCTTTGCCCTGATCAATGAGATGACTAAATAATTAGCGGCGACAGAGTTATTTGCAATCCTGTAGCGGTAGCCATTAAATATAATCGAATCCATCCAACATTTGTTTACGGCTATGACGGTGAACTTAAGAACGCAAGCCAAAAATAGAATGGAAGAAACATTTCAACAGGTATTGTGCGATAGGCAGAATCATTTTTTGAGCCAACAGATGTCATGTACAGTGTAAAGCATAAATCGCCATTGTTTTACGGCTAAAGCTCATCGTAGCTTTGGTTTCCGTTTTCCTATCACTCTGTCACAAATAGGAAATTGTTACAGCCGTTTCGGTTTCAAGTTTGGTATGTATAGTCTCCTGTCGAGTTTTCGACCGTTTCGGACATTTTGTTTTTTTTTTCGTTATGCATTGCCTTGCTGAAGAGGTGGACAAGCAATGTGTGTGTGTGTGTGTGTGTGTGTGTGTGTGTGTGTGTGTGTGTGTGTGTGTGTGTGTGTGTGTGTGTGTGTGTGTGTGTGTGTGTGTGTGTGTGTGTGTGTGTGTGTGTGTATATGTGTTTGAGAGGGGGTGGGGGTTGGGAATTGTGGGGGGCTCAATCGAGTTTCTCTGGAACCATTTTATCATAAGAGTATTCAGTGTGTGTGATTGGAAATCTGTTCTTTGATGCTGTTACTATAAAGAATTAATGCGTTACAACACTCCGGAAATACCGGGGCTCAATCATTATTGTTTACGGCTAAAGTTCGTCATGGCTTTGGCCTGGTATCTTCCCAGAGGTACTTCGTGTCGCCACAGAAAGTTCGTCGGGGCTAAATAATTAGCGGCGACAGAGTTATTTGCAATCCCGTAGCGATGTCCATTAAATATAATCGAATCCATCAAACATTTGTTTACGCTTATGACGATGAACTTGTGAACGCCAGCCAAAAATCGTTCCCTGAAATCCAGTTTACCCGTGCATGTTCCACAGAGCCAAACGATGTTCAGTTTGGATGGGATATAGCTATCTTCACACGCAATTGTATGAATGTACAATTCAATCGCGGCGCCCACATCTCAAGTTGTTCGCAAAGTCACCTTACGTCATCGCATATCACGTGGCAATGTGAACCAATCACCGTGTGCTGATACGTAACCCAGAAAGAAAATAAAAATAAATAAAAATAAAACGACGAAGATAAAGACAAGTTCTCCAATCCTAAGCTCGTCAGGGCTACGCCCCAACGAGCAACAAGGAAAACGGCGACTGGGAGGGGCGGGTCGAAGGGAGGGAATAAAAGTAATAAAATAAGATGTGTTATGTGGGAGACCAGCGCGTGGCTGGTGGGCAGTGAATACATTTGTTTCGCGAAAAGGGATAAGTGGCTTCGTTGTTTGTTGTACGTGGCGGGTAGGGGGGTGGGGGGGGGGGGGGTGGATGCGAGGCCTTGGGAAAGGGGGGGGGTTGGGTTGTGGAAAGTTGTTGGAGGGGGAAATTGTTTGTGAAACACATTTGTATTTGGAAACGGGAAAGGGAGTTTCGTAGTTGTTGTTTCTGTAGGGTGGGGAGGGGGAAACTTGTTTGAGGCCTAGGGAGCGGGGTAGGGGAAATGGAAAGTTGTTAGGGAAAAAAATTGTTTGTAAACACATTTGTATTTGGAAACGGGAAAAGGAGTTTCGTAGTTGTTGTTTCTGTAGGGTGGGGGAGGGGGAATTGTTTGAGGCCTGGGGATCGGGGGGGGGGGGGTTGCTGGTTGTAGAAAGCTGTTGGAGGGGGAAATTGTTTGTGAAACACATTTGTATTTGGAAACGGGAAAGGGAGTTTCGTAGTTGTTGTTTCTGTAGGGTGGGGGAGGGGGGAAATTTGTTTGAGGCCTGGGGAGCGCGGTAGGGGAAATGGAAAGTTGTCAAGGAAAAAAAAAAAAATTGTCTGTAAACACATTTGTATTTGGAAACGGGAAAAGGAGATTCGTAGTTGTTGTTTCTGTAGGGTGGGGGAGGGGGGAAATTTGTTTGAGGCCTGGGGATCGGGGGGGGGGGTTTGGGTTGTGGAAAGTTGTTAGAGGGGGAAATTGTTTGTGAAACACATTTGTATTTGGAAACGGGAAAAGGAGTTTAGTAGTTGTTGTTTCTGTTGGGTGGGTCGCTCGTGCTGCATATATTGTATAATTGGATTAAAATGACGTTACGGTAATAATACATTGAGATGTAACTGGAACGGAAATGTAAATTAATAAGTAAGCGGGGACGGGGTGTTGTGAAATAATAAACACAAGGGGATCCTTGGTTAGGATCGCTCTTTTCTCCGGTAAATCAGAACATAGTTTGAATTGTGCCGCGGGCATTTTGACCCCTGTGCTATTATCCCCGAGCGAAGCGAAGCGAAGCGAAGTGAGGGTAATAATCACGGCGCTAATGCAGCAAAATCGCTTTGTTTGGAGACTCCAAGCGAGTCGCCATCTCGAAATTTAATGTTCGTCTGTCTGTCATAGGGCGATCTTTTAGGCCAGGTGCCTAAGCCATTAGCCAATGAACTTGGAGTCTTGAATGATTTAGTCAGATGTCTTATTTTTCTGTCAAGACTAAAACTGTAACAAATGCTGTAATCTGACATGCGGTGATTGCAGCGAGAATCATTCACAAGCCCTTAGAAGTGCCGACTAGGTCTGAAGCCCGTGTATAATTTGAAGTAAACCGGCCGTTCAAGTTTTGCTTTGCTTCTGGGAGAAATCATGTTGTTTTGAGCGGGTTCACATACAAACCAATTCGAGTCGTTAAATATGCATGCCTGAGTCTGGAGCATGCAGTCCAGAGTAAAACCAAATCGCATAGGAAGCCTATTTAATTGTACTGCCTATGAATTCAAAATTGGAAAATCAGTGTTCCTTTTTTTCCCGTACTACGACGGCCGACCAACTTCAAAATTTGAGTATTAAATTTTGAGAACGTGCTTGGCAGACTGTATGAATTAATTTGAAGTGCCGACCGTGGGAAATACGTACTTCGTCACGCAATCGACTCTTTCTTCAACGCAAAAGATAACACACACCATTTATTTTCTCCTTCCTTTGCGTGTAGCACTTGACTTCGAAGAAAAGATTGAGTAAACATTTCGGTAAAACAAAGGCTACTCTTGTTGTGACCAAAGTAAAAGTCCCATCAATGGCAAAGCGAGGGGAATCTGCGATTATCGTATTTCTAGTATTAAGATTAATGGTCGATGAGTTACATGAGGTTAAGGGAGTAATCGAGTGGCGAAGTGAAGTATAAATTAAAACGATGTGCGTTAGTACGTGATTATATGCTGCAGCGCTAAAATGGGGTCCGTGTCAGGGCTTGTATTTGTGTAGGGAACATTTTCGGTAGGGAGACATGTAGTTGGGGTCGGTAGTTAACACGTGTGTTGGGCAACAAAGGGAACGGGAGCGAAGAGCGAATAAAACCGAGAATACAATAAACAGAGAACTGAAAAACGAAGGGATTAGTGAAAACGCTAACACAATAACAGTAATTAATAAAAGTGGAAGTTAACCGGGTGGTGTAAGAAAGAGCGCTCTAAAAAGTGTGTCGAACTAATGACCATCATTAGTTCGACACAAAACTTAACTTAAGGAACTTTCCACCTTAACAAGACTTAAGGAACTTTCCACCTTCATGGAGCAACCGCGTTACTATGCCCCTGATGAGAATAACATGGTTGCTTCGACGGACGAACCACTCATAATGGTCATTGGTTCACCACATTTTTTCGAGGGCTCACTCCAACCACCCGTTCAACCCCCAAGTTATATATTTATTAGCTTTTATTCCACGTACACGCCGATCCCTCCGTTTCGCCGCTTTCCTTTTCGCTCTTCGCTCGGTTTTCTCTGTTACAGTAACTGCCATTCCCATTGTTTCACAACGCACTTGCGCACCACAGGTCACCAATTCCACATTTCTGCCCATGACCACGTTCCCTACATTTCAACAACCTGACCACAGCCGCATTTTAACGCTGTAACATGTTATCACACACTAACATGCACAATTTCATATTACAATCATATTCGCCAGTTTATCACCCCCGTAGCCCCATATATAACTCACCCATTATTAATTTCCACACAGTAGCACAGGGGTCAAAATACCCGTAATACAATTTATACTAAAACTGTAAAGCGTCATGGAGATCAAAATGTTATATCGACCAAAAATAATATATTTTTTATAAACAATCAAAGCCTGGAGTCTGGTCATCACACTCACCAAACGT
This sequence comes from Plumapathes pennacea, assembly GCA_964036295.1. Classification (NCBI taxonomy): domain Eukaryota; kingdom Metazoa; phylum Cnidaria; class Anthozoa; order Antipatharia; family Myriopathidae; genus Plumapathes; species Plumapathes pennacea. Next base: position 3,944,200 of record OZ038463.1, read on the forward strand.
CTTTGTGCAGCGTACTAAAGATTTTGGTACTACCTTCTAATCAACGTAGTTCAAAGCTGAACTCAACATGACTCAGTTTTTCTAACAAAACTATACGTGAACGAAATAGAAAAATACTATACCCCTTGTCAAGACATGAAGGTCCCGCTTTTCTGCTCTTGCATACATGTCCAATGTGAGTCCGAAGAATCATATTAAAAATTGTATCTTTTACTCTTTTTTCATTGAATCTCATTTATCGGCAACCTCTTTCGAACAGACTGCAGATCTGGCGCGACGGAGATTCTGTAGATGCCTGCAGCCACACGTCGCGAAGAATACGCGAAAACAAATTAAAGGACAAGACCAAAATAAAATAATGGTCTACGAGTCCAACGGTTCAAGTTTGAACGACACTTGTTCTCCAAAAAAATGCTTTTTGAGTTATTACCAAACATGAAAGGAATAGTATCCTGATGTTGCCTTTGCCGTCAGCAACAGTTTGCTTGTCCTACATCCTCGGCGTTCAGGGCCCGGTTTTTCAAAGCACGATTAGGCTAATCCTGGATTATGTCTAAACTTTCTTGTCATTTTTTTAGCTTGAAAACGTGAAAGTTTCGTCCACAACGACTTTCTTGATAACGTTTTAAGCTGGAACAAGCTTTTTAATCCATCTGCGAACTGAACCCTGCAGTTTATTGGGACAGAGGTCTAGAGAAAGAATTTTGTTAATCCTGGATTAGGTTAATCGACTTTCGAAAAACCGGGCCCAGCACTAAAGCTGCACGGATAACTTTGTAAAGTAGCAAAAAACACCCCGCCCCCCCCCTTAAAAAAAAAAAATTCATTTTATTAGTTTTTGCGGTGCGCCTGATGCATGCAGAAAACCATACAGACAAAAGCAACACAGACACTCAAAGTGATAGCATCACATTCAACACTGGACAAGCTACTAAAAACATCTCAAGTTGTAACCATGGCCGGATAGTTAGGACCCCAATTGTTTTACTTTATACGTTTGTAGTTGAGTGCAGCAATAAAAATAGCTGCTACTCTTTTTTGTCGGTCAGCTGGTGACAGCCAATCACATTTTGTGACATTCGTGTGATATTTGCTCAGCTTAGTTTGATATCACTAAGATAAATTTTTAACATTTTCTTTAACGCTCACATTAAAAATAATGAAAACGCAAAGTGCACTTACAGCGTGTAAATAATTCCTTTTAACCTCACTTTGAAAGTAAACAATCCAGATAATTATGTCAGTGGAGAATCTTGAAACAAAGTGATCAGTATTAATACGTCAGTTTTGCAGCTGTTTCACTCATAACATAAAAGGATGCATGGCCTATACTTGGTTGTTTTTAGTACAGAGCAGAATTAAAAGTCTATGTAATGTTTGCATGTGAAAATGAGTGACACGTGAGTGACGAATCTTCTGGATATTTCACTCGGCTATTTTAATATAGTCATAATCATCATTCTTTAAATCTAGCGACATTCAGTGGTGGTTAACTGCATCTCTTTGATTTTAATACATGTAAAATGTGATTGCTTACACAGACCGGGAGGGTAGTTTTGATTCCCATTTCAAAACCAGCTCCGATTAGTACATACAGTGACAAAAAGATAAGAAGAAAAATAAGGAGGAATAAATTGTTTACTTTCTTAAAACAAATTTATCACTTCCGCAGCCTGCGCCAGCATAATTAGCATGCGCGTGGCCAGCTCATGTCTTGCGACTTTGGCGGATACAACAAAGAAGTCAAAGAAAACAACTTCCCACCTATTTGGCTTATTTTCCGTGGTTGTATTCCAATCGGTGTAAGCATGTTTTAGTTTTAACTTTGAAATTATTACTTCAACCTTTACCGTAAATTGTAGGATAAATTTATGTTTGGTTCACAATGAACAAGACATGTGTATAATTTATATATTGTATCACTTTTCCCATTTGTTCCTTGCTCAATCCCCCAATCTCTTTCTTTTTCGTCGGTTGTTGCCCTTGAACAAACAAAGATCGACAAGCAGTATCTGAGTATGTTTTGCTCATGGCCGTTTATTCAGCTCCCAGATTATGTTTGTAACACTGATCTGAGTTCAGTACTGGTTCATTTTTTGCTGTATCCAAGACTTCACATATCGTACTCGAGCGTAGACGCCGAACTTGCCAGGTCTCGCACACCCAACACCCCAACTTGTGGCCCCCTCCAGGTACCACCTCCCATTGAACTCGCACACCATGGGCCCTCCTGAGTCACCCTGACAGGAGTCCACCCCGCCTTGGTCCAAACCCGCGCAGATCATGGAGTCGTGGATGCTTCCTGGGTAGGCTTTCTTGCAGCGTGAGTTGGAAACAAGCGGAACAGACGCTTGCATCAAAGACGTGGGAGCGGACCCACCAGAGGACAGGGCACCCCAACCTGTGTGGAAAGAAGAAACGTGGTTAACTGTTTATTACAAGAGTACCATAAGCTTTATCTAGTTTTCCCTATATATTTAGGTCGCGTTCCTTTGGGACCGAATGAACGGAATAGTACTCCTTCCGTTCTGCTTCCCGATAGCAGAATGAGACAGAACAGCCAGTAAACGTGTTCTTTTGTTTTGTTTTTTGCTTTTTGCTGTACTTTTCACGTTTAGCTATTTTGTTTTCGGAATAACTCTGTTCTTTGGGGAACTGGTATTTTCTGTATTCTGTTATTACTACTCCGGAATAGAAATAGGCCGAATAGTCCAAAAAGAATACACTTGTAATGTTCTTGAGCCACATTTTCAGATAAATATAGCCACACATTCATGCTTTGTTAAAAGTTATAGCGTGCATTCATGTACACATTTTATGCTGATTTGACTGGAGGAGTGGATTTTGATTAGGGTACGTTTAGGAATGCTTTCAAGCTGATGGAATCAAAAACAAGCAATGGACCGGCTTTGGATATTTCACCTGCCAGTCGTAACCATACTAATCAGTTGCGTAAACTGCGTTTCTTTGTATTAATACCAGAAATGTAAGGTTAGTACACTGAACTTGTGGAAATTAAAGTAGTTTTCGATTCCCTTTCCCAAAACCAACAACCAAAGAGTACGCAATACGGTTTTTAAAACAATTTACGTGTACTTGTGTTTTAAAAAAGTTAGATTGCTTCTACAGCCTCCGCCAGCATAATCAGTACGTGACCATCTCATCAAACTAATATGACTTCGCGATGACACATCGACGAAAAACACTTCTAACTACTGGGCGTAATTTCTATAAGTATGTCATTTTAGCATATAGGTAGTTCAACAAAATATAACTTCGAATGAAACAGTCTGTAGTTTTCAATGATTACCAATTATATTAAACTCAATCTTCACATATTTTTTAAAACAATAATTTTCAAAACTTTAAACCCATAAAAAAAAAGAAACTGCAGTATACAAAGTATAATTATTGCAAGTTTGCCGGCTGATCAAAAGGCGAGCAAAATGCAAACGGAACCTCGCTATAACAATACCCCGCTGTATAACAAACACACTTTCCCAGTCCCTTGGCTTTCGTTATATCGAGGTTTCATTGTATAGTGCTTTGGTGCCAGTAGTAGTCCTTACCTGTAATCCAGCATTTCTTTCCAAGGTCGTCAATCGGCAGAGAGTGCTGTTCGTCCGGTAAACAGATCGTGCTGACTTGTCTGTTGATCTGCGCCTCGTCCGCTAACTTCAGGAGCGCAATGTCGTGCGCCAGCCCGTAAGGTCTCTTGTAAGACTCGTGCATTATAATGCGAGACACTCTGAAGTCCTGCTCACCACCAACGTTGCCGTTTTTCATGTGAGCTCCCATCCTAAAGACACACCGCAGAATAAAGCAGAAGAAAAATAATGTACATTTATTATTGTATGTTTACGATATCATACCAGCACAATACTAGTGACTTATATGGAAGAAGCATCAGAAAGTATAAATTTGACAACGACTCAGTTTGCAAATAATGATATTAAATGGCTGGTTTTGAAGTGCCTGGCTTTGAACTCGCCGCAGATTTACCTTACACGCTTTCTTGAGTTAAAACTTGGAAACTCGAGCATTGAGCCGCATCGTTGGTCATGACCGAGTAGAGTGTAATATACTAAACAGGTCTTTCAATGCTACTTGATATTTGTAGTGGCAGCGGTTATAGCTTGATCGGTTTTAATGGCGGGCCCACGAATTGACTAGCTGTTTGGTTTTATGTTTTTGTGATTTGTTTATTTATTTTCACATTCGAATTAGGACAAGAAAGTTATTCACGCATTAAAAGCAACTTTAGCGTCGACTATTGTTTAGAACAAGACTGGACTTGCCAGTGAGCTCGTGGCGTGGGTTGGGTCGAGACCAGAAGAAATTAAAATGAAAATAGGGACAAGAGCGAGACTCCCAAAAAAGACCTGCAGTTTCTCACCAGAAAAATGTCATGCAGTATAGAAAATTTGACTTTTGACACCTTGCTCAAATAAAACTACTTTAAATTGTCATTACAACACTACACTTGCTTCCACTTGCTTCTTAAAGGTTGAGCGACTATACATTTTGAGCTAAGGAGTGAAAGGTCAACCAGCCAGAAAAGAGTAATGCGTGACTTATCTTTTTATGCATAGTCGATTTTTCGAACCGGCTTTTTTTTTAATCAGAGGCCACGATAATCTAGCCTTCGCTTCAATACTTATGTACATTTTTTACTGAATGCGTTTCTTCTATGAGGCTTTCGAGTATTCCCGCTCCGTAACAAATACAAAATTGAAAGCGAGGAATGTAACATTAGACTTGTTTACAATATTATTGCGGTTTTGTTCACAGCGTGTTCAGTCATTCGCAACTAACAAGCTCAATGCTTTGGACCATTTCGGTGTATTTTTCATTTTTAGTATACAATTACTACTGTGAAACAAAGGCTACATGATCGAATGGAAGAAATATTTCAACATGCACCGAACGACAAGCCGACGCATTTGACAACTGTCACGCTCGCGCGCAGCAAAACATGTAATATATTCACAGAGCAGCGTTTTGTGGAGTCTTAAACGGCGAGAATGAATATTTTTCGTCGCAAAAACGGTTATACTTTTGGCGAAAAAAAAAACTTTACAAAACAGCTACAGTATGTACGAGGCAAGAGATGTCATGTACAGTGTAAAGCATATTAAAACCATCATTGCTTACGGCTAAAGTTCGTAATGGCTTTGGTGTCCGTTTTTGGCCTGATATCTTCCAGAGGTACTTCGTGTCGCCACAGAAAGTTCGTCGGGGCTAAATAGTTAGCAGCGACAGAGTTATTTGCAATCCCGTAGCGATGTCCATTAAATATAATCGAATCCATCAAACATTTGTTTACGCTTATGACGATGAACTTATGAACGCCAGCCAAAAATCGTTCCCTGAAATCCAGTTTACCCGTGCATGTTCCACAGAGCCAAACGGTGTTGAGTTTGGATGGGATATAGCTAACTTTACACGCAATTGTATTAACGTACAATTCAATCGCGGCGCCCACATCTCAAGTTGTTCGCGAAGTCATCTTACGTCATCGCATATCACGTGATAATATGAACCAATCACCGTGTGCTGATTCTCGACCCAGAAAAGAAAAACACGGAAAAAAGAAGAATTTCCATTTTTAAGCTCGCGGGGCGTGGCTTCCACGAGCAATTATGAAAGACTAAGGAGAGATGAAGTTACTTTTTTGGTCAGACCTGGAAGACGGTGAGATTGGTGGGAGATTAACTTGATGACCAAGTTGGCCAAAAGACAAAACGCCATGCAGTTTGTAGTGCATGAAGTTGTCTCAGGATTTCTGTAGTGTAAATGCCTTACGAATCCGAATACTTAAATTATGATGAGTCCGGGGACATTTTATGAATCCGGAAAGTATTGTAATATGTCAGACTTGAAATGGAACAACAAACAACGACACTAACTCTATATTTGAGCTCGTTAAATGCTTTGCCAAATGGCATGTTCCGTTCTCTTTATTTCTTATTGTATATTCAATTTCCATAACATCTCTCGATGAGCTCTAGCTCCTGGACTGAAATGTAAAGAACAAATTTTGCTTAAGAGGGTTTCCGCTGTAAACTTGAGCAATGATTACAGTAAAACGCAACAATTCTTGTACCAACACAATATATTTGTAATCGAGAATATTTTACCACTTCCTTGAAGATCTCAATGCCAGGCATCTTTCACCGAGTAATAATTCACAAAACTCTCCAAGAAAAAGGAGAACGAACATTTTTTATGAAACTCTTATTTTGCAATGGTAACACACGAATTATTGCACATTTTGAGCTAGGAAGGCAACCAAAAACACTCACATCTTCCTTTACGCCTCTTGACTATTTTGGATGCTACTCATACATGATCATCTTACACAATCAAACTAGAAAATTAAAATAAATCACGGAAATGTTGCTTTTTTTTCTGGTACTCAATTTTTGCGTGCATTGCTCGGATTTACAGGAGGAAAACCTCTCAATAGTTTCTGTTCCCCGATGAAGAGTGCGCAAAGCATTGTGGTTACCTTACTCGCAGGCTGGACGGACCTTTGCCGCTGACACAGTGAGACGCAGTAACTACCCACTGAGGAGCGATCAGTGAACCTCCACAGAAACCGAATCCACTGGGCGTCCTCAACATTGCTTGCCACGGCCAGCTACCGCGTGGAGCCTGGGTTCCACCGACAATACGCATACTGGGTCGCAGTCCACAGTTTCCTACATTTTTTTCACGGAAAGGTCAGAGAAACAAGCGTTAAACGTTAGTGAAAGAGAAATAAATTGAGATCAAGAACATCCAAGAAGGAACAAAAATAGGAACAAAAACAAGAAGGAAACAATAACAAGGCTACCTAGGGGAGCAATTAATTTGAGAAAATAGCAGAGAAATAAATAACAAAGCCTGCTTGGACGTAATGATCATTGATGAGGACTGGGGCTAGTACCTGCTCCGCTTCCTCCTCCTCCCCCTCCTGTTGGAGGCGTAGGAGGCATCGGAGGCATCGTGGCTGTAAAAACATACAAATAACTTATTAAGACAATAACAAGAACAAGAACAAGAACAAGAACAAGAACAAGAACAAGAACAAGAACACAAGAACAAGAACACAAGAACAAGAACAAGAACAAGAACAAGAACAAGAACAAGAACAAGAACAAGAACAAGAACAAGAACAAGGACACAAGAACAAGAACAAGAACAAGAACGAGGACAAGGACACAAGAACAAAACCAAGAACAAAAACAAGAACAAGAACAAGAACAAGAACAAGAACAAGAACAAGAACAAGAACAAGAACAAGAACAAGAACAAGAACAAGAACAAGAACAAGAACGAGAACAAGAGCAAGAACAAGAACAAGAACAAGAACAAGAACACAAGAACAAGAACAAGAACAAGAACAAGAACAAGGACAAGAACAAGAACAAGAACAAGTACAAGAACAAGAACAAGAACAAGAACAAGGACAAGAACAAGAACAAGAACAAGAACAAGAACAAGAACAAGAACAAGAACAAGAACAAGAACAAGAACAAGAACAAGAACACAAGAACAAGAGCAAGAACAAGAACAAGAACAAGAACAAGAACAAGAACAAGAACAAGAACAAGAACAAGAACAAGAACAAGAACAAGAACAAGAACAAGAGAAGAACAAGAACAAGGACAAGAACAAGAACAAGAACAAGAATAAGAACAAGAACAGAAGAACAAGAACAAGAACAAGAACAAGAACAAGAACAAGGACAAGAACAAGAACAAGGACAAGGACAAGAACAAGAACAAGAACAAGAACAAGAACAAAAACAAGAACAAGAACAGAAGAACAAGACTCGGAATAGTAGAACAAGAACAATACTAGAACACGAAGAACGACTCAGAACAATAGAAAAGTAACTATTAACCAAATTCGTCGGATACTTACGGCATAAATCACATGTCTTTTTGCAGTATTTGATCACGTATCGATGATAGCTACAGTACCTCTTCCAGTAACGACAGTTTCTGTTCTGATCCGCGCATTCTAGACGTGAAACAGGTGAGAATGAAACCACGAAAACAAAACTAGTGCGTTTTCGTCAGAAACAAAATGGACATTATTCAGGTTCCGTAGACCGAAACTCAGCTTTGTAAAGAAAAACAGTCGTAGCTCTCGATAGTCACTGAGTGATCAGTTGAACTTTTCTTTTCTTTTGTAGTCGACTATGTGCAATTCAATATGGGGAAAGATGACTGCTGGTCTCTAGTTTGGGCAAGGCCGTCAGACTATAGTTTTCCTAACAGTACAGTTTATACTGACTCGTAAAATTTATTAACTGGGCTCGAATGGGTTCACGACTGTCTAAAAGTCCTTCACATAAACGGAATACGAGGGTAATGGGAGAAAAATTCATTAGTAAGAAACAACGAAAACTGAATGTGCTGCTGCCTCACCCTGTGAATTCACTTCTGCAAGGACGGCGACAAGCGCCAAAACCAGGAGAAACTTGGCAACCATCTTGAAGGCAAGTTTGAAACTGATGTATTCCAACAGCAACGGAGATTTAAAGGTATCGAGACAAAGTAGTAAGAACAAAAGCGTTTTATTTGTAAACTGGAAAATTGAAAAGGTTATTTGGACAGTAGTCAACGTTTGAAGGGAAATAAAAATCGGCATATTAAAAGTTTTGGCAACGAGCTATCCAGCTGTTTTACACCTGAAACTGAAGTAAATACGAATCTATAGAAATTGAGATTTTTTCATAATTGATCGTAAAACGGATTTCTATGTTTGCTTTTTTGATTATATCGGTAGGCACAATATTACGTATTTGGCTTCTTTTATGATGCACGTTAATAATAGGTATCTGTTAAATAAAGAACACCCGCTTTCAGTGCCAACACAGCTATTCTAAACCGTCTATTATATTCGTTGTGTGCTGACAACTGCCAATATGGACAAAAACCACGTATACAAAGAATTATTAAACATTTAAAATGAGTATGTACTTTATAATATAGTTTTTGAAACATCTTGAGAAGTAGTCACCTTTTTGATGGCAAGTTATTTGATTTCTGAGTCAGCTGCATGTTATCAGCGAGAAGAACCAATATCGACTGCAATGAGCATTGCGCATTCGGCAGAGTTTAGTTTTCTGTTAGCATAAGGATTGTAAGAACACCTGACCGGATTTTAAAAGTGCGGTGCTGGCGCCGAAGGCCCGAGCTTCTAGGAGGCGGTCCAACGGAAAATATTCAAGATATTTGTTCTCCAAAACGCCATTTCTCGAGGCAGGGAACTGGAAATTCAATCTGTCTGACCGGTTTCCGTAAACCAGTGTAAACCGGTCTGCATCCACCCAATGACGTCGTGAAGCAAAAAATGGAAGTTTATTGTTCTGTCAGACATATTGTGGTCAATACTGTGCTGAGTACGGTAGAATAAAATTTTTTTTAATGTGAATTGCACTTTGTCGAACTTTTGGTCTGTAATCTCAAGCTTAGTTGTGAGTGTTCATATATTTTCCATATTGAATCCACTGCCAAAGGCAAGCAAGCCCAGTTCAGCTCCGACTTCGATCATTTTTTTTGCGTTATGCCTACACCAGGTCAATATAAGATAATACGGGGACAACCAATTCCAAGGTACCAAGAACAACTTTATTTTGGTGCAATTAATGACAGTTTCATTTGTGTGAAGCTCTATCAATATTTGTTCATCATTTTCTGCACCCAGTTCTTCAGATATCGCACTTTGGCGTAAACGCCGAACTTGCCGCGATCACCACATCCAACGCCCCAACTTGTGGCCCCCTCCAGGTACCACCTGCCGTGGAACTCGCACACCATGGGCCCTCCTGAGTCACCCTGACAGGAGTCCACCCCGCCTTGATCCAAACCCGCACAGATCATGGAGTCGTGGATACGGCCCGGGTAGGCGAAGAAACAACGGGCTTCTGAGACGAGTGGAATTGATGCCTGCATGAGCACCTTGGGAGATGATCCTCCTGCTTTCAAGCTGCCCCAGCCTGTTAAAATTAAAATACAACCAAGGTAAACATTGTTTTGGTGTCGCTTTTGTGACCAATATCATTAACACTGGAACCTAGCTAGCTAACTGAAACAAAAACTATTATTTTTAACGGTTGAACCATATTGCTTCTTTGATTTCATACCAGTTATCCAGCATTTCTTATTTTCGTCGTCAATTGGCAGGGTATAGCTGTCTTCCGGCAGGCAAACAAGGCCGACGTGCTTGGTGAGTTGAGCTGGTCGGTCCAGCTTCAGTAAGGCAATGTCGTGCGCCAAGCCATACGGCTTCTTGTAATAAGGGTGCTTTATGATACGCTGGACTTTGAAATCTTGTTCAGTGCCAACTTCAGCTAATCTGCTGTAGGCGCCCATTCTGTAACAGAAAATCCAAATAAATGTTTCAGTGAGATTCAAATAAATTTGTTAGATTGTTTTAATTTCTTTTCAGTTTCTTGTTGATTGAGTTCTTAGTGTAATTTGGTATAAATTCACAGATGTGTGAAACTATTGCTATTATTCCGCCGAATTCTCAGAAATTTATTGAGCATTTAATAATTGGATTTCCTTATTGTTGAAATATTTGCGGTATGTAATATTTGAATTTTTGATGAAATCTATTACGATTATTCCCAGAATTTCCCCAAAAGCGTTTACTCTATTACGAGGGTTTCTATACCTGTAATATTTCGAGTATTGTTTATAATCGATCAATTGTCAATGGCAGCATTTACGGTATGAAGATTTATAAAATAACTATGATACTACGCGCGCTCCGATTGGTTAAAAAACCATTTTATAAATAAGTACAAAGACATGGAAATGACGAATCCTGAAATAAAAAGACTGCGTGTCGTCCCCTACTTCAAAGATTCATGTGTTACAGAAACTGCAGTGGGCTATTAGAGCAAATAGTGAAGCCGTGTGCAAATCATGTGCAATTAGTGAAGCAGCGTGAAGAAAAGTTGTCTGAATATTGCATGAAATTCGGAAACCGTGAGACAGAAAGCCAACAATTACACAGTCAAAGAACATTCTCTAAAGTTTCTAACCTTTATACCTTCGTCTCCTGTGGCTCGTAGCTAGTAACAGATGGCTTAGATCACCGGAGTTTCACACGAATAATTGTAGGTTTATGGTGATGAAGGCACAAACAGTCTTCGCTAATGAATCTGTCTCGGCTGTCGGCTCGGTGGCACAAAAGCTGTTGAGTCAATTCAATGGAGTTGACTGTCGTCCGGCAGAGTTCAAGTAATGCTCAAGTAAAGCAAACAAATGTACAAACTACCTTCTTCAGCAGAATAGTGTTGTTGTGCAGACATGTTTACGTCGAGTGACACCGTTGTCCTGAAAGTTGAAACCTGACGGCTCAAAACATTCTCGCCGGTTCTTCTGAATTCTTGACAAACAGTGGTACTAATATCCGACACATTTCTTGCGAAATTCATCTTCATTTAGCAGCCTGTCAAGTTTTTCAAGTGAACGGGAGTGGTGTTCCGTTTTCATTCATGGACTGACTTGAGCGAAGTGCCGTGAAACAGACTTTCCGATTGGACGAGCGTGCGTTTTGACGGTTTTCGGGAGAATCTTGAACTTGATCATTTTCAATATAAAGTTCTTTCAGGTAATAAAAGCTTCGTTATTTTATAAAAGCAATATGACACTCGTTTCCATGTCTATGTACTCTTATATAAACACTTGGGATGTTGTGAGAACACTCGAAAAAGTTCAAAATCACTCGCCGAAGCGGCTCGTGATTTTGAACTTTTTCTCGTGTTCTCCCAACATCCCGCGTGTTTATATAAGAGTACATAGACATGGAAACTCGTGTTATATTGCTTAAATAATTTACTCGTAACCACAGATGGCATTTTTGCCACTTCCTGAAAGATCTTTCAATATGTCATGAATCTTCAATCCACTGCAACACCGAAACAAGATTCGTAATTAAAGCTCTCTGAGAAATAGGAGGTGGAATGTTTCCATCAAATTCGTATTTTTCACACGTCGAGCTAGCAAACTCGTATTTTGCATAGCTGCCACACGTTGAACTACAGCAAAGCAAACAAAAACATTTAAATATTCCAAGTTCCTTGGTTTTTCTCGGGGTAACCTATATGTGATTATCTCTCAAGGTGAAATACTGAACAATGAAACAATGAAAATTGAATAAAATCACAATAAGTTTGAGTAGAAAATTACTTTACAACATTTCCACGAACCTTACGGTCAGGTCATTCTCGCTAGCTCGCGCCACGCAGTGAGATGCAGTGACGACCCACTGTGGAGCGACCAGGGACCCTCCACAGAATACGGACCCGCTTGGCGTCCTCAACATCGCTTGCCAAGGCCAGCTGCCGTGTTGGGCTTCAGTTCCTCCCACGATGCGAGTGTTGGGCCTGACCCCACAGTTTACTGGTGAGATCACATATTTTGGGTGTTCTTAGAAACAAACATCGGACTGGGAAAGAATGGAGGGCGGTGCATGATGATTGGATAACATTCACTGATATCAAAGATGTACTCTGACAAAGTTTTGTGGAACGATAAAAAGCCTGGCAGAACAAAACGAACATTTTAATTACATTTGTTGTTTCAATAAAAGCCAAAACAAATTAGAACTTTTGTCGCTCTGTCTATATATTCCACCGCTATCATTCAGTCCTATAGTTTCAAACGACGTCAAGAGGACTCGAGTCGTATAAGAGTAAAAGTTCGTTTCAGGCTAAAAATTACAACGTTGGTGCTTTGAACAACTGGGCCCAGGGTCAAATTTGAGATAAACAAATCACTCCTACCTGCTGGGGGTATAACTGGGCCATTTGTTGGTGGAGCTGTAGGGGCTTAAAAATGACAGTCAAACAAACAAAACAAAAGTATCAAACATCAAAAACAGAACAACATCAAAATTGCATGCACTTTAACAAATTGACGTCAGCTTTTAATGTGTCTGTCCTTTTATTGATCATGAAATGCGTCATAACATTGCCAAAAAGATGTGGATCCGCAGCTTTTTGACAATGTTATGATGCGTTTCATGATCAATAAGAGGACAGACACATTAAAAACTGACGTCAATTTGTTTTTTACAGTAACAAAACTCAAGCGACGATGCAGGGAAAACACGCAGGAAAACTGGATTTTGTTCGATTTGACCGAAATGTTGTCAACAACTCTTCTCGCTTTCTAATTGGTCGAGGTTAAAATTCAAGACATTTTATTGGCCAAAAAGTGACAGTTTGACGTCAGCATTTCGCGCGTGCAAAATAAAATTCTGTCAAAGAAGTTGGAAAGAAATAAAACTAATGGCTTTTCTGCTGCGGTTTTCTCGACAATTTCAAGACAAAGCTCAAGGAAATTCGCCTGTGAACACTTCTGGTTCTCTACTTCAAATGCCGAATGTCGCTTTTGCAAGAATTGAGGTAAATTTGAAGCTGAATTCACCTTCTTCGTCCAAATCACTGTCGCCAGCACTCGATTTTATGTGTCTGTCCTCTTATTGATGATAAAAATTAGCCAATCACAAAGCAAGAAACTGACGTGTTATTGTAAAAATGGTGTTCGAGATTAACTGAAGAAGTAGTTTAACCTGGATGTACTTATATGTACTGTTCATATACTGACAGTAGCTTCATTATCTTTACCTTAAGAAACCTTGGTCAGAACTTAAAAATAAAAAGACATATTGACCAACAAGAAATAAACAGATCCCAAGGTGCTAATTTCTGCATGAGAATGAGGCAGCAGAGGCCAGAGCCCAGTCCCACAAAGTAAATATGAATCAACAGCTTTTACTTACGTCCGCACTTGCCGCAAGTTCTCTTGCAGTTCTTGTTCATAAAGGCCTCCCAGCCCTTCTTGTCGCAATAACTCTTAACGTCGCGGCAGTTGGAAGTGATGTCCTTACACGGCTCGGCTGAGTTAGAAAACAAAACAGACTTGTTATTTTCTCCACTACTGATTCAGAACAAGGTAGTCAGAAACTCCTTACAAGCTAGTTATACAAAGAAGGCCGTTGAAAGCTTTCTAAAGTAAGCTTCTGCGGTCACATTGTTAGAGACCAATTGTAATCATTGTGGTCATTGTGTTAAGTTAAGTAAAACAGTTTATCGTTCGGCATTTAATAACATCCTATAGGATATTATCAGCTTCTTATTCGGCTGCGATGAACGTACTCAGGTGAAAACTCCTTAATTTTCGCGCAAACTAGGGGACCGGTTGTTATATGAAATTATATCAATTTTTTTTGTTAAGGTACAATCTAAAATGGGCCTAACGTTTTGGTGACTCGATTGGCATTAGTATATTCAGGTTGGGGATGAGTAAAATTTGCCTTTGGTAGTGAAAGTTGTTCGCATAATATCGGCTTTACAGAGCATTGGAAAACTTCTGCAAACAGTTAAATTTGAATAAAGGGAAGAAGATGTAAGGAGAGAGAATGAAAATGCTTTCAAAAAATATTTGAAGGACAGTACAGGAGTTACAGAAAACTTACCACTAGCCCCAAAATATAAATATGGCGCCAAGAAGGCCACCAAAAACACTATCCTTGGATCCATAATGAACAAGACACAAAATGATTGAAGTTCAAGTCAATTGCTTTATAGAGTATATTTAATGTGGAAACCTTGGGAATGATGTATTTGCATCTGCCGAAAGTATGACACAGCTTTCGCGTGCATGTTGGTCATGTTTTGAAACAGTCAGTCTTTCAGTTTGATCATCTTGCAATCTGTTTAATTTTATTCTGTGTAGCTGTCACCTCGTGTTAGGAAATATGTCACACCTGAATCAAAACAGGCTTTGTGAACTATAAACAAGAAAGACAAGAGACTGGCATTGACAGAGACAGACAAGAAAGGTGAAGAGATTTAGATAGGAGAAAGTAAGTAGTAAGTTGTTACAGCACGGAGACAAGCGCATGCATGCAGAATTAATATATACAGAAAGGGAGATAGAACAGAGCAGAACAGAACAGAACGAGTAGAACTAAGAATCAAAGAGAGTTGAGTTGAGTCAAACGAAAGCTTTTATTGGTTGATCCACAAAGACGCCAAAAGATTCCGAGATGGGGTATGAAGAAAAACGTTAACAGCCAAAAAATAGACGTATGTAAACAGAAACCAGTCCGGAAGATAAAAACAGAAAGGGAGACATGGAGATTTGCTAAATATTTCTTATCATTATGAACATTTTAATTTCAGTCATGAAACCAAAGTCTGCAAAAGCAAGCTTCGGAAAGTTCGTCGCACTTTGATAACTTAGATTTTTTTCTTTGACGGAGTTTTGTTTGCTCAATTTATTGAAAACTCTGACAAAATAAAAAAAAAAAAAATAAATAAACTGGCGCCATGCTAAATGTCAACTTGGTAATAGACGTGGTTTTGCTGCCATCGATAGCTGTTTTGTTTAGCCAAATGTTCAGTTAAGGTAAATATAGGAAAGTTACTAAAGTTGCTCTATCAGCTCGCTCCGCATCTACAAAATAAATATATAGAAACTTAGTATTAATAAAAGTTAAATAAGAGGAGGTCACTTGAAATAGGTTATAGAGGTATTCCAGGTGAAGGCGTGCTTGTTAAAGTTTGTTCGTGTTTAATATTGTGCACATAACAGCGCCACAAGCGTTTTCCTTCAATACAACTTTATTTCAGGACTGATCTGAACGTTTTTTTCAGTATTGGTTCATTTTTTGCTTTATCCAGGACTTCACATATCGTACTCGAGCGTAGACGCCGAACTTGCCAGGTCTCGCACACCCAACACCCCAACTTGTGGCCCCCTCCAGGTACCACCTGCCGTTGAACTCGCACACCATGGGCCCTCCTGAGTCACCCTGACAGGAGTCCACCCCGCCTTGATCCAAACCCGCGCAGATCATGGAGTCGTGGATACTTCCTCGGTAGGCTTTCTTGCAGCGTGTGTTGGAAACAAGCGGAACAGACGCTTGCATCAGGTATCTGGGAGTGGATCCACCAGAGGACAGGGTACCCCAACCTGTGTGGAAGCAAAAGACAGAAACTTACGGATGACGCCTTTCATGATTACCTACAGAAAAGATTGGCACCATGACCTTGGACAGGTAATTTTAAGCTAACCCCTGCAGTACGTCATGAAATTCTTTCTCTAGACTATTGGCTCAATACTTGCCAAAAAGCATGGGGTTATAAACGAGCTACTGAATGTCACAACCAACATCGTTATCCTTATGAAGTACGTGCAAATTTGTCTCATAACATTGAAATAGTTGAGAGAATTTATAGAAATTTATTATTCCAGACCTGTGATCCAGCATTTCTTTCCAGGGTTGTCAATCGGCAGAGAGTGCTGTTCGTCCGGTAGACAAACTGTGCTGACTTGTCTGTTGATTTGCGCCGCTCTCTCCAACTTCAGGAGCGCGATATCGTGCGCCAGCCCGTAAGGTCTCTTGTAAGACTCGTGCATTATAATGCGAGAGACTCTGAAGTCCTGCTCACCACCAACGTCGCCTCTTTTCATGTGAGCTCCCATCCTTGGGTAAGAGGCGACATAGAAAAGTGAAGACCGTGACAACAGAATGCATACATTATATGACAACACAGTAAACTGATTGACTTATTAAGAACTTTTATGGCGATTAGAATGTATAGGTGTGGGCATACAAAGAGATGCACAATAAAGAATTTATCTTTTGAAAAAAAAAAAGAAGACACCCTAAAAAACCGAAAGAACAAAAACAAAAACAAAAACAAAAACAAAAACAAAAACAAAAACAAAATACCAAATAGAACTAAACAGACATTAATGGCCGGATTATACATACATACTCGTAGTCCGACGAGTTCTACGGCCATTTACTGGGTGCAAGTCTTAATCGGGCTATATTTTCCTGCTACAAAAACTTATTCTTCTTGCCTTGAGCAGTATCACGTCGCTGATTACTTATATCACAACTTCAGTGTCCTGAAGCAAAGCTGTCTAGTTCTAACAAGGAGATTACCTGCCATTTTCTTCTCTCAGCTACATACGAATGACTGTGACCGCCAAAATCTACTTGGTCAAACGAAGAAGGATTTTTCGAGTTATTTTCTGTCGGTGTAAAATATATGTGCGCAAAGCATTGTGGTTAACGGCTGCTCTTACCTTACTCGCAGGCTGGAAGGACCTTTGCCGCTGACACAGTGAGACGCAGTAACTACCCACTGAGGAGCAATCAGTGAACCTCCACAGAAACTGAATCCACTGGGCGTCCTCAGCATTGCTTGCCACGGCCAGCTACCGCGTGGAGCTTGGGTTCCACCCACGATACGCATGTTAGGTTTTTGGCCACAGTTTCCTAGATACAAACGGAGAAAGATTACAGAACAATTTAAACTTGAGAAATCATAGTAAAAAGTCCCGGTATAAAAAAATGAAACAAATACAAAAATTCTCGCACCATTTTTATACCGGTTTAAAGGTCTGATAATGGAGAGAGCTAAGAAAACTGGGGAATAATTTATTTATTAACTCTGCACAGGAGCAGTTTTCAAAACAATTTTCAAAACAATAACGAGTCTAGCGGTGTCGCGGAGCAAAAAATAGCCAAAACCGACTAAAATTGCAACCCCTGGCAGTCGAAAAGCAGATAAACACACCAGCAAAGTGTGGTTCGTTTTATTTCAGTATTCCATGCATTATCCGTGCCATAAGCATTCCCACTTAAAAGTCTTATAGTATCAAACACTCGAACCAGATCCCCACCGCTTGGGCTGTGTGGTGTTTACCCTTTCACTCCCAAGAGTGATTAACGTCAAATTTCTCCTTCAGTTTCTCACCAGAGATGAATCATACAGTAAGGAGAACTTGACTTTTGATACCTTGCTCAGATCAAAGATGATTAAACTTTCAATTCTCATTACATTGCTCATACAGTTCCTTCTTAAAAGGTTGGGAGAATCTGTATTTTGATCTTGGGAGTGAAAGGGTTAAATAATGTGCACACAGCTTACCTGGCTGAGGTGGTTGAGGCGGCTCAGGTGGTTCAGGTCCATTCGTGGGTGGTGGTGGAGGAGGAGGAGTAGGGGGAGGGGGAGCTGTGAAATATTTCAATAAATAGATAAATATACAAACAAACAAGTAAGAAAAACAGATCTTGAACTACAAACGAAAACTATTTAACTGAGAAACAGCAAATTCTCACAAGCTTCTGTTTTGATTGTTCCATTAGAATAAAAACTTTGATTTTTCAGCCAACATGCAATTCTGGGCTAATTGCCTTTGCAAAGCGAGCAGTACGAGTGCAGGCTCAAGTCTGGCACCACGCGCAAGAGATAGCCCATATATAGCGCCTGTGACTTTCCGTGCTTTGCTTGCTATGTACATGAAAGTGACAGTATGATTTCTTTCAAACAAAATTGTTCTCTCAAAAATAACAGATAACCAAAAAATACTGCGATCACAGCAATGTACAGCCATTAAGTAACTGTATATTTACTGTATACTTAGCAGAATTTTTTTCAAGCTCCCGCCAAGTAAACTAATCAAAACAAAAAGAACAAAAAAACTGGTTTGTTACTTTTTCTTTATCTTACCTCCACATTTATTGCAAGTTTTCTGGCAGTATTTGGTCATATGCTCCACCCAACCCTGTTTGTTACACCAGCGTCTAAATTGCCAGCAGTTGACATGTTTATCGCTGCACTGGGCTGCAAATGACAACAGATCGAGGCCATTCGTGTAAAATACGTATCCAGAGACTCAAATCAACTAATCAAATACAGCCAAACTACGTCAAAACACTGAAGTAAAACATAGTATACTGCACAAAATGTGTTTAAAACTAAAGCTCTCAAATTCATTTAGTTTTGACTAAAATGAGCCACTTAAAAATTATCTTAGAAAACTCCCCATGCACCTGAAAAATATAGTTATGTACTATTCTCCCCAAAACAATGAACTTGAATTTGAAAGCCCCCGAAAAGAAAAATGAAATGAAGAAAAAAAAAAAAAACGTCTATACTCGTAGATAAGATAAAGAACAGGAGAGTAACTTTGGGAGAAATACCCAACCGACAAGACTTAAGGAGTTAGTGCAACGTACCGTCTACTTCGAAGTAGAAGAACCCGGCCAGTAGCGCCAGTACCACGAGAAATTTCGAGTCCATACCTGATTTGTAAGTATATGAAGAGTGAAAATTGAAGCGCTATTATATAAATCTTAAAACCATGTCACACCTGTGTCTAAACATAACACAGCTTTAGGCAAACAGTCTCCTGTAGCTAAGATTTTAATATTTTTGGTTAAACATCTTTCAAATCACTTGTCAGAATTTTATCTGACACGTTGTTATTTCCATTCAGTAAAAACCAATGCACCTGGCATCAACACTAACACAGTATGTAGACCAAATATACAGTGTGTTATATGATGTCATGTCTCCTCACGACAAATTATTGCATTCTTCTATTCCTCGTCCATCCAGCTCCGAAGGAAATGGACAACTAGACAATAATTTATCCGAATAATTATAGCAAAACTGAAAATACTGAACTGAAATACTGCGATATGGTAAATATAGTCTTAATGGCTTATTTGATGGTTACAAAACAATAACCTGCAACAGCAGTGACAATCGGATTTTTTTCCAATGTTTTTACAATAAAGAGAAGTTAAATGTGCAAAACCTGATCAATCAAACAAAACAAAACAACGTTTTAAAATTGGCAAAGCTTCACCAAGCAGCTACCCAAACAACGTCTAAACTAAGAAGATTTGAGAACTTTTTGCTGTATTTCATTCCCGCTTTATGGGTTGTGATTTTTATTGCTTCTTTTTATTTTATTTATGAGCTCACTAAGGCGAGCAAAATGAAGGCACAAGAAGTTGAAGTTGAAGTTGTACAATGATTTAGTAAACTGACAACGATAAACATTAAGAAACAGAATCTAACTAAAGCATGGCACTGGCATTGGTACAGAACCAATCAATTCTTGAAACCCGGCAGTGAATAGAGATGAAGTCCATATATTTTCTTAAAAGTGTCCCCGAGTATTTTCTTAAAAGTGTCACACGTGATACGCTAGAAGATTTGACACTTAAATAAAGTTCATGATGATGATGATGATGATGAAGTGTATTGTGATAAAGGGTCTCAATGGAGTTAAGCGTTAGCCGTAAAACGGCCAAACATATAACCGTAAACGGAAACAATTACGGTTAGTCAATCAGCTACTGTTTCTGATCGCTCAGCTGCTCCTTTAACGTTCAGAAAATGTTTTAATAGTCAGTCAGTTTGGATATTTCCAAATACGCCAATGCACCTTTTCGGTCATCTACAATTTCTTACTCGTTCACTTACTTTGTTTCCGACTGACAACGTAACTGAACAATACGTACTGTCCAAGCCATCGGCTGTTTGCACGACGATGCACTTCTATATGTGTGCCATGATGGCCAAAGGGTTGTATTAGCTAGGGTACTTCGCAAAATGTGTCGTTTCCATATGTTGTTGGTTTGAACGTTTGTATTTGTTAGAAAAAAAAAATGCAGGAAATGGTGTTACAGAGACTCTAGATTGCAAATTTGCCGGGGAAGCACGCCCCCAGGCCCCAGCAGCTCGTGTCTTAACTGATTTTCAACGGCGCTGAGTTTCAATGGTTTCCGCCCCACTACGACCCCCTCTTTCTGATAGTTTTTCTGGATCCCCACCTGCACCTTTTTGGTAGCGGTGGGCGACACATAACTCACACAAAGGAAAATCCCATTACATGAAGTCGACTAGATTACTGTCCAAACAGAAACTGACTTCACAGAACGATAACTCGACCATCTCTCCCTAAGCAAAAGCAACAAATAAAACACAAAAAGTAGTCATAACCGTCCAAATTGAATAAGGAGTAGATGAGGCAACGGTAACCGTAAAACAGCCAAAAATCAACTGTCAACCGTAGAAAAACAATTCCGTTTAACTGTTTACCGTAAGAGCTACCGCCCTGTTGCATGAGACTCTTGTGATGGGTTCTGTTGAGTTTTACTTTGCATGTTACGGGCTGGACATCTCACACATCTTTTAGTTCTGTGATTCTTGTTGGAACACATGTGCGACTGCGACACGCAGTTTTTCTTGTTGTTGAACAAGAGCGCTCGCTATGAAAGGGATAGCGCCTCCTCTTTCGGCTTTTGACTAAAGTACGCGTGCATCAAACTGTTCTGGCTGTACCCCCTTTCCCTCTCACCTACCCACCCCCCCTCCCTCTCACATCCTGATCCCCCAACTCGCGCATTTCACTACAAACTTCATCTGGCTTCCAGCCCCCATTACTTCACAATTTTCGGTTAAAACCACTGCAACGTAAATTTATGTTGAATAATGTAAGTTGAACGTTAGTTTTGCTCTGAACAGGTATTTTGAAATTCGTGGGACTTTGAGTAGTAACCGCTTGACGTTGTATATAGCTTACTAGTGTCGAGGAAGGGTTGTGACGCATCTTGTGTTTTTTTTTTTTTTTTTTTTTTTTAATATTCAGACCACCCCGAGGAAAAAATACTTTAACAATCCGGCGAGTCGAGTTAGGTCTCAGGTTCTCTCGGCGAGGTCGCATGCTAGTACTCAGATCCCTAGTTCCGCCCGCGGGTCATCACTGGTAACGAGGCCAGTTCTTTCGCGAACGAATGTCGCTGTTCACATTCTACATGAACTGTTCGTCAAATAACACAGTGTGTTAAATTAGTCAAGTGCAGTGTATACGCTGGACCGTACAAATCGGGACAAATATACTAGAAATACGAAATTCGCAGATACCCCCTCGCTCTGACATTGATGGGACTTTTACTTTGGTACTCGATACAGTGACCGGACGAGAGGGCTTAAGCAGAAACCTAAGAATAGGTCAGGGGTAATAATAAGACTATTGTCTTTAAAACCACTTCCAACTGCAGTCATGTGCGCATCAAAAGTGTTATTACTAAGATGCTGCCGGAAGTGAAATGAGCTGTCTTTTACAAATCAACAGCTACTTTAGCTAATCCCCAAGCGAAGCGAGGGAAATAATCACGACGCTAATGCAGTAGTATCGCCTTATTCGGAGACTCCAAGCGGGTCGCCATCTCAAATTTAATGTTCGTCTCTCAGTCAGTCTGGCGTACGACCTCGTTCCCAGGCTCTTAGGCCAGAACTGTAAGCCACCATTTTTTTTGGTGACATGCGATAGAGCACGAACGGAAGTGATTTTCTACAACAAGATGCAGATACAGGGCCAAGCAGTTCGACGGACGGCTGTAAGTTGCCCGGATATTTTGCCAGTGTATCGGAGAAAAGCTTGCTAGCCGTGAAACGAATTCTTTAAGGCATCGACTGATCGACCTGAACACAATCCCAGACGCCAGTATTGTGTTAAAACGCAGTCACTTCTTCAGAAAGGAATAGAAAAATACAGTCCGTGGCAAATTTCGCCTTTTACAATAACAGGATTGTAGTTTTCAGAATCCAAGTTTTGACAAGTATGACGACGCATATAATGGAAAGTGGAATTTTCCCACTGTATGAAGACTGGTCTATACAGTGTATTTTGAAATCATTTAAGACGTAAACAATAATGTTTTGGGTTTTGTTTCCTTTGCTGGTAAAGAGCTAAAGCTATGGCTTTCAGGAACCGGTGAGTTTTGAAAAATTACATCAATTAACGTACAATACGCGTATGCTATTTTAAAGTAGTGTTATCATTATGGCATTTCAACAATCGCCGTATATTTTGTCGTTTGATCGATGCCCCGAGAACTGTGATGAAGGCCAAGTAGGATTATATTGCGATCTTTTCGCTAGTTTGTAAAGC
Organism: Plumapathes pennacea; assembly: GCA_964036295.1. Taxonomy (NCBI): domain Eukaryota; kingdom Metazoa; phylum Cnidaria; class Anthozoa; order Antipatharia; family Myriopathidae; genus Plumapathes; species Plumapathes pennacea. Next base: position 3,966,987 of record OZ038463.1, read on the forward strand.
TATTTCAGAGTGCCTTCGTGCAGGTTCCTGACATATTTGCATAATTTTACTGACAGTCTGATATATGGAAATGCTGTAAAGTTTTCTCGCCGTGTTTGTTGGTACACTGTATTCGAGGATGAAATGTAACCGGGTTGACGCGCTCTTGCTTTTTGAAGGCTATTAAAGTAGAAAATACCCGGCCAGGGGCCACTGCTTTCCAAATTAAACAATTACAGTCTATTTGTATATTATTGTGTATGGGTGGCCTTTTGCTCGCTCAACACAATCGGACCTTGTATTATTTAATGACCGGGTTGGCTCACTTAGAACAATTGGACCTTGTATTATTTAGTGACTTGATTTCTTTTTTCCGTCAAAGATTTTAAATTCGTCAAACGCGGTTTGAAAAGTTCTTGTGTTCAAAATTGAATCCTTGCCAAAATTCACACATTTTGCGAGACTTCGAAAGCGTGTAAACAAGTGACTCTCGCTTTGACAGTTCTAAATTTGTTACACTCGAAGAAGCGTATTAAATTTAAGAAGTAAAAAACAAAACAAAAACACACACACACGTATGTGGTTAGGACACAGCGTTGGCTGGAGAAATCGCGGCTTTTCTTAAAATTCATAAAAATTTGGTGTCGAAGATTGACTTTGCTGACTGTGCAAAACTGATCGAGTCACGATTCTAGTTGCTCTTCTTTTGCCTTTCAAGTCTCGGGAGTATTCTGTAGTTGCGTGTAAAAGTTGTCTCAGCGAACTTTGGAGCTCAGCTAGTGTCCACGCCGGAAAATTGCAGACTGCACGTTGTCTGAACTAAAGCGACAAAGATTGTTTTAGCGGCCCACTGGTGACGTCGCTATACTACAAACCCGTGGTTTGTAAAAAATATTTAAAAAAATCTCCAAGCGGAAAATAAACAAAAACCCCGCTTTCCGAAAACCCACTACAGAGCGAGGGGATATATGCGATTATCGTATTTCTAGTGGGGAGTATATTTAATATGGAAACTTTGGGAGTGATATTGCATCTGCCGAAAGTATGACACAGCTTTCGCGTGCATGTTGGTCACGTTTTGAAAGAGTCAGTCTTTCAGTTTGAACATCTTGCAAACTATTTGATTTTGTTCTGTGTAAGTGTCACCTCGTGTTAGGAAATATGTCACACCTGGATCCAAAAGTCAGGGAGTTGTGAACTATATAAACAAGAAAGACAAGAGACTGGCATTCAGAGACAGACAAGAAAGGTGAAGAGATTTAGATGTTCAGATTGTTACAGCACGGAGACAAGCGCAAGCATGCAGAATTAATATATACTCAGCCGACCCCCGTAAAATACAGTGATCGGAATTTTTTTCTTTTTTATTCTTTCTCCCTTTTTTTCCTTTTTGAAGTCCATTTCGAGTATCTCGAATGCAGTTTACAGTGTCAATGCGCAAACTTCTCTGTAGTGCGTGTACCATCCCCGACAAATTGCCGATTGATCGACATGAAAATCTCCTTGTTTTTTGAACATGCGGAAGCATCAGCCTGACATCCAGTCACCTGGCAGCACAAATTCTCTTTTTAAACTCATTTCTGATTTTTAAAAGAACTGTGGTCGGCACACGAGGCCAATATTTATACTTAGTTCCACTCGATGTGCGGCCATCTTGGATTGTTTTATAAGGAGGCCTGGGAAAGAGCGTTACAGACAGACGGACGGACGGAAGTGAGTTAGCGTGTTGTTATATGGATAGAAAGGGAGATAGAGCAGAGCAGAACAGAACGAGTAGAACTAAGAAAGAAAGTTGAGTTGTTTCAGACAAAAGCTTTTATTAGATAATCTATGAAGACGCCAAAAGATTCCGAGGTGGGGTATGAAGCAAAACGATAACAGCCAAAAAACAAGACGTATGTACAGAAACCTCAGTCCGAAAGATGCAAACAGAATGGGATACATGGAGATTTGTCAAAATATTTCTTATCATTATGAACATTTTTACTTCAGTGAGTCATGAAACCAAAGTCTGCAAAATCAAGTTTCGGAAAGTTTGTCACACTTTCATAACTTAGATTTTGTTTTTTGACGGAGGTTTTCTTTGCTCAATTTATCAAAAACTCTGACAAAGTATGATCAGGCGCCCTGCTAAACGTCAACTTGGTAATAGACGTGGTTTTGCTACCATCGATAGCTGTAAGTTACTAAAGTAATGCTCTATCAGCTCGCTCCGCATCAAATAAACATTTTTACCACAACAAACTAGTTTCTCGCTCTCTGATTGGTCGATTAACCGTGGTAAATAAGAGTCCAGACAACGATGTGACGCCAGCTGACGCCAGCGTGTCTCGTTTTGCAACGAAATACAGCGAAAATTTCTTGTATATTTCTAAACTAGTGTGGTAAAAAACAAATTTCCACTGGTTTGCCGTGGTGTGGACTCTTATTTACCACGATTTACGCCATCACAAGGTCAAAATTTGTTGTGGACTCACTCGGCGAAGCGCCTTGTGAGTCCACAACATTTTGACCATGTGATGACGTAAATCGTGGTAAATAAGAGTCCACACCACGGCAAACCAGTGGAAATTTATTAAATAGAAACTTCACGTATTAATAAAAGTTAAATAAGAAGAGGTCACTTGAAATAAGTTATAGAGGTATTCCAGGTGAAGGCGTGCTCGTTAAAGTTTATTCGTGTTTTATATTATGTACATAACAACGCCACAAAGGTTTTTTTTTTCAATACAACTTTATTTCGGGACTGATCTGAACGTTTCTTTCAGTACTGGTTCATTTTTTGCTGTATCCAAGACTTCACATATCGTACTCGAGCGTAGACGCCGAACTTGCCAGGTCTCGCACACCCAACGCCCCAACTTGTGGCCCCCTCCAGGTACCACCTCCCATTGAACTCGCACACCATGGGCCCTCCTGAGTCACCCTGACAGGAGTCCACCCCGCCTTGGTCCAAACCCGCGCAGATCATGGAGTCGTGGATGCGGCCCGAGTAGGCTTTCTTGCAGCGTGATTGGGAAACAAGCGGAACAGACGCTTGCATCAGAGACGAGGGAGCTGACCCACCAGAGGACAGCCTTCCCCAACCTGTGTTGAAGCCAGACAGAAATTTACGGATAACGCCTTTCATGGCGTGTGTTCAGGTGGCCGAGCGGTTAGCACGCCGACCTTTCACCAATGCGGCCCGGGTTCAAATCCCGGCTTGGGGATTTGACCCCGGCGTGGTAAGTGGTAAGCCTATGTTTCTGCCTGAGCTACCCTCCGTCCTTGGGTGGGGACGCTAAGCCGTTGACCTAGTCTCTCAACCTTCACTAATCCAATATGAGAGACTTTAAAGAACTCACACACTTCCCGAAAAGAGCAGAGGAATTTCTTCATTACCATAACACTTAAGTTCAGAGATCATTGTAAAGCGCATTTGAATATATAAACAATAAACTACTTTTGGCGAGGAAATATGCACGGATAATTGTCCGAGGATATTATCTGTGCATATTTCGAAGCCAAAAGTAGTTTATTGTCTTTATTATCCTTCAAATATTTCCTCTCTCAGCGCAAATAACGGCGCGGAAATTGTGAAGCTTTTTAATGCTCTCTGGAACTGCTTTTTGGCCAATAAATTGATGTCCTCCTCAGTAGTCATCTTGTAATGATTTTTGTGACTAAACAAATAGAACTGTTTTCGGACATTGTCAATAAACAGCGTTAGTTCGCCAGGCGGGGGTTATTCGCTGATAACGTCCGCTCACGAGCGGACGTTATTCGGTCACGTGTCACGATTCTACCAATCACGCGTGGGAGGAAATATTTGATGGGTCATAAATACATATAGAATTTGCGCTATATAAAAGCATCATCATTATCGTTATCATCATTACAGCAAAGATTGGCATCATGACCTTGAGTAGGGTAGTACCATATAACGGCAGGTAATTTAAGGCTTGCAGTACGCCTTAAAATTCTTTCTCTCGACCATTGGCTTAGCACTTGCCAAAAGCGTGGGGTAGAAACGAGCTGCTGAATCTCACCACCAACTTCGTTATCCTTATGACGCACATGCAAATTTGTCTCATAACATTGAAACATTTGAGAGAATTTATAACAAATTTATTATTCCAGACCTGTGATCCAGCATTTCTTTCCAAGGTTGTCAATTGGCAGAAGGTGCTGTTCGTCCGGTAGACAGACCGTGCTGACTTGTCTGTTGATTTGCGCCGCTCTCTCCAACTTCAGGAGCGCAATGTCGTGCGCCAGCCCGTAAGGTCTCTTGTAAGACTCGTGCATTATAATGTGAGACACTCTGAAGTCCTGCTCACCACCAACGTTGCCGTTTTTCATGTGAGCTCCCATCCTTTGGCAAGAGCGAGCGACATAGAAAAGTGAAGACCGTGACAACAGAATGCGTATATGACATCACAAGACAATAAGCTAATAGAGTTAATAAGTTCAGGAACTTTTACGGGCATTAGAATGTACACGCGGGGCCATACAAAGAAATGCACAACAAATTTTACTTTAAAAAAAAAAAAAAAAAAGCAAAAAGTAAAAACAAAAAAAAAAAAAAGAAGGAAGCAAATAAAACTAAACAAACAATAACGGCCGGGTTACACATTAAATATGAGAAATAGCTGAGAGTTTCTACGGCCATTTACAGGGTGCAGGCCTTAACCGGGCTATATTTTTAGGCTGCAAGATTATATTCTTCCCGCCTTGAGCAGTATCCACATTGATCACTTACATCACAATTCAGTGTCTTGAATTGAAACTGTAGCAATTTTAGCAAAGAGAACACTTGCCAATATTTTTCACTCAGCTCCATGAGAATGACTGTGACCGACAAAATCAACTTAGTCAAGCAAAGAAGGATTTTTTGGAGTTATTTTCTGTCGGTGAAAAATATAAGCGCGTAAAGCATTGTGGTTTAACGGCTGCTCTTACCTTACTCGCAGGCTGGAAGGACGTTTGCCGCTGACACAGTGAGACGCAGTAACTACCCACTGAGGAGCGACCAGTGAACCTCCACAGAAACTGAATCCCCTGGGCGTCCTCAACATTGCTTGCCACGGCCAGCTACCGCGTGGAGCCTGGGTTCCACCCACGATACGCATATTGGGTTTTAGGCCACAGTTTCCTAGAAATAAGAGGAGAAAGATTACTGGATAATTTAAACTTGAGAAATCATAGTAACCAGTCCTGGTATAAAAATGAAACAAATACAAATACAAATATTGCAAAATAAATAAAAATAGGACTGTCTCCGCCTTTTTCTTTGTCTGCCACATTTCTGTTTGTCTGTCTTGTGGCTTTTCCCTTTCAGTCTAATTTTCGCACGATTTTTACCCCGGTTTCTTTCCGTTGTTTGGGTCAGGTCTGATACTGGAGATAGCTAAGGAAAAATCCTTTTATTAACCCTGCACAGGAGCAGTTTTCAAAGCAATTTTCAAAAAAATGTCAAAACCGGCTAAATTTGCAAAGACTGGCAGTCGAAAAGCAGATAAGCACACCAGCAAAGTTCGGTTCGTTATTTTTTTAGTATTCGATGCATTATCCGTGCCATAAGCATTCCCAGTCTAAGTCTTATAGCATCAACCACTCACTCCAGACACAGCCACCGCTTGGCGGTTGTGCGGTGTTTAAATATTTTGCACGCAGCTTACCTGGCTGAGGTGGCTGAGGCGGCTCAGGTCCATTCGTGGGTGGTGGAGGGGGAGCTGTTAAAGAAGGAAACAAATAAACAAACAAGTAATAAAAACAAATCATTAAATACAAACGAACAGAGCAAATTTTCGCAAGTTTTACGAAGAGTTTCTGTTTTGTCAGTATTGTTCCCATTAGACTAAAAGCTTTGTTTTCAGTCAACATGAATTCCTGGACTGATCGTTTTGCAAAGCTAGTATTAAGAGTGCGGGCTCAAGTCTGGCATCACGCTCAAGAGATCAGCAACTAAAAGATAACGCCATTTGATAACCGATGATATTGTTAATCGTTTGATGTTTTAGTACTATGTATATGGAAGTGGCAGCATGTTTTCTTTCAAACAAAGGATAAAAAATAACCCAGGATTCCTTGCGCTAACTGCAGTGTACAGCCATTGAGCAACTGTATATTTTACTGTGTATAGCAGAAGTCTATTTTACATCTGGGCTAAGCTCCCGATTAGCTAGTAAACTAAAAAAAAAAAAAAAAAAACTGCTCAGGTAGTACTGTTTCTATAATTATCTTACCTTCACATCCACCGCAGGTTCTCTTGCAGTTTCTGTTCATATACTCGACCCAGTCCTGTCTCTTACACCAGTTTTTAAAGTTATTGCAGTTGACATGTTTATCCCTGCACTCGGCTGCAAATGAAAACAGAGGCCATTCGTGTAAACTACTAATATTCAGAGACTCAAATCAACCAATAAATACAGTCAAACTATGTCAAAATACGTAAACTAAAACATAGCATACCGGCACAAAGTGTGTTGGATCTTTCCGCCGCCAAAGGCAGGACCGCTTAAAATTAAAGCTCTCAAATTCATATCAGTTTTGACTAAAATGAGCCGCTTAGAAAATTCTCTTAAAAGACTCCCCATGCACCTGAAAAAGATAGTTATATATACTATTCTCTCCAAAACAATGAACTTTAATTTGAAAGTCCCAAAAATAAAAAATGAAATGAAAGAAAAAAGAATAACGCATATACTCGCAGAAAAGATAAAGAACAGGGGAGTGACACTGGGAGAAACACCCGACCGACAAGACTTAAGAAGTTAGTGCAACGTACCGTCTACTTCGAAGTAGAAGAACCCGGCCAGTAGCGCCAGTACCACGAGAAATTTCGAGTCCATACCTGACTTTATGAAGAGTGAAAATTGAAGCGCTATTATAATCTTAAAGCATGTCACACCTGCGTCTCAACAAACACAGCTTTAGGCAAACAGTCTCCTGTAGCTAAGATTTTAATATTCTTGGTTAAACATCTTTCAAATCACTTGTCAGGATTTTATCTGACACGTTGTTATTTCCATTCAGTAAAAACCCATAAAAATGCACCTAGCATCAACACCAACACAGTACTGTAGACCGAATATACAGTATGCTTATAACATGATTTCACTATGTTTTCTCACGACAAATTATTGCACTCTCCTATTCCTCGTCCATCCAGCTCCAAAGAAAGTGGACAACTAGACATAATTTATCCGAAAAATTATAGCAAAACTGAAAATACTGGACTGAAATACTGCGATATGGTAAATATAGTTTAATGGGTTATTTGATGGTTACAAAAAAATAATTAGAATGGCAGTGGCAATTGAATTTTTCCAATGTTTTTACAATGAAGAGAAATTAAATCTGCAAAACCTGATCAATCAAACAAAACAAAAACGTTTTAAAGTTAGCAAAGCTTCACCGAGCAGCTACCTCAACGTCTGAACTAAGAAGATTTCATAACTTTTTGCTGTATTTCATTCCCGCTTTATGGATTGTAATTTTTATTGCTTCTTTTTCAGTTTTATTCATGAGCTCAGTAAGGTGAGCAAAATTAAGACACAAGAAGTTGGAGTTAGAGTTGGAGTTGTGGAGTTGTGCAATGGTTTAGAAAACTGACAATGATAAAAACCGAGCAACAGGATCTAACTAAAACATGGCACCGGTACTGGCACAGAACCCATCAATTCTTGAAACCAGTGAATAGAAATGAAGTGTGTTGTGATAGGGTCTCAATGGGGTTTTAAAAAAAGTAAAGTATTTGTATTTGTTCAAAAAAATGCAAGAAATGGTGTTACAGAGACTCTAGATTGCAAAATTTGCCGAGGGAGCACGCCCCCAGGCCCCAGCAGCTCGCGCCTTAACTGATTTTCAACGGCGCTGATTTTCAATGGTTTCCGCTCCACTGCAACCCCCTCTTTCTGAGTTTCCTGGATCCCCACCTGTGACCTTCTTGGTAGAGGTGGGCGATACGTAACTCACACAAAAAGCAAAATCCCATTACATGAAGTCGACTAGATTACTGTCCAAACAGAAACTGACTTCACCGGACGATAACTTGACCATCTCTCCCTAAACAAAAGCAACAAATAAAACACAAAAAGTACTAGTCATAACCGTCCAAATCGAATAAGGAGTAGAGATGTGGCAACCGTAGCCGTAAAACAGCCAAAAATCAACTGTCAACCGTAGGCAATTCCGTTTAACTGTTTACCGTAAGAGCTACCGCCCTGTTGCATGAGACTTTCGCGATGGGCTCTGTTGAGATTTACTTAGCATGTTACGGCCTGGACATCTCACACATCTTTTAGTTTTGTGATTCTTGTTGGAAGACATGTGCGACTGCGACACGCAGTTTTTCTTGTTGTTGAACAAGGCTATGAAAGGGATATGCGCCTCCTCTTTCGGCTTTTGACTAAAGTACGCGTGCATCAAACTGTGTTCCGGCTGTACGGAAAACACAGCAGAGTGTAACACAACCGATATCAGAATCAACGACCAAACAGACTTCGGAACGCATGACAACCTTCAAAATGAGAACACATCGTTCCGAACAAAAATATGGTCGCAACAACTACGACAACATCTTCCTTTTAAAACTACGTTGTTCTGCTTTATTTGGAAATCCATTGTTGACAACAGAGGGAACATGGAAGTAGGGAAGGCAAAGTGATCCCCGAACGAAGTGAGGGAAATACTCAAGACGCTAATGCAGTAGTATTATCGCCTTATCGGAGACTCCAAGCCTGCCGCCATCTCGAAATCTAATGTTCGTCTGTCAGTCTGTCAGTCTTGCGTGCGACCTCGTCCCCAGTTCCTATCGCGTCGCTGCAGAACCAATAACAAAGGCCGGATCGATCACGTGTGGCCCTGTAGTTTTACTCGCAATATAAGAAATTAGATTGAACGAAGCAACTACAGTATATCGTAGCTGTGTTCACGAAAATAGAAAACTTGAAACACAACAGTCTCGCGAAGCTCGTCTTCAAAAGAGAAGGGAACAGGCACGAGCAAGGCGGAATCGTGAAACGATCAAACAGCGCCAAGTTCGTCTCGACAAAAGACGGATTTATGACCGAAAAGAAAACAGCGCATGAATGCCGATCGAAAGCGACATGAAGAGAAGCGGGTAACACAGACAACTCCGCAAAGAGAACAGCGCTTGAAAGCGAATCGAGACCTTCAGGAGAAAAAGCGGACCGAAGAGAAGACTCCGCAAAGACAACAGCGCATGAATGCCGACCAAGCGACATGAACAGAAGCGGGTAACACAGACAACTCCGCAAAGGGAACAGCGCTTGAAAGCAAATCGGGAGCTTCAGACGCCGTTTTGTGTTAAACTCAGATACTTATTTAGAAAGGACAAGCAACAAAGGTTAGTCAGTGGAAATCGAACAATCACCGTGACAAATAAATTCTATCCCGTATAGCTTGTAACTCGATCACTTCAAGAATGTACTAAAATCTGTATGCTGATCATTTTCGCCAGTTTCGGCTACCGTATTCGCTCAGAGCAATCGGAACTTGGAGTCTTGAATAATTTAGTCAGATGTCTTATTTTCTGTAATCTGACACGCGGTGATTGCAGCGAGAATCGTTCACAAACACTTAGACGTATTACTGGGTCTGAAGCCCGTGTATAATTTGAAGTAAACTGTTCAAGTTTTGCTTTGATTCTGGGAGAAATCTTGCTGTTTTGAGTGGGTTGACATACAAAACAATTCGAGCCTATTAAATATGCATGCCTGAGTCTGGAGCATGCAATCCAGAGTAAAAACAAATCGCACAGGAAGCCTATTTAATTGTACTGCCTATGAATTCAAAATTGGAAAATCAGTGTTCCTTTTTTCCCGTACTACGACGGCCGACCAACTTCAAAATTTGAGTATTAAATTTTGAGAACGTGCTTGGAAGACTGTATGAATTAATTTGACGTGCCGACCGTGGGAAATACGTACTTCGTCACGCAATCGATTCTTTTTTCAACGCAAAAGTATAACACACACCATTCTTTTTCTCCTTCCTTTGCGTGTAGCACTTGAGTTCGAAGAAAAGATTGAGTCAACATTTCGGTAAAACAAAGGCTACTCTTGTTGGGAGTTTCCAAAGTAATATCCCATCAATGGCAGAGTGAGGGGGTATCTGCGATTATCGTATTTCTAGTTTTAATACCTCGCAAATTCGCGAGATAAAAACACTTAACAATCCGGCGAGTCGAGTTAGGTCTCAGGTTCTCTCGGCAAGGTCGTATGCTAGTACCCAGATTTCTAGTTCCGCCCCCGGGTCATCACTGGTAACAAGGCCAGCAGTTCCTTCGCGAACGAATGTCGCTGTTCACATTCTGCATTTTGAAACCTGAGAAAAGATACTTTGGAGGTATGAACTTCTCGTCAAATAACACAGTGTGTTAAATTAGTCAAGTGCAGTGTATACGCTGGACCGTACAAATCGGGACAAATATTATATGTCCCTTGGCTTTGCTTGTATTCGTAACATCTACTCTTTGATGAGAGCAGTGAACGCACTTCACTAAGCGCCTGTATGTTTATGTACCGCTCGAGTCAGCATTTAATTATGCACTTTTTCTTCACTGGTGTTTATTTCTGCCTTTTAACAGTTGATCTATACTAATTTATTAATAATTATTTGTTGTGATGATTTGCTGTGATATTAATGTAATTTAAGGCATTTTTAAAACTACGTTTATGAGTATTAGTCATCTATTTATAGTTCTTATGTCACAAAATACAAATGTATCGCCCCACTGGAGTTGCTGTCACTGGTTGCAATCCGGCAGAGTTGCTGTTGTCTATTTTGGTCTGGGAAGTGTGTGATTTCTCCTGGGTGCCAGAAGTATTCTTGCTCTCAGAAGCTTCGAGCTGTGTGGGTGTGTGGGGCTGTGGGTGAGAAACCTGTCTTTGTTCCCGGCCCTATGCCGCCACACCGCTCGGAGGTTCCGAGAGCAAGAAACCTCTGGCACCCTGTTTTCAGACCTTTGTCTATCCTTTTTCTGACCAAAAAATTGTAATCTTAGTAATTTGGTATCCCATATCAAAATCACACCTACCCAGGGTTAGGGTACGGTACACCCAGCCCTTTATCAAACATTATGCGAAGGTGCAAATGTCTCTTTGTGAGCAATATTATTAAAGGATAATCTGCAATCAAACAGTCAAGCAAACAAACCCATTTTTCTGATAAAATTTATAACTATGTGATGCTGCAATTAACTGCATGCATGCTTATATTGGATCAAGAGTTAGAAAATTTACAGACAGCTATGTGCATAAATATGGAAGGAAACTCCCAAAATTAAGTATTTCAATCAACAAACCAAATCTTAGTGTCATCTCCAAGTCAGCTCCACAGATGAACTGTATATAATATGTATTGTGCATATGAGTAACATATACTCTATTTTATGATCATCAGCCCAACATAGGACAAGCCACTCAAGAGGATATTATGGCTGGTTGTGAAGAGCCCAGCAGGTATAATATGTTTACATTAAATGATTGTATATAATATAATGAATAGTAGACTTTGTAAGTCTTCAGTTTTAATGATCAAAATTAGCTACACAATTTAGTGTATGTTATATTTTACTGCCAAAGAAACTAACCATGCAATAAAAAGATAAAAAGAGAATACATGGGCACGCAGAGGTGGCTTTTCTCATTCATGAGATATCGAGATGAACATGAGAAAATAAATTCATATCTCCAAGTGTCCATGTATTCTTCTGTTTATATTTCATAAACTCTTGTGCAATACAGAGATTTTCACCACTAAGAAATTAAAAACATGCAAGGTCACTGCTTGGCTGATATCAACACACAGTCTCAGTGGTGGAAAAATTTGCATCACACCAGAGTTTTTGTAATAAAAAGAAATTTGCAATCTGAGTCAGTTTTGCTTTTTCATATAAATTAGACTTATTTACTGGTAGTAATCAGAGATTAGTCAGGTGCGCCCAACTTCTCTTTGCTTGGAGTTGTTTTTGTTCTAAAATGCTTTTCCCTATAACATAGACCTCAGTGTGTTCATTCAGAGCCATTCATGTGACACAGAGCGTGCACAGTAATTATTCAAAATGGTGCAGATTTTTCACATCGCCTGACTGTCCACCCAAAAAGTCTCGATTCTTTGCGCTAGCCGAAAGCATGTGATACATATCCCATCGATCCCATGGAACCCACACCAGTTGAGTTAGGGTTGCGTGTTCTCCTTCGTTGAACGCAATTATAAATAAATATATCTGGCACAGCAAATACACTATATAGCAATTTGTGTAAAGACTAAACCATAATGTAAACAATGAGAACTGGTCTGTAAATTGTACATATGCATCAGTAGGGGACTTGCTGTACTATATAGGTCATATTTATGTGACTCCCCAAAGGGTATCATTTTCAAGCATTTTAATCTGAAATAGGTGCAAATTTTAAGGTATGAGTCTGAAATTGGGTTTATGATATATGGATGTAGGTCTGAAATAGGGTATGGAACATTGTATGCACAAGGTCTGAAATGAAGTGGGTCAGAGTTTTGAGAAAGAAGTGGGGGGGGGGGGGGAGGTGTCACTGTTGTAGGGTTGTAGGTATTTCTCATAATGTACTAAAGTACTAAAGTACTAAAGTACTAGCTGGTACACTACTCATTTTGATAAATTTTCTTGACAAGTTGATAAGCTTTCTTGAAATTACAACTTGAAATTCCCAATCGGGAAAGTACAGCCATCAAATGCAATGCTCAGGGAAAGTTCATTTATTATGATGGAGAGGGGGTGGGGATGAGGATATTGAGGTAGGTTTTGAAAATTTTTAGACACCTGAAAAAGGGGGTGGGGGGTAATATGTATTTACTTCAAATATTGGTGCTGTTGTGTGTGCTACTGGGCAAAGTTACCCTCGGAAAAGTTTCCCTTCACGTCACCTCGGTGACGTCACACTGAGTTAATGTTCAGCTGGAGTGGACTTTTAGCGCCCAAGTGCTGCAGCTGCTTTTTTTTTTAATCTCTTTTCTTTCTTAGTGGTTGAATTTTTAGTTTTAACGGTGATTATCATATAGTTATTAGTATGGTGATTTTTGTGAATTTGTTGTTTGTGAGTTTGCATGGACTGCATATATAATTTGATGGAAGTTGAGCTACTACTATATAATTATGTTTAGTTTTCTAACTTATTCTAACTTAACAATACTTGTCTACTTTTCTACCTTCTGCTGAATGTTTAAAAGTAACCTTCAAAACGAGTGTACTTATATAATTTTCAACGCAATTTCAGGAATAAGTTGCCTGATGACCTGTTGAACTCGATGCCATCAGAGGAAGAGCTGGATAGAATACTTGCGATTCTGGGCGGTCATACCAAACCTGAAACAACAGAAGAGAGTATTTTCGCTCCCAGGGACGAATCAAACTGCGAGGCGAAAATTCATGATGAGCTGTTAGATGCGAGGTTCATATTTGGAGCATTTGAAGTTCAAAAATGTGTCGGGCGCATTGAGTTATCTAGTCGTGAGTCAGGCGGTACTGGTTTCCGAATCTCGAAATACCTCATCATGACAGCGGCTCATGTGTTCGAGTCTTCCAAAGAAGGTATTATAGTTTTCAATCAGTATGAGCCGTGCTTGCCTGGTCAGCCAGGGAACATATCACCTGATGCTCAGAGTTTTGCGCTAGCTCCAGACATATTTTACTACGAAAATAAGATCCTAGATTACGCGGTGATTGCGATCAAAACTAACATGCCTAAAAGGCTTAATGACGTGGGAATAGTTTCCTGTGTTTGTGCGAAGATTATTCCTGGAGCTCACACCAATATTTTCAGTTATCCTGGTGGAAATACCATGAAAGTGTCGCTGCGTAAGAACATCGCCCTCAGCAAAGAAGACAGATCGAGTATGCTTACAGTTAGCGAAGGCCTTGCGTGCAAACTGAGTTCTATGAGTTCTGTGCCGCCTCATGTTCTGATCCACGAGGCGGATACAGAAGGAGGGTCTTCTGGCGCCCCCGTGTTCAACGACCAGTGGCAGTTGGTCGCCGTTCACCGTGCATATGCAACTCAGAAAATGGGGCACCAGTACTTCCAGGGAAACATTGCTTCTCTGATTAAGTTCATCCTAGAGGACATGTATTCCGCACCATCTCAGCCAGGTCTTTCTGTATTTGAGCGACAGCTTTTGGGCAAAACGCAGGAACTTGGCATTCCTTTTGAAGAGTACGGTGAGAAACTGGCAAACGTTGGGCCAAAACATTGTCGTTATAAGTGAACGGTATTTTTGACACATCACAGGCTGATCTTTTGAGTTCTGGATGACTCAAATTTGACAAAGGTGATGTCAACATTTTGATTTGAGCCTTTGAACCATCTCATACGATCTACACAGCTTCTGCAAGAACACGAGCAAAATTTCATATAGCTTGAACTACTCAAAGGAAAGATACAAAAAGTCAAACTCCCAGATAGCCCATACCAAACCTCTCTTATTTAGCAACAGTTCTAAATCTGCAAAAGAACTGAAAAACCAAATAAGAGAGTTTTAGTATATCTGCTGTTTAATGCACTAAAGGGTTAACCGTGTGAGTATTTTTCAGATAGCTTATTCCAAACAATCAACTGAAAACTATTATTTAAGGAAAATATTTTTTGTGACCAGTCGGTTTTTATTGAAAACAGTGAGAATGGTTTTTAGATAGATAGTTATAAAGATTAAATTAATTAATTCTTATAGTTTATTAATTCTTTCACATGTATAGATTCAACTGTATATTATTATGAGTCAAACCCCGAATGGTGTAACCACTCATTACATGTATGAATTAGGTTTTGTTTCGAAAACAATGTAGTTTAAAGGTTAGTTTTAGTGAAGTCAGATTTACCTTTGGCAGATTTTACTTGCACGGGGCAGCAAGGCAAGGCATACAGGATTTTGCCAGGTTATCAAAGAATTACAGCGGTAAACTGAGTTGGTTATCAGTATTAATTAGTGATCAAGAGGGGATTTTGCATAACTTTTAGACGAATCTTCCCCAGTTAGAAAACATTTCTACGCTCTTGTGCATGCAGCCGGGGGAATATTAAATCATTTCAGAAGCTTATAGCAAGGCAGTCGATCAAATACAAATACTACTAGGAAATAATTAAAATTATACAAACTGTGCCAATATATTTTGGTAGCATTAATATTTACTGACATAATCTGGTAAAGCTGCATACAGGAAGCTTTAAAATTTATAAAACAATATTGTCAAATTGTCTCTTGATGTGCTTTAATTTGAGTGGTTCTCCCGTATTTCGTTCTCTTCAACAGCTAAAGGCCCTTAGAAACCGTCGATGCCGACTTATCGGGGCAGTTTTGTTGTCACGAGTGAGCGTAGTTCGTGGCTTCCCTTATCCAGTGACCCCAGCCGTACGTCACTTCAACCGAAAAACGTAACTTATGCCGTTTGATTTATGGTTGATTTTGGCAATTCACAGTGTCGAAGCGAGAGCATTTTTCTTCCGTTACAAAATCATGGTAACGATCTCTCGGTTATACCGTAATCTGGCGGCATTTTTTCTCAAATAAACCGACTTTTTTGGCCATTTTCGTTCGTGACAAACCACGGCCGGAAGTGCTATGATCTCAAACCTTATTGTCACTGTTCCTTATGATAAGAAGACGAGACACATTAGCGTAAGGGGGATACACTGCCCTGCGGTATATCTAGCTAGGCGACTTCCGGTTGCGCGACCTTTTGAAACCTTACTATATCTCCCCATTAGCTTGGGGATAGGACAAGAATATTGGTAGGTCTTGATTTTATAGCAGAGGTACACTTATCTTCCCGGCACTACGAGCTGAGACCTAGGTCAGCACTTGCTGGATCGGACAAGAGTATTGGCAGGTATGCGTAAAATAAATGCCCAAAAGCTTGGGGGAAGTCGCTGCGCACACTTAACTGCAAACAAAGGGAAGTGACCCAGTTTATTGAGAATCAAACAAAGCAAGGCACCACTCCAAAGGAAGAGAGGGTGGGGAAAACGTTGCAACACGTTGCAACAAGCGTATCAAGTAAGGCTGCTATGAAATGTACTGTGGCGATTGTTCAGCTGCTTTTAACATTAGACAAGTATCGGACAACAGTGGGTCTTGAGCCTGACATGTTTCGCCATTACGGGGTGAGTTTTAGCAAGTTGGGAAATCTCTATGCAGTTAAAAACCGCCACTAGACAAGGTTTCGTCATCCCGGTAAATTCCTAAGGCATGGCATTGTTTCACTAGAGGACATGAATGAACACTGTAACCGCCGGTGTCGTGACTGCCCTTGGTCGTCACATTCCATTAACTGTATTTTACACGGGACGTTGTAAATGCTTTACAAAACTTAGTGTGCTTTCGCATCGGCTAATACGACTTGCCGAAGAGCCCCTCAAACTCTGTGCACCTCAATATCTACTGAATGTCTCATTGTGGCTGAAAATTGTCGGTGGACGTTAGTTAATTCATTGTAGCAGGGTCGGCAGTTCATGACGTCACTTCCTTGAAAAGCTGGTGCAGTCGCACTGACGCAGAGGACTGAAGGCAAAAGAATTTAGTCGCTTGGTACGAACAGATTTGCAACACTTAATCGAGGGTAAGTAGATATTATCGTTTTAGATCACTAGTTTGATGACGACTGATCAGTAAAGCCAATTCTTACAAGCCAGGCATTGAAAGTTAGTACCTATAAAGTTGGATTTCGCCTGTCGCTGTTCGGCAGTTCCGCCTAGCTGGCTCTCGCTTTGTTGCCATTACTGGCTGTATTTGGTATGTCAGTCTTTTGACCGAAAGCAAAGCAAAAGTTTCTTAAAACAATTCCTTTGAAATGGATGTATTGTTACTGCGAACCAATCCATCTGGATTTGTTTGTGAGATTGGCTACTCGTGAACTTGCCGACTGAAGACTGTGTATCGAAGAGGCTTTGTAGCAAACCGTCTGTGAATTGAGCGATGCACTTCAAGTCGACAAGCGTGCCTGCATCTAGTAATGGATCCTTCAGTTCAGTGAACATGCAGCAACTCAGTATTGATTGCTGGCATTAGTGCAAAAGGTATTCCGTCACTACTTTTCAGCAGCCGTAACAGTTCCTGTAGACAACAACGCTCACTGTAGCGTTACGCCAAGTGACCCGAGTAACTTATGTATGACCTTGACAAAACAGAGGCAAAGAAAAAACATTCCTAAAAACGGATATACTAGGCCCTCATGTACTCGGATACTCACTAAAACAGGCCATAGTACTTACTATATCCGTAGTACTACTATAGCAATCCAACGACCACTGCCTTCGATCTTTAATATTTGTTAACATTGTTTTCTTTTTCTAATCAACAGAGTCAACGTTAACGCGTGGGTTTTTATATATATATTAACTGAACGTGCTGTGAAATATGACAGAAAGTACAGCTTCCTCAAATGCAGAACCCAACAGGTAACTAAGCCCTTTTAATACACGATTTACTAATGTAGAATTCACAAATATATTGCGCTATTTATGTGCGATAAATCGTCTGGTGTCTTTCTCTGTAGACTTTTTTTTGTTGATAATTTAAGGCGATCATTACTTACTGACTGTATATTTGCTTTCAGTGTTCCTGCAACAAGACGTGAGCCCCAGATTAGTGTAACATTCTCAGAAGGCTTGGACGAGAAGAAGCGAGCCACAATGCCTTCTGCTGAAGAACTACAACACGCGTTTGGAGTCATGAGCGGACTAATCGAGCCAGCAACACAAGAGGAAAAAAGGATAGCTCCAAAAGAGGGCGACAGAAATCAGGAAAAGCTGATAAATGACAAACTTCTTGATGCCAGATTCATCGAAGCAGCATCTGAAGTTCAGAGATCTATCTGTCGCCTAGTCACCAACTCCGGTGCGTTAGGTACGGGGTTTAGAATTGCAGAGCGCTTAATTATGACTGCTGCACATGTTTTAGAAAATGACCAGCGAGGTTTTGTTCAGTTTCACTATTATGAACCCCCTCTGCCAAACCGGCCAGGCAGCTCACACTCTAAGGCCGTAAAATCATTCCAGTTAGACTCGGATCAGTTTTACTACTCTAATGCAGACTTAGATTTTGCAATTATTGCCATTCAGTCCGGCAACCCCAACGATTTTAAGGAGGTGGGTGTGATTACCAGTGTGCAAGCGCAAGATTCCGTAACCAAGTCTCACACTAACATATTTAGCCATCCTGAAGGAAATCCCATGAAAGTTTCTCTGCGTGAAAACGTTGCCCTTGAAAACCCCAGGAAAAAAGTAATGATGGCTTTCGATAAATTGGTGCTTAATTTTGATGCCCTGTCCATCAAACGAGAAGTTGTTATTCACGAGGCCGACACTAAATGTGGTTCGTCGGGCGCTCCTATTTTCAACGACAATTGGCAGTTGATTGCGATCCATCAAGGCACCGTCCATCAAAAGAAATCCGACCAGGAAATACTTGTCAGCAACTATGGTTGCATTATCAAGTATATTCTAAAGGACATGTACTCTATGTTTGGGGATGCTCTAACGGAGTTCGAGTTAAAGCTAAAAGGCCAGGAAGATTTCCTCGGAATCCCATTTCAGGCCACAAATTTTACTAAGAACTTTGAGAAAAATCTGAAAAGGAAGTAAGTGTCACGAGGGAAAGTTTTAACCAGTATAATCTGTTAACCAGCTATAACTAACTTGATTCATTGTGTGTAGTTTAGAGGGTTGGCTCCTGTTAGCCAACAAAATGCCAGGTTTTGGTCATAAACATGCAAAACCGACTAAAGCTAAGTCGTGTCAAGGAAACCTTATTTGACTGAAAAACTGACCTCAAAATATCAGTCTAGTTGCGCTTAGAAGTTAAGACAAAATCTGTATTCATGATTAGCATAAAGCTAGTATTTCCGATGACTACATTGGGGTATTAAAAGTACTTAGATGTAAGTTATTTAAGTAACATGCACTGTCAGTATTGTTTTATTAGATCGGTACAAATTTTAGCATACTACAGCCAATTGATGGCTATGTTTTCTGCAAAATTCAGGGGCGAAAAATAATCGATTGTGTGCAATCCTAAATTTCTGTTCCCCTATTGCTAGTTTAAAAGCAATTTTGGGGAGTTATTATTTGGAATGTTCAATATTGTGATTGGATCTGTGAAGTGCTGATTTGGGTTGCGCGCTTTTCTACCGTATTGTCGGTTTGCAACCAAATATAACTGTACTCTGGAGCAATTTGGAGTACAGATACATTGCTGCACTTACAATTGAAGTTTATCAGCAATCGATTTACGATGAGATCAATAAACATATTAGTATTGATAAAGTGAGGGTGTTGTGTATAAACTACAGGGTACTAATGTTCAAGCCGCTTGTTTGGCAAACTTTGCTTTGCAAGGTTGTTTTATTTTTTATTCTCTTGCACAAGCGAGTTCCTTTTTCTAAATGCTGTCGCCTTACTCCCTAAACCTTAAATATCATGGCCCGATTCGTTCCTCAGTTGTGTATTTCGACATGTCGATGTGGATTATTGCTAAACGCCCCGAAGCCTGTGCGCTGGCCGATTTTGCTTTTCCTCAGCGTACAAAAACGCCCTAAAAACTCGTTAACCAGTGCATCCTTAGTTGCACACGGTGAACAAGTGACTGCTTTACGCGCTACGTGCCGGAAGGACATTGTAGATTGAAAGACAGTGCCACTACACTGGTATTTGCTTTACTCGTCTTTATTTCACATGGCTCACGCTGACAGAAGGGTCAACCCTATCTTCAGTCCCCTCAAAAACTATGACATACAGCTAAATCTATAAAGTAAGTACTAAATCCCTCTTGTTAGGCAAATCCAGCTCTGCAAATCCTAAAATTTTGCAAAGAAGTGACTTGATTTGAAATCGAAGTCCTTCACTGGTACGTTCGACTGTGGTCACTCTGAGAACGAACATATGAGAATAATTAATAAATTTCCACTGGTTTGCCGTGGTGTGGACTCTTATTTACCACGATTTACGTCATCACATGGTCAAAATGTTGTGGACTTACGAGGCGCTTCGCCGAGTGAGTCCGCAACTAATTTTGACCATGTGATGACGTAAATCGTGGTAAATAAGAGTCCACACCACGGCAAACCAGTGGAAATTTGTTTTTTACCACAACATTTAGAAATATACAGGAAACTTTCGTTGTATTTCGCTGCAAAACGTGACATGCTGGCGTCAGCATCGTTGTCTGGACTCTTATTTACCACGGTAAATCGACCAATCAAAGAGCGAGAAACTAGTGTGTTGTGGTAAAAATAAAATTTTCGTGAGCTTAATTGAGGTTAGAATTTTCTGAGCAAAATAGAGAGCTTGAATAAATTAGAAAAAACAAACAAACAAACAAAAACAACAAAAACACGCACATAAGTCACTACATAGACCACCGTCACGTTGCAACAACTTTGTAGCCCGGTTGTGCGTCTTTGTAGTAGTAGTAAGAATACATGGTTGAAGTGGACACTGTTCATGTAGCTCTGTTACAGTAGTCAAATACTGAGACATGACTATTAACAGTAAATGAGTTGACAGAATTTCTACACAACTAGCATCTTATGATGCCTACCAACATGCCTATAATCCATCCATTTCTCACTTTGACAAATTAATAACATAAACAGTTATCATCTAGGACAACATCGATGTACTTAAAATCAAAGAAATTCTGGTCTCTGCGAGACCAAGTAATGTAGTTTCGAAGAAAGGAAACAGTAGGAGAGTTGTACTCCCAGTATCAAGGACAGAAACTTCGCGTACCTTCATCAGTTGGTGGTTCTGGGCCATCAGTTGGAGAAAGTGGCGTGTCCGGTGGAGGGGGAGCTTGAGATGGAGCTGGAGTTGCTGGTGGTGGAGGAGGCGTATTGGCTGTTGACAGAAGCATATAGTGCTTGCGGGGCGACTTAAGAATAACGAGTACGAAAATATCTATATCATTTCACTACTGTAGTAATCAAAATCGGTCAAAATGTACCGACCTGAGATCATTATTTTCCAATTTACTTTGACCAAAGTAACCCTTTTTTTAACAAAATGAGACCAAAGATGATTAAAAATGTAGTATATTCTATTTCTATGTTGTACATAATAACTATTTAAGTTTAGTTTTTCGCTTTTGAGCGAAAATAAGCCTGACGCCATTATTGGACGCCATTTTGGATATGACCCTGAAAATTGTCCTGTCTTGTAGAATTAATGAACTCGCACATATAAGAACCAACATATTTTCAAAGTTAGCCTAAAAGGTGTCAATTTAAATAGTATTTGGTGTAAGTGAAAACGTTCAAAACATATTCTGCAAACACATTTAAAGCATAACAGATACTCACGGCCGCTACAGACTCCGCATGTCTTGGCGCAAAGCTTTTTAATCAGAGAACCGAAGCTGGGATGTTTGCAGAACGATGCCACATTCTCACAGTTCGTGCCTCTATCCTGACAATCAGCTGAAAAGAAAATCAAAAAATAAAAACATTAATATACCTGAACGTGCCGTAACTATATCACCTTAACCAGTTGTAAAGGGACAGCACTTTTATCGCTTGATTTGATTTAACGTTTTTCAGTTTTAAGATTTTATTCAACTTAATTTTGCATTGCTCGGTCTGAAATTGTTTACAAAGTCAGTTGGTTCCGTAACAGTTGCAGATCAAAAATTTAATGACCCGCGCATTTTGGCCCGCACAGGACTGAAGTCATATTGCTCGCAATGTGTTTTGCTTTCGTCAGACTTCACAGCTTATCAAATGAGTTGCGCCACACTTGTTGGAAAATGCTGTTTATTTTAAAGACTTGCCCATTTCACTGCCAAAAAAGTATTTTGTTTCATTCTAGAAACTCCAAAGCTGTAAAATGACTCCTAAAAGTGTGTGCACGCTTTCAACATTATAATAACAGCGTCCTATGTAAAAGACATGAGTTGCAGACTGCCTTTTTGTCATGATCAAATTAAACTGCTATAAAGACCTTAAAAGCTGACAGCACGTATTTTGGTGAAACCTCAGTCACTCACCATTTGTTCCAGGAGTAGCGAGAAGAGCTACAAATACGAGCACAACAAAGACTCCAGAGTTCATGATTGCGAGTCGAACCAAATAACACAAGTATTCGGGCACCTTATTCGTTGCGTTGTATTTAGCTGAGTGCAATACTTTACACCTGGAAGAAAGTTAAACATCCTAGTGTGTAGCATCAAGTTCTATTTAAGTTTATGAGGGAATCGCTGTCATGCCGTCAATACTGAACTGTCTTAATAAGACATAAAACAACGGGGCCAAAGAATATGTTGTAAAAATGGACTTCTACTAACTAATAAAAAGTCTGTCAGAAGTTTAATGTGCATGACGGTTATAATTAAATTTTCTTGTGCGTGGAAAGAAACAGAACCAAGATAGAAGTACCAAGATAGAAAGAGAAAGGGCCACAGTGAAATGAAATCTGTCCTATTTTTGAGTGGGATATCCACTAAAAAATATTTTTTACGTCTACAGTACAACCTTTCACATGAAATTATCATATTATATTTGATACTTTGTCAAAGTATCATTTGCCTGAGTTTTCTTTGATCAGGCGAAGCCTTTCGTAAACAAACACTGCTTGGTGGCTAGTTTGTTCAATAGCTGTGGCACCTAAAATTAAAAAAGTAAAATAAAATGAAATGAAAGGTAAATGCCTTTCAATGCGTATATTAAATCCAAATACAGGAATACAAGTTGCGCAAGCAAAATTGACACAGCAGAGCTTACAAAATAGAAGCTGGAACTATTTGTGAAAAGCTGTGCAACGAAGGAGAAGGTGGGGGCAATTATCAGAGTGTGTAGACAAAAGATTCCATATGACGAAGTCTCCAAACTAACGTATTTACAATAGCCATTCTGATGGAAATCCTAAGAAGTTTCTCTACGCGAAATTGTGGCCCTGGAAAGCCCCAAGAAGTTAGTAATGATGGTTAAACTGTATTTAAAAGAAGTCATGACTTACAAATGGGGTATACTATAGGAGAAAGCGCTTTCCCGCGCTGGTATATAGTTTGTTCACAATTTTACGAAAATTAAAAAAGAAAAAAAAAAATAGCCTTTAGTTTTTCAAAAATATATCAGGTTGGTTATGACCAATGTTTATCAAATAAATACTAAACATTTCCTAGATAGTTGCCATAGCTTTATCAAAAGAATTTCTTCAAAGCCAACCACCTCCTTCCCTTTCCCCCTAAACCCCTCCCCCTCCGTTGTACGTCCGAGGGTTGTATTTTTACAAGGCGATTTTGTTGTATTGTTTTTGGTAATTGTGATTGGAACTGCCACTTTGCTAGTTTTGGTCAAAAGAGTCATGAGGAATTAAAAATCGCTTTTCATTTTTTGGTTTGTAACCAAAATAAGATACTGGACCGGAGATGGGTAGGATGCAGGCAATCTAAACTGCAGGGTACTTGTTCAAGCTGCTTGTTTAGCAAACGTTTGTAAAGTTGTTTAATTTTCATTCTTTGCTCCCTTCAACTGATCATGGCCTAATTCATTCCTCAGTTATGAACGACAGGTAGACGTGGAATATTGTGGTAAACGGCCCGTGCAGTGCGTTGGCCGATGTTTCACCCTTTTTTCCCCCTTGGGGGCGCCACACTTGCATTTTCGCAGATTTTACTACACACAGCCCACACTAACAGAAATTTGATCTTCCAAAGTTCTATTAGTTTATACCACGCAAACATACGATATATTCAGCATCAATTCCCATTTATTCCAACAAATGAACTCAGAAGAACTCCTCTTAAGTGTGGCATAACCTATAAAGCTAATTATTAAAGTCCCCTTGTTCAGCAAATCCAGCCTGCAAATTATGAATTTAATTTGCAAAGAACTGGCTTGACTGAGTTTGAAATCGAAGTCCTTCATCAATGGTTCGGCTGTGGTCACTCTGAGGACATAAATATGGAAAAGAAATTTGAGCCAGTGCTATGCTGTGAGCTAAGCTTTGAGACTGGGATTTCCTGAGGAGTGTCGATACAAAGGAAAAACAAGAAGGAGAAGAAAGAGAACAAGCAAACAAGCAAACAAGAATCAACAAAAACGTTAGGCAATAACACACACACACAAAATGTAGACAGACCACCGTGGTCGCGTTACAACATCTTTGTCTGCCCAGCCGCTGTGTGTTGTGCGTGTTTATTAAGGTGAAGTAATACGGGCAACATTTTCAGTGCAACTTGTCGTGCAACAATGTTGCGCTGCAAGTTGCACCGTAATGTTGCGCGTATTGCCACCGTGTTGCAAGTTGCAGCAGCATGTTGCACGAAGTAGAAGTGGGTTCTCCTTCGTGCAACATGTTGCTGCAACTTGCAACACGGTGGTAATACGCGCAACATTACGGTGCAACTTGCAACGCAACATTGTTGCACGACAAGTTGCAAGGAAAATGTTGCCCGTATTACCGCACCTTTATGCAGTAGTAGTAAGAGTACACGAGTGGGATTGACATTGCAATGCATAAACGGTCATCATCTAGAACAACACAGAGCCATATACTTAAAGTCAAAAAATGCTGGTCTCTGCGAGACTACGTAGTATTTTGTATCAAGGACAGCTCCGGTACCTTCGTCATTTGGTGGTTCTAGGCCATCAGTTGGAGGAAGTGGCGTGTCCGGTGGAGGGGGAGCTGGAGTTGCTGGTGGGGTGATTAGAACAACGAGTCTGAAAATGCACCATTTCACTTTCACCCCTAAAGCAATTTTCAGCTGACTTTCGTAAAACCAAAACCGCTTTAAGTATTATAGAGCCAACCACAAACTGAGGCTGCAACTTCAGTCAATCAGTTAGAAGAATTAGCCAAAGTAGTTCGCTTTTGATTTTAGTTTGATGAAGAAACTGATCAGCAGTCGGGAGTACAAGGAAACGCCTTATCTCCACTTGCTTTCTTGCGACAGAAGATCACAATCGTGTTTTGTTTCGTTTTTGATTGACCAAGACTCCGACCTCCTAAACATTTTGGACCAAATGATTTGAAAACGCTAAGCGAACGACAGTTATCCGAAAACAGTTCTTTAGTGGAGTAATACAGTCACGTGAACCTATTCAAAAACCAGTTCTAGCTGTTTTGAGTTGCATTGCAACAGCATGACAACATTTGTACGATTATAAGTGTTTACTTATCTGCTCGTTTAGCACCTGCGCGTTATTCAGCTCAACCGAATATTTTTTTTTGTAATAGCACGAATTCAGTTGTACTTTCAAAATGAATGCTCATTTACAAAGGTTCCGTTTCGCGCGTACTTTCTGTTTTAGTTGTGGAGCAGAGTTTAATGTATATTTGGTGGCAATGAAAGGGTTCAAACCAAGTTACTTTTAGTTTCATTTATTGTTGTGCGAAAACACTAACTAAACACTAATTTAAGATAATGTTAGTTTATATGTGAAAATAATAATGATATACTCACGGGCACTGCAGAGTCCACACGTTTTGGCGCAATGCGCTCTGATGATGGATCCAAAGCTGGGATGTTTGCAGAATGATACGACATTATAACAGTTCGTACCCCGATCCTTACACGGCTTAACGGCTGTTAAAAAGAAAACAAAGAAATAACATCAGAACCTGCACATGATGTGGCTATCATTACCTGCGCGCTGCGGGGATACAGGACTGCTCCTCAGTAATTGTGAAGGGGGCAAACCTGGTATTTTTGGCTGGTTGATTTTATTCAGCTTTATTAATCAATATCTCGGTCTAAAATTACTGTAATTGGTTCTAACCAATATTTTAATGCTGACACGCACATTTTGGCCCCGAGGACTCAAAACTGTTCGCAATGATATTGTGTTTTATAAAATAACTATGATACTACGCGGCCTTGTGGTTTCCCTACTCTTCTCTCGTGTTCTCCCCACTTCCAACGTGTTTATATATAGAGGATATTACACGGCGGCGCGAAGATATGCATTTTATTTTCGAGTGGTAAAAACAATATTTTACAAACGAGCGCTTCGCGAGTGAGTAAAATATTATTGTTTTTACCACGAGAAAATAAAATCCATATCTTCAAGCCGCCGTGTAATTTTCTTTTTATTATATTAGACACGAGTGTTTTACGAGAAATTGCACAAACAACCGTGCAAAAGCGGGAAATGGTGCCAACGATATCCTCACTAGTGAGGATATGGAAAAGATGCCACTCGGGTCCCGGATGTAGTTTCGTGTGGATTTTACGCACGGTATATTTTCCAGTAAAACACTCGTGTCTATATAATAAGAGGCTATATTACACGGTGACGCGTTATATGTTTCTTATTACTTTCTGATTCAGGACTTAATATCGCACCAAAAATAATTGATGCGGCACAAGCATGCTTATTCTAATAACTTGAACCCTTTCATTGCCAATAATTGAAAGAACTTGTTTCAACTTATAAAAGCTAGTCCAATTCCGAAAATGTCAGAAAGTTAAACGACCATGCATTAATACACAATCTTTCAGCCTGCTAAGTCTTGTAACTCGCATGCACAGCGTTCTATCTTGTTGTTCGTGGGTCAAACATATCGCGCAATAACACAATTAATGTTAAACATAATAATAAATAAACTGTTTATTCTGGTAACCTAAACCCTTTCACTGCCAAAAATTAGTTTCATTTTTCGAGAAAACTCCAGCTCGAAACCGTCTAATGATCGAAAAAAATAGTTCAGTAAGTTGTTGAGTGAAATTAATGTAAGTTTTTTATGTGCCAACAGGTCACACTAAACTGGCCAATTATATACCGGTTCAAAGCTCATTTTTTAAATTTAGTGTTTTTGTAGAACACGTTATTAAACCAGGTTAGTATGTGTCAAGAACTTTAATTTCAGATGCTTTACCGGAAAAGAGGTGAACGATTGCAGATGTGACCTTGGAAGGCAAAACAATTGATGATCGAACCAAAAACTGCTTTCACAGATCTGCTGAATAGAATTAAAATAGACAGTTCGTAATATTTGCGTCAGTATATCCTCACTCACTCACCGTTTATCTCGGGGGTAGCGAGAAGAGCTACAAATACGAGCACAACAAAGACTCCAGAGTTCATGATTGCTGTCGAACCAAATCACACAAGTATCCGGTCACCTTCGTTGCGTTGTATTTAGCTGAGTGCAACTTTTGCACCTGGACGAAAGTTAAACGTTCCAGTGTGCTAGCATCAAGTTTTATTTGAGTTCATGAGGGAAACGCTGTCATGCTGTCACTACTGAACTGCCCTGTATGCGACGTGGCCCAAAGATGCGTTGTACGCTGATAAAACACGATCTACTTATGTGTAGACCATCCTTGGACAAAGGTCTGTCAGATCTGTTCTTTGCAGGTGAAACCTTCGTAAACAAACACGGTCGGCTAGTTTGTTTTAAAAGCTGTGGCACCACAAAAAAGGTATGCCTCAACGTATGTCAGATCCAAATACAGGAATACAGGTTGTGCAATCAAAATAGACAGCTTACAAAATACAGGCTGGCACTACCTAATGTGCAAAGCTGTTCAACAAAATAACACATTCACGCTGACATGGAGAACATGTTTTGTATGGGAACACATCTAACCAAGGTTAAGGAAAATATTCCGAGAGTCCCCATTTATCTTAAACGAATCGACTGGCAAATAGCAATTCAAACGTTCCGTTTCTTTAAATTGTAAAATGACATATCGGAGGCGTGAACACATTTTTCGATAGTGCAAAATAACAGATTGACTAGGTTTTGGGGTGCAGTTCTCAAGTGTAAAATTCATTCAAACATACGGGGACAGAGTTAAACGCAGCCTGCTTTTCTATAGGTTGCCTTCTTGCATTGACAATATCTTATTAATGCTCAAAAAAACAGAAACAAGAATTATTGCAACTCTTTCGTTTCTTAGTTTACTTTATTGAATAACCAAAGTTACAATAACTCAATATTCAACGTTCACCTAATTATTATTCATCTTATCTAAGACCCAAGACTTCAAATAGCGTACATGCGCATAGATACCATAGTATCCAGGACTGGCACATCCATATCCCCAGCTGACGACCCCTTCAAGGAACCATCGGCCGTTGAACTCGCAAACCATTGGACCCCCAGAGTCACCCTGACAGGAGTCCACTCCTCCCTGGTCGAGTCCGGCACAAAGCATGGAGTCATCGATTCTTGAACGCCCGTACGATTTTGAACAGCGCGTTTTGGATACGAGAGGAAGAGAAACCTGCATGAGGCGCCGTGCAAGGGATCCACCAGATGACAAAGTGCCCCAACCTGCGCATGAGAAAAACGGAAAGGAAAGAACACTTAAAATGCAGATTCTCCCAACCTTTTAAAAAGAAAATACTTCAGTGATGTAGTGAGAATTCATAGTTTAATCAACTACCATCTGAGCAAGCTATCAAAAGCCAAGTTATCCTTACTGTAATATATGGGTTTCACTCGTTTTAAAACAGAAGTAATGGGCCTCTTTGAAATGTTCAGTGCCGGTTCGCGTTGCTGTTGAACTCAATTTATGTTTGTAAAAATATTATCCCGCATAATGTACGCCTTCTATTGAGTGCCCAATTAAGTGGTCACACCAGATTTAGAAGTTTTCTTGGTTGAGGCGAATTCGACTCTGCCAGTGGGACTTACAGCATAGTTACCATAGTTACCATACCTGTAGCCCAACATTTCTTTGTCTTATGATCAAGTGGAAGCTGATGCTGCTCGTCGGGAAGGCACGCCAGGCTCACTCGTGCCGTCAGACGAGCCGGTTTTTCCAGTTTGAGGAGAGCAATGTCGTTGTTACCCAGGCCTTTCGGTTTGTTAAAGCTCTCATGCGTGATGACCTTCTCCAGTTTGAAGTCTTGTTCGTATCCTTCGTCTTTGTAGCGGTAATGGGCCCCCAGCCTGAAAAATGAAATTGAACGTGAAAATAGAGCATTCTGCGAAACTTACTCGCTAGAGCGCTACTTTAGGGGTATTATGAAAGAACTGGGTATTGAGACATTTAAATTAGTGTTCTGCAAATTTCCTAATATAATATTCAGTTAATGATGGTTCCAGTCAAATGATCTCTTCCTGTTCTCCATTGGTACGGGTATCCGGTCGCGACTTTTCTTACCTCACTTGAATGTCAGATAACTTCTTTTTATTCACACAGTGTGAAGCTGTGACGACCCACTGCGGAGAAATCAGCGTTCCTCCACAGAAACCGAAGCCTCTTGGGTTGCGTAGCAACGCCTGCCACGGCCAACTTCCCTTGGGGGCCTCGGTCCCACCGACAATGCGTGTGCTTGGTCTACTGCCGCACTTGCCTTCCCGGTCAGAGAGGAAACAATAACAACAACAACAACAACGGCAACAAAAAGTGGAAGCATCTCAGACATGTCCAATCGCATCCGATAGGTCCTCAGCAGGCCGCGTGATGTAGCCCAACGATATTACTAACTCTGCAATCACTTAACAATGGTAGAGAATTTTCAAGATTTGCTCTCCAGTAATCCATTTATTTTAATGTAAATCTTGACCATTCAGAACATTGCTGAAACTGATGTTTTCAAAATTATCATTTTAAGCTTTTTTATGATGGGGGTAAGGTCGTGTGACGAATTTTGCACGGTTCAGCTTACCGTCTGGTGGCGGTCCTGGGTCCCCAGTGGGTGGCTGTGGAGGGGCTGGGGTGACTGGTGGAGGGGCTGGTGTCTCTGGTACTGGAGGGCGCGTGTTGGCTGCAGGCAAGCGCACAAAGCGAGTGACATATTAATAATTGTAAGGAGGAATAAATGAAAACGGCAACTAATCCACCGCATGTCTAACATCTATCTTATCTATCTATATATCTGTCTAAATTCACTCAATCAATCAATCAATCAAGAGGTCCTTGGAACGTTTAAAATCACTGTCACACTAGTGGCACGTGGCTGCCTTCTGGACTGCATAGTCAGCTATCTGTTTCTTTAGTTCTGTCTTCCTTTATTTCTGTCTTTTTGCCCTTTGTGAATTGAATGAATCCCATATGTAAAGATCTGATAATTGTCGAGTGTGTGAAATTACAAGTGTAAAATGCTTCATCTCCATATAATACTCACATCAACAAAATCCACAAGTTTCTGCACAGAATCTTTTCAAGAACTTTTGCCAACTTGGATTATTGCAATGTGGCACAAGTTTATAGCAGTTTTCTGCTTCATCCTGGCAGATCGCTATCAGTCAAAGTGTACGCCATGCAGCATGAATTAGTACATGACTCAATAGTATTTCAATTCATTTTATTGTCGCGTCATACAGTTAAACTTTAAATTGCAGGTCTGATAATTTCAAGTTTCGCACATTACACTTGAATTCATTCTGATAATTTAGCAGTGAATAATAGTTACCCAAAACTAACGTCGATTTCATGAGGGAGAGGATATGCTACGATTGTACTGCAATATATAGTTTAAGTTATGATTGTTATATTTATAAAACACACAAGAAATTATTACGAAAAGAGTACAGTATACCAATTAAAGCCTTTTTTGACAACCAAAAATAGTTATCTTTAGCCGGACCAGTAATTCTGCCGAACCTTTAGCAAAGCCTTTAACAAAACGTGGCCTTATATTGTCTTAAGCCCGAAAATTTAAGCAAAAGATCACCTGCCATTTTCTCCATAATAAATTATATGCATCTGGCTGTATGCATTGAAAGGAGAAATTTGCCTTTGATCAAAACGGTTGCTAAAGAACTAACACAGAAACCATATGACAGAAAAAATGAGATAAAGGACTCACCATTAACACCTAGAAAAGACAGAAGTGCCACAAAGGCGAACAAAAGCAACAACTTGCAATTCATCTTACTTCCCAGACTGATGCTGATGCTGTCCTTCTTTCTTTGGGTTATTTAAGATGCACAAGATTCTGCACCTGCTGGACGAAAGATATACTATGTTCGTCTACAGCATGACAAAGGATTTGCTTTACTTGACAACGTGAGTAAACAAAGTTATGGTTGAACGTCGTAAACTGAGTTGAGTTATAACTCAGTATCGTCTAGACGAATGATGTACACGTCTCAGGGTCCAGTGTAAACAAATCGAAACAGCTGCAGCAGATGAATAGACAACACGGTGTCTTTTTCTTGCTCTGTTTCTCAGGGATTTTAATATTCTCTGTCTGCTGTCCATTTTCTGTGTTTTTCTCGCTATTTTTCTTTCATGTCTGTGTGCTTGTTTTGACTCTGACGAGATTATTTTAGTGGCTATCTCATATCCATAACGAAACGACATTTCCTTAGTATTTTTTGTCAGGTAACGATCTGCTTGACCGCATATCTCAATTCTGACAAGATTTTGTTTGTCCTGTGCGATACAACATTGTCTTATCAAAATGCATGTATATCTTTCTGTGCACGTGAATATTGGCATTAAAGCAGCTCTGTTTTCGAAGCTTTTTTTAACATAAAAACTCGCAATTCACGGCCGATTGAGGAAGCAGAATTTCAAAAGCAATTCCAAAATGCTGTTTTACGGATCCCTATTTGCTTTAGAAAAACTCTGCATGCGATATGTAGTGAAGAAGATAATCAAAGAAGGGAAACTTCTAGTAAATAATACTTATATTTAAAAATAGTCCGGAAAGGTCGTCTCAGTCAATTTTGACAATATTGAATTTCAGAAAATTGATAAATTTTACCCGCTAGTACTACTAGAGTAACTATCAGATTGGCCGTTTTAATCCTTTCACTCCTGAGCTCATAATACAAATTCTCCCAACCATTCAAGAAGAAAATGTATGAGCAATGTAGTGAGAATTGATAGGCCAATCAGCTTTTATCTAAGCAAACTATCAAGTAGCAAATTCTCCATACTGTACGATATATCTCTGGTGAGAGACTGAAGGAGAAAATTGAAGTTCATCACTCAGGAGTGAAAGAGTTAAGGCGATCTATCACGTGCATATGTTATATGGTTATTGGTTGCAGCACTTTAGCCTCCATTTTTGGAAGAACTTAAACTTTAAGGTACTCAGTGAGAGAATTTTAAAACGCACATTTAGCAGGGGGTCTCGTACCAGGTCTAATTCAAGGAAGCAAAACTAACAGTGTACGTCACTACTTGCCAAACTGATACAATATCCTTATATATGGTATGAAACCTGGTGGCAGAATCGACATTAGCTTGTTTGATCCAAATGTCGTAGAAATATTCCTGAATGCACGCGGTATCTACTAAAATCCTGTGCGTGAAACAGGCTAGCAGAGTTTTACTGAGTTCTACTTCCATCACGAGAATATTGATTTTCGAAAAAACCGCAAAACAAGATTGCACAACTGAATGTACCATTTTTCATCATTTATTGAGTTACTCTGTGCAAACCATAGTTACAACTATTCATCATTCATCTTGTTCAAGACCCAAGATTTCAAATAGCGCACATGCGCATAAACACCAAAGTACCCAGGTTTAGCACACCCGACTCCCCAGCTGACGACCCCTTCAAGGAACCACTGGCCGTTGAACTCGCAAACCATTGGACCCCCAGAGTCACCTTGACAGGAGTCCACCCCTCCCTGGTCTTGCCCGGCACAAAGCATGGAGTCATGGATTCTTCCACGACCGTACGATTTTGAACAGCGCGCCGTGGACACCAAAGGAAGAGAAACCTGCATGAGGGACCGTGCAAGGGATCCACCAGACGACAAGGTGCCCCAGCCTGTTTGAAAAGAGGAAAATAAAGAGAATTTATCATCGTTATGGATAGGGCGGGGCTACCACGTGGTAGACAGGGTTTCACATGGTTGTGTGTGACCACACTCGTATTATTAAAATGTCCAGATTGAATTTAGTTTACAAAAATCGCTCCCTCACAACCGAACTTGGTTAAGTTATGGCATTAACCAATCCATACCTGTTGCCCAACATTTCTTCGTCTTATGGTCGATTGGCAGCTGATGCTGCTCGTCGGGAAGGCACGCCAATCCAACTCGTGACGTCAGACGAGCCGGTTTTTTCAGTTTGAGAAGCGCGATGTCATGCGCCAGGCTTCTGGGTCGATTGTAGCTCTCGTGCATGATAACCTTCTCTATTTCGAAGTCTTGTTCGTGCCCTTCATCTTTGTAACGGTAATGGGCGCCCAACCTGAAAAAAGTATTTTGATTGAAATTGGGTAGTCGGCAAAGCCTAACCGTTTTGAAGCTTTAATAAATAAAAATGATAGAAACTGGGCATACCAAAACGTTTCGGAAGATTTCCTGACGCCAGTGATATTCTTTGTAAAACTCTTGGCTTTCCCCTCCCCCTGATACGGGTCTCGTCACCCACTTAGTTCAAATTAGATTTTTCGTAGTTACCTAACTCGGAGGTCCTTTGGCCTTTTTCTGCTCACACAGTGTGAAGCTGTGACGACCCACTGCGGAGCGACCAGTGTTCCTCCACAGAAACCAAAGCCTCTCGGGGTGCGTAGCAACGCCTGCCACGGCCAACTTCCCTTGGGGGCCTCGGTCCCACCGACAATGCGTGTGCTCGGTCTACTGCCACACTTACCTTTTCCCGGTCAGACAAGAAGCAAAAACAAACAAACAAACAAGCAAACAAACAAACAATCAATCAAACAAACAAACAAACAAACAAACAAACAAACAAACAAACACAAATTAAATGCAGCGATTAAAGGCATGAAAATATGAGGCATATAATCCAAGCTCTTTATTCTACAGAAGTTAACTCCGGACACTCCAAGAGAGCTATGCAAGAAATGAGCAAGGACTCATAAGCCACTGAACCAGTGCTATTTATAAATTAAATGAATACATGGTGCTAGTTTGACTTAAGTCTAGTTGTTCTGTCCTTCAAGGTTGGATTTTCAACTTATTTAGAATAATCATTTTAAGGTCTTTGTATAATTATAACGAGAGAGTC
The DNA here is from genome assembly GCA_964036295.1 of Plumapathes pennacea. Taxonomy (NCBI): domain Eukaryota; kingdom Metazoa; phylum Cnidaria; class Anthozoa; order Antipatharia; family Myriopathidae; genus Plumapathes; species Plumapathes pennacea. The sequence continues at coordinate 4,000,830 of OZ038463.1, forward strand.
GTGTGATGAATTTGCTTGATTCTGCTTACCTGGAGGTGGAGGTGGTCCTGGGTCCCCAGTGGGTGGCTGTGGAGGGGCTGGGGTGACTGGTGGGGGTGGCGTCTCTGGTATTGGTGGGCGGGTGTTGGCTGCAGGCGAACGTACAAAGCGACATATTAGACGTTATATGAATGGTATTACCCAAAAATATATGAAAACTGACGTTAACTGAACTACAGCAGTGTCGTGTTATCTACTTGAATCTGAAGATGACTATACTGCTCAGGAGATTGAAGCGTCAGTCATCAGCAACACTGTTTTTTTCAGCAAAGAATACTCTCAACCGAACGATCACAACATACAACCAACCTTCTTTACTGCCCGCAGTTTTTACTGTTTTACATTCTGTCTGTATGTTCAATCTTCTCTCCTTGTGTTACTTCTATGTGTTGTTGCTGGTTTTGAATAGAATCGAACGACCGAATTCTCCATTGCATGCAAGGGATTGGACCTCAATAAAATGAGTGTGTGAGATCACAAGTGCTAAGATGTTTGTACTTACATCCACAGAACCCACACGTTTCTGCGCAGAATCTTTTTAAGAAGTTTTTCCATCTTGGATCACTGCACTTTGCCACAAACTTGTGGCAGTTTACGGCATCGTCCTCGCAGTACGCTATCAACCAAAGAACAGTGACATGCACCATACAAAATCGTCAAACCACACTATTTTCTCTTGTTATATAGATAACACAAATTTTGAAATAAACCTATACTGGTAAATTTACATGTTTTCTTTAAAAATAAATTCATTAGTACCAAAAAGAAATTATTATTAATAATAAGTAGACAGTAAAGATAGTAGCCAGAAAAATACTAACAAATGAAAACTATTATTCATAAATAAACGAAGATCCAAGTCCGCTTTTAAGCGTAGAAAAAGAAAAGATTTTTTTAGGTAAAAGCATTTATTTACAAAAACGTGTTTCAGTTCCCATTTTTCTAGAATAAAGTGGGTTGACTATTTTTCTTTTCTTAACTTGCATCGTTAGTTGTGCAAGTAAGTTCCTTTTTATGTTTGCATTCATGGATTGTGCCAAGTTATTAATGTGTTCTTAAAAATCAGTAGAAGCCGACTTCACTTGACTCGTATATAAAATTACGGTAGAGCAATTCCTTTATGGCACTATGGATATGCAATAAATAGTACCGAAACGCCGGGCATTTATCAAGCATAGAACACTTACCATTGACACCAAAACATGGCAATAGAGCCACGAACACAAACAGCAACTTGTAATCCATCTTACTCATTCCAAAAGATGGTTATGTTTCCAGCTTCTTTCTTTGGATTATTTAAGATGCATGAGAGGCGTGCATCTGGGCAAAAGATAAACATTATTTGTTTACAGCCTGAATAATTATTTGCTTTTGGTTGACAAGCTGCGAGTAAACAGTAACCAGGTTGAATGTCGTAAACTGGTAAAATGTTTCTGGGAGAGAGCCTCGAAGATCACGTGACACGCTTATCATGCAATGGCCATTACACGAAAATTATTAAGGTGCTGAATGTACCTTATCCATAACCCCTTTATCATGGCTAAGATTGATTCAATTCAATAAAATTAAAATAAAAAAAAAAGAAAAAAAGAAAGAAAGAAAGAAAGCAAAAAAAGAAAGAAAGAACAAAAATAACAGAAATAACAAAAATAACAAAAATACAGAAAAACAAGAAGAAAAACTTGATGAACTGATACACGTAACTGCAGCTATAGCAGAATGTACTCATTGAGAACTTTAATTTTCTGCTGGTTGCTGATCAGAAAATCACGAAATGATATGCTTTCATGGCGTCTAGCATTGTTGAGTGTTTGCAGATTCAATCGTACGGATCAGATGCAACCACGTTTTGCAACAGCTATACTCAGAATTAGTCTGGTCGTCCTTTTTTCTGAAATGTCTCACAGAGCAACGCCGCTTAATTGGTGTTCGTGGAAGAAACCTAGTTTTCAGGTATCGTGGCTCATGTGTGTTTATCATTCCCTGTCTGTCTGCCTAAAGTATATGCATTGCTCAATATACATGATTCTATCTGTCTATCATGACGCGACATTGCCCTGCTAAGTTTACTCTGCTGTTCACGTTAACATCTTGACGCCACCACGGCTGAGTTTTGTTCTTTGAGCTGCTTGTCACGCTCCGCACCAAATTTGTAAAGCTGGCCAACGCATAACTTGAAAATTTCAAAATTGATATGCAGATTTAGCATACGCATACTAGGTGAATTTAAAAATAGGGCACAAAGTCCCCTACAAAGGTTCCTTCAAGTGCTCCTGACCCACAAGATATAATTATTGAAGAGGCCCGCCCCATTTACACCTAGTGATAGAAAAAATGTAAGGGGAGAATAGTTTTCCTGTATAATAAATATTATACACTACAAAACTAGGAAGAGTGACAAAGGAAAACAGTACAAACATTTATACGGCGACACTTCGGGTAAAAACGTATATTAATTTGGTTAAAAACGTTTTTAAGTCTGCCCAAAAATAATGATTTAAGGTTCTTCTTCACTGGATTGTGAACACAATATCACCGACTGTGCGCCAAGAAGAACTTCCCCATGATACCAGGGTTGCTGTTTTGTTTGTTCCAAGTACAAGGAGCTTATAAAATTCACAGTGAAATATCATGTCTGGAACATGTACAGTGTCAGTGCCTACGTTTCTTTTATCAATGAGCTATGTTCCCAAAACTGAACAAAAAGCCATACATGTACATAGACAATTTTATTTTTCACCTTTTACTGAGTTACCTTGACTGAACCATAGTTACAACAACTCATTCAAAGTTTGATTAATTATTATTCATCTTGTCCAAGACCCAAGACTTCAAATAGCGCACTTCAAATAGCCCTTCAAGGAACCATTGGCCGTTGAACTCGCAAACCATTGGACCCTCAGAGTCACCTTGACAGGAGTCCACCCCTCCCTGGTCTTGCCCAGCACAAAGCATGGAGTCATGGATTCTTCCACGACCGTACGGTTTTGAACAGCGTGCCTTGGATACGAGAGGAAGAGAGACCTGCATGAGGTGCCGAGCGAGGAATCCACCAGATGACAAAGTGCCCCAGCCTTTGTAAAAAGAGGAAAATAAATTATAAAGATTCTTACCTAAAGAACAGAGCTACCAAGTGATGTGATCAATATGTTACACGCGTTACGCGCGCGTCCAAGTTTCTCGCATCTTAGCATTTCTACAGGCACAATTTGTAATAGTTTTGACCATTAAAATAATGATGGTTTCACCAGAAGGGCTCATTATTTTTACAGGCAAAATTTCTAATGGTTTTGACCATAAAATAATGACTCAGAATGGCACGTTATTTCTACAGGCAAAATTTGTAATGGTTTTGACCATTGAATGATGATTTCACCAGAAGGGCACGTTATTTCTACAGACAAAATGTGTGATGGTTTTGACCATAATAATGATTTCACCAGAATGGCATGTTATACTACAGGCACAGTTTGTAATGGTTTTTGACCATTATATAATGATTTCACCAGTCAAGAATGTCATTTTTACGGGCACAATTTATATTGGTTTAGATCTCATAAACTAAAATAATGATTTCCACCTGAAGGATTCTTTAGTTGTGAAGGGGTCTGTTACAACTTGTTTTTAAATTCTGTCCAGCATGTATGGGTCGTTAGCTTTGGCGCAATATATACCACATCTATTTCCCGCTGCAGTAAACGCAGATACATTGTAAAGAATCTTATTAAAGCAACTTCAATAAGTGAATCTTATGTCATGCCACATTTGGGACACCTGACCGTTCAATGCGTTTCGTTTCTGTAAGATGCTATTCAAACTAAGGCATAAATTTAAACAGACCTGTAGTCCAACATCTCTTCGTTTTATCATCAATTGGCAGCTTGTGTTTTCCGTCGGGAAGGCACGCTAATCCCACTCGTGACGTCAGACGCGCCAGTGAAACCGGGGCAGATAAACGATTAAGCGCTGATATTTTAACCTTCATTGAAATTATGTTTTCAAAATTATCGCAACACAAATAATATCTCATTTTAGTATATACCACACAAGTGAATAGTGCTTTTCGCGCGCTCTGATTGGCTCCTCAGTCTCGGAATATCAAGTACTATTCACCTCCCGGCGGCTTCCGGTAAAACAAAATGGCGCACGAGCCCAATTTTTGCTCATTTTTGTCAGAAATAACATAGCTATTTGGGAGTTGGCTTTTAAACTTGTGTGGTATATACTAAAACAATTATTCACCTCCCGGCGGCTTCCGGTAAAACAAAATGGCGCGTGAGCCCAATTTTTGCTCATTTTTGTCGGAAAAAAAATAGCTATTTGGGAGTTGGCTATTAAACTTGTGTGGTATATACTAAAACAATTAATAATTCGCCTCAGTGTCGGTGAATAGCGGTGGATATTTACTCTGTTATTCACCTCCACTTCGGCGAATAATTGTTAACTATCGCTAATTTCACGTTTATTTACTCTGACAAAGGACTAGCTCCCAACCTCATTTTTCTCCTTCGGTTTCTCACCAAAAATATACTTGGGAAAACTTGGCTTTTTATACCTTACTCAAACATGAAAGTTGGTTCAACTCATCAATTCTCACTGCATCACTCACACATTTTCCTCCCCAAGGAGGACTAAAACTGGATCTCACAAGGACTCGCAAGCCATGATTTAATTGTTTAACTTTTATTCAGTCACTTTGTGTAAAAGCCATAGTTACAACAGCTCATTCAATGTCAAACTAGTTGTTATTCATGTTTTCCAAGATCCAAGACTTCAAATAGCGCACATGCGCATAAACACCGAAGTAGCCAGGTTTAGCACACCCGACTCCCCAGCTGACGACCCCTTCAAGGAACCACCGGCCGTTGAACTCGCAAACCATTGGACCCCCAGAGTCACCCTGACAGGAGTCCACTCCACCCTGGTCGAGTCCAGCGCAAAGCATGGAGTCGTGGAGACCTGCGTACGATTTCGAGCATCGCTCCCTGGATACCAGAGGAAGAGAGACCTGCATGAGGGATTGTGAGAGGGATCCACCGTCTGCCAATTTCCCCCAGCCTGCGTGAAAAGAATATAAAAAAAAATAAATGACACTATTGCTACCACGTGGTGTGATCATTATATATCTGTATTGGTACAAGTACGGTAATCATGCCAGCTAAAATTAAGTGGTGCGCAAGGCATCTCGGGACCATGTCAGTAACGGCCACGTTCACAATCTTTACTCGAGTCAACATTAAAATCACAAAATCTGCTCAATATCATCGTAAACACTCTGTTATCAGAAGGAACTCATTATGCCTTTGCCAGCTGTGAGAAAGCTACATAATATAAAGCAAGCCATATACCTGTAGCCCAACATTTCTTCGTCTTATGATCGATTGGAAGCTGATGCTTCTCGTCAGGAAGGCACGCTAGGCTCACTCGTGACGTCAGACGAGCCAGTCTTTCTAGTTTGAGAAGCGCGATATCGTGCGCCAGTCTTCTGGGTCGGTTGTAGCTCTCGTGCATGATAACCTTCTCTATTTTGAAGTCTTGTTCGTATCCTGTCTGTTCGTAGCGATAATGGGCGCCCAACCTGGAATATTAAAACTCATGCACATTAATACGCATTAGGCAATATCAAAGAAGCATCGCTGGCATGTTGTCCGGTATATATTAAAATAGAACTTAAATTTGTAGAAAATTGATGATCTAGGACTTTGATTTGAGAATTTTGGTCAGCGAAATAGAGTAGTCTGCAAAGCGTAATCGCTCCAGCACCAGTAGAGCTGTAGTTATAACTTGACCCCATTACCTGATTCGAAGGTTTGATAGCCTCTCTCCGCTCACACAGTGTGAAGCTGTGACGACCCACTGCGGAGCGATCAGCGTTCCTCCGCAGAAACCGAAACCTCTCTTGTCGCGTAGCAACGCCTGCCATGGCCAACTTCCCCTGGGGGCCTCGGTTCCACCGACAATGCGTGCGCTCGATTTCCCGCCACACTTGCCTTCCCGGTCAGACGAGAAACAAAAGAAAATCAAATGCAACGATTGTAAGCTTAAATACAAAATATAGTGAATAATTATTTTTTATCCTCAGGACATACCACAAAACCCGATTTGATTTCCTCTACAAAGTAAAAGCAATCGCCATGTCTTCTACTTGCCTTCTTAGTTTTGTGTTTGGCGCTGTCCCTAACGTAAACTTTAAAAAGGTTTGATTTGGTGCCACGAGATTTCAATGCTGCATCCTTTAAGTTTAGCCTATTCAGAAAGCCTGAGCGTTATGTGTTTTTCAAAAAAAATATGCCACAGAACCTCCCGTTGTTTTCGCGATGTCATGTTTTGAATCACCAGGGATGGAAGGGTCGTGTGACCAACTTAATTGAATCTGCTTACCTGGTGGTGGAGGTCCAGGATCTCCGGTGGGTGGAGGGGGCGGGGGGATGGTGTTAGCTGTAGAAGTGATGGTTGTGGTAATGAATCCCAAACAGAAAGAAGAAAATTAAGAAATGACACTAACAGATCTGCAACGGATAATTTCTAGTACCTATACCTAGCTGTCTATCTAGCTGTTTCTCTTTGTCTGTATAGTCATCTACGTAACTAATGCGTATAACATCGACCTTGCAACATTTCAAATAATAAAATTCAATAGCACACTATCTACATTAGGTACGTACGCACACACGTACATAAATGTACTATTGTTTAGGACGTAAAGTGGGGACCTAAACATAACTAAATTTTGTTGTGGGGACAGAAAACGTCTTTTAAACAAAAGATAGTCCCCAAAAACCACCAAAACAAATTAAATACTGTATTATGCATAACTTGTGCATGTATGCATGTTTGTACTGTTAGCTATGTGTGCATCTGCCTTCTCTTGTGTCTGTCAGTTCGTCCTCCGTATGAGTTTTGCCATCTGTATGATTGTTTCAGTCTTCCTGTTAATTTTTCTTTATATTTTTAATAAAAAGGAGGACGTGCTCATGCTTCTAGTGTGTGATATGGGAATGATACTCACATACACAAAATCCACATGTTTTTTGGCAGAAAGTTCTCAAGAAGTTTTTCCAGCCTGCATTATTGCACTTTTCTCTAAACTGATAGCAATTTACGCCCGAATCCTGGCAAATCGCTGTCAATCAAAGCATATTACAAAATAATTATTTCTTAGAAAGGAGCGTTACACTTTAAATCACATTTTGGGTTAGTAATTTGCATCTAACACAGAAAACATATTGAGAGTCAAGATGGATATAAAAGAAATAAGAGAACATGATACCATTGACACCAAGACGAGGCAGGAGAGCCACAAAAGCAAACAGTAGCAGCAACTTCCAATCCATCTTACTTCCCAGACTGATGCTGTGATTCGAGCTGCTTCTTTCTCGGGGGTATTTATGGTGCACGAAGTTCTGCACCTGGGCTAAAGATAAACTGTATTGTTCTACAGCATGGCAGAGTATTTACTTTTGTTGACAACTGGTGAGTAAACAAAAAGTTCGAATCCGTAAACTGAGTGACGTGATCTGAACGTCTGATTATCTTGTAGTGGACTACTTTCAGGAGACTGAATGACAGAAGTTCACAAAATGATTGATGCATCACTATGGTAGTCGTAGAATAAGCTGGTGATTGTTAGTAGCAGGTGCCAGGGACTGGATATTGGTAGAGCGCGCAGTTATAAATGCATTGATCATACCCAATTTATCATAACAATGTAAACTACTATAAACTCAAGATCAACGTGAACATTGATATTTAGCTTTCATTTAAACCTCTAGATTTCAGTTGACTGCTAAGGAGATGGAAGTGAACACTGCTGTTAGAATGTACTCATTAAGAGCTTTCACTTTTTGTCAGTGGTCACATCTTTAGGTTTCAGTTGCTCCCATATATAAGCCATATAGGTATGTGCCGCCCCGGGTATCGTTTTCAAGCATTTTTAGTCTGAAATAGGGTATCGATTTATCTTTTTGGTCTGGGATAGGTATGATTTTAACAGAAATATGTCGCCGCGGACATTGCACGGCAAATGGAAGAAAACACAGGGCGGAAATCGTTGCAAAAGAACAAAAATTCTCTAAACAAAGGTCTGAAATAGGGTATACATTTTGGAGTCAGGTCTGAAATAGGGTATACATTTTTGGAGTCAGGTCTGAAATAGGGTATAGAAAATCAGGTATTTTGGTCTGAAATAGGGTAAGGGTTTTCAGGACCGGGCGGCACACCCCCACCCAAAATTATAATGAGTGCCTCCCCCGGGCTCTAAATCCACGACTGATCCACAGGCGAGACAAGTGAACATGAATAGTTGAGTTTTTTAGCCGAAAAAGAAACTTACGATATCGTTTTACAGATATCTGTAACGTATGTAAAGTATGTATCTGTAACGTACGTAAAGTATGTATCTCACGGTCCTTACCTTTCTGTGTTGACCTATATTTGTCTATTTGTTTTTCTCGTCTCTTTCTGCCAAACTACATCTGTCTGCCTGTCTGCTCGGACACTGACAAGACTCAGAGGGACTTGCTGAGTTTATTCTGCTGTGCACGCGCGCAAATGTGTCGACTCAATTGGATCAGCTCTGTTGTCTAAGCTGTTTTATCACGATTCTTGTAAATGTAAAAAGCTGAAAATACACAAAGTTAAAGTTTAAACATTATTTACCAATTTTTTGCTTAGTAGCCGAATTTAAAAAACGACGCCAGGTTGCTGCTTTACATGTCTCTCAAGTTATTTCGCTAAATAGAAAAGAGGTGTGAAGATAGAAAGACCGCAAAAAAAAAAAAATAAATAAATAAATAAATAAAAATAAAAAATAAAAAAATAAAATAAAAAAAGAAGTTTTATTAAAACAAAATTCAAATCTTAAATTTGAAAAACTAGGATTAATATTTAATTTTGACTATACATCTCAGCCAAATGCAAACCAAAATAATACAGTAAAACTCCCTGAGCGACCTCCTCTCGTAATCGACTGCTTCAACCATTTCGGTCGCTTTGAGGCGAGAGTTTTTCTACTCGTCAAGCGACCATTATTTTGTTGAGAAAGAGTAATTTTCTGAGAATATTTTAGATGACTCCTTTACAGAAAAACCGACCGAACAAAACACTGACACGTGTAATGTAACGTGCAACAAGGGCAGGGTATATTTCTCAGTACTTAGTGCTCGAGTTGTTATATTCAGGCAAGGAAGTTAAGGTATTTTATCTTTGTTGTGGCTCGAAGCTGGAGCAGTTATTTAGGCCTTCTATATTGACTATAATTCCCGTAGTAAGCAACCATTTAAGCTTAAAACTAAAGGGAGGATCATCTGCAGAAGACTGCTTTGGCTTTAAAAGCCAGGTGACGCTGTAAATACAATTAAACTGTGCTACTCGAAATATTTTGTTTGCAGTTCTGCAGGAATAATTCCGATAAATCGAACCTCTCGATAATCGCTTCCCTTTTATTTTCTAACACTGTAATATTTTACTCTCGATACTTGTTTGCCTTATGGAGGTTGGAGTTATCGAATTTCCAATACATTTCAAGTTAAAATGAGACCTTGAACGTTATTTGATCTAAAAGCCATGTATTTTTAGCAAGTAATATTAAATTGTCCATATTTTTAACCGAATTCACAAAATTTTATTATAATCATAGCCATATGCAGTCAGTCACAACAAGTGAAAACCAACTGCCACACTGTGGTTATAGATATCAGTGTTCCACACAGCAATCGAAACACACCTTGAATTAAAGATTACCCCTTCAGACACAAAAGACAATGAACTTACGACAGGCACGTCTATAGGGAATGTAAATTTTCCCATTACTCTCTTTTCGATTGTTCGTCATGTATACAGCTGTGTAAAGTAAAAGATTGAAATAAAGATTATCGTGTATAGTGTTATATATTTAATATAGTAACTAGAAATAAGCCATGTTGCTGTTTGTCGGAGGACTGCTGTTCCTTTTAGGGACCTCGTTCACACAAGGTTGGTGCTTATGTGCTATAATAATTATATTGTATCATCCTTTCCGGTTGCTGCCGTAAGAAGTATTGCGCTGGGAATTTTATTCGCCAAGGGATTGAAAGGCAGCCATGGAGTATCGGTGTACTGTTACTTCATGAGAACTGCACCAGCCCTTTTTCGATCGGCATCATTTAAGTTTTTCTTTAGTTTCAGTTGCTTTGTTAGCCGGTTAATTTTAAATAGTTTAAAAGTTCCTTTTAAAGACTCATTTACCATTCCCATTGTTTTGTACTAGATTTCATAAGTTTGAAAATTATATTCTTGCAATATTTATAGTTTTTGAATATAGCGATGTTGAATATCTGTCTTCTATCTCTTTGTGTTCCTATGCTTCCTGCTTCTCCGATCGTTACAATTATTTTCCTGTTCTCTCTACTACTGCTGTACAGTTCAGTACTTGTTGGTATATTTATATATATTTATTTTGTTTTTACATGCTCTATTCTCGCTGATACTTGATCATTTGACGTTCTATAATTCCACTTATTCCTTAGTTTAGTTTGGAATGTAGTAAAATGTTTTAATTCATATTTATTTGCTATCAACACTCAGTACAGTCTCACAATACTTACCACTGCACACTTACCCATTACACATATAGGATTTATACAGCTGGTTGCTGCCGCAGCGAGCGAACCTGAAACTAGCGAGCAAGGCAGCAAACCCTAATTGACTTCTGTAGTTAATGCTCAAGCACTTTCTTTCAAACGCAAGACATTATTGTCGAAAGGTTTTGAACCAGCCTGCTTTGCGGGTCCGAAAAGTTTTGAACCAGCCTGCTTTGAGGGCCCAAGTGCTTTGAAGCGGAAGATTCACACGTGCGTTGGATTCCCAGACCTTTCTATTAAATGTGAAGTCATGCTTTTCAGCGTTACGAGCAGGCCGTGGTGAGTTCGGAACTTGTGTCCTTGGAGTATTCAGTTTGGCTTTGGTATTGTGAAAAGCTGAAAGTAAGTCGAGCAGGAAAGTGATAGGTTTGTCGAACGTAAACATTGGGAGAGGTTGGAGTCGCTCGGGTCGGGGTTGCTGCTGTGAAATTATCCCGGAATTTATCTCAAATTTGCTTAATATGTGGCTTCATCGTGCGAGTCCTGCGAAAAATTTTAGTTCCACGCAATTTTCGAGAGCGAAGAATGGTTGACTGTTCGCTGTGCGAAGATTTCGCCGTGAAGATCAGATTGAATTATGTTTGACTAGCTTCAGATATTTTGGCATGCCTTCAGTGTAGTGAAGACCAAATATTTAGTTATTCAACTAAATCATATTCTGAGATACCAATGGCAGCACTCGGTATGCATCGGTAGGCTATAATAATACTGATGAATGGACTCGCACAAGGTTCACAACACCATTATTGCCATACGTAACGCCAGTGAATTAAATTTGCTTTTGTTCCGTTTTGCCAATATGACATAATAATTATATACGTACTGGCCAGTTCCTGGTGACCTATGTGTTCGAACGCGCATGCAGTATTCCCATAAAACACGTGTCATTTGAGCCTAAAGTGAAATGTGAAATTTGAATGTGAATTGTGATTATCAAGTCGCAGGGGAATGCGGGATATCTCTGGTATCGCGTGTCATTGGAGGAGAGGATGCTAAGCCTGGACAGTGGCCCTGGCAGGTACGTTGACGTGTGCGTGTTTTCTGCGTGCTCCCGCGTGTGCGTGCAAGTATATCTGTTAGTATATACCTAAAAAAATCCGCAATAATTATATGCTTATATTATTGTCCCTGCTCTACTCCTAAAACGTTATGCTACCGTTTAACTATTACTTTCCCTTTTTTTATTTTTTTGCAATATTTATCGTTTATCAGATTGCTCTGCTAAAGAACGGAAGATTTTCCTGCGGAGGATCGCTGATTACGTCAGACTGGGTAGTGACCGCTGCCCATTGTGTAGCACAATCGCCGTACGTAGATTCATTTGTCGTCCTTCCGATTTTCGTTTTCTGCGTCCATGTCTTTGTCTCCCTTTGCCATTAAAGTGATAAATAAATATGTAGTGCTAGTTACACGTTTGACCTGGATTTTGTGCAAAGATATCGAATAATTATTGATATGCTGAATCCGCCCTATGTTTGTCGTCCGTCATAATTTGGATCTCTTGGGCATGATGAAACAGCAACTTGCATGAAGGTGTCCTAACTTGATTCCACAGAAACGCAGCTTCGTACAAAGTGCGCGTTGGAGAGCACAATCGAAATGCCAATGAGGGAAGCGAGGAAGATATTCCAGTGAGGAGAGTGATTATACATCCGCAATACGGACAGCCCAGGCTCAACAACGACATTGCTCTCATACAGCTGTCCAGCCACGCTAACTTACAAAATGCCCGAGTCGCCACTGTTTGTCTACCAGCGCACGGCGAACAAGTTCCGACGTCTTCCAGGTGCTTCATAACAGGTAAACTACACATCGCTATATCGTGATCATCATTACTATCACCATCACCACCTTGCACATCCACCATCACTATCATGTGCCATCAATATCAATATCACTATCACTATCACCAACACCATCACCATTACCATCACAATCACCATAATCATCACCATCAACATCATGCACCACCATCATTACCATCGCCATGCATACATTATATTAACAAACTATAACCATAACCATTACCATCACCATAATCATCACAATCACTATCACCATCACCACCATCAACTCACCACCATCATCATCATCATTTTCACTATCACTATCACAATCACCATTATCACCTCTGACCACCACCATCGCCATCGCAATCACCATTATGCACCACCACCACCGCCATCACCATCACCGATCAGTTTCATAGTTGTTTGTTTTCAGGTTGGGGGAAAATAAAACATCCCGGTCCTTCCCACCACATCCTCCAACAAGCCAACCTTCCTCCTGTATCCAACGACGTGTGTGCGAAGAAGCTTGCTGCATCAAAAGGTACATAATCGCTTTTCGGTAAAATCGTTGTCTTGACTTTGTTTGACCTATCAAATATTTTCTCGTGTGCGTGATTGCTTAAATTAATTATACAAGTCGATATTATCAGACATCCTTGAGAGTGCCCCGAAAAGTTGCTTACAGTTCCACAAAACTACCGTTTATAGCGCTGACTTACCAAATGTCAAATTTTAGGTGGCTCGTTTCTGAAAATCACACCAAACATGATTTGTGCTGGAAAAGTGGGAACAATTCTGAGCGGTTGCCAGGGTGACAGTGGTGGCCCGTTTGTGTGCCAGAACGCCGCTGGCCGCTGGATACTGCAGGGTGTTGTCAGTTGGGGATCTCCGAGATGCTCTGCGACCGACCGCTACACTGTGTTTGCTCGCGTGGCCATGCTCAGCCAATGGATTAAACGATATGCAAGAAGTATAAATAGTCTAATTAGAACTACTTCTGATATTGACTATCACTCACATCTGTGCTGTCAACCACAATCACAGCTAGCGGTCTGACGACGACTAATGTGTATTCACTTGACACTGAAGAGTCACTACCGCTCAGGTAGTCGAAACGTCAGTCACCAGGAAAAGTCTTTCTGAAGACTGCTCTCGCCCAATCACACTAAAGAGAACATCCGACATGCAACTATGCATAACAATTATTGTAACACAATTTTGTGGTAAATTTGGCTCGGATTAGCCCCAAATCATCTTTTATAGTCGATTCTAATCACTTTAAAACATTTCATTAAGAAAATACGAGCAAAATAATGGATTAATTATTTTATTTATATTATAATCATTGAGATACATGTATTTAATTTTTATGAGTGTTCACACAGCTTTTCGTTTTACTTGACACTGAGGTTTAAAAAATACTTTTTGATTTAAATTTGGTCAGCTGATTTAAACTCAGTGTCGAAAACTTTTTAAAGTTGTTAGAGGGTAATTTTGTCCTTCCCTTTTGTGTCTCCAGCAGGAAACAGCGGCACTGCTGCACCACTCACACCTCTAGTACTCAGTACACCTTCCGTTCCAGGAACACCGTCTCCTGCAGGTGAGATTTTTTAAGAGTGGTACATTCTTTTTATTCTCAGCAGGGATATATCCTGCATGGAGAGCTTCAATCAGCATTTTGATAGTTAGTTCTGAAAAACGGAGTATTTGTATTGTAGTTGGAGAATCATTGGATTATAAACTTATTATATATGTCGCAAAAGAAACAGTGAAACTTTAAAAAGAAAAAAAAAAAAAAAAAGAAAATTTAAAAACCGAGTATTTAACCCGGCCCGATGACAACACACCGGTGGGTCGGGGGAGAGCTGCCCGGCCCCCAAGCCAGATCGAGGAGCAACTCGCCAACACCCGCGAAACTTCCAGACCGAACGGGGAGAGATAATCCGGCCCCCAAGCCGTGGTGAATTATCCCTTGCCCAAAAGAGTGCGATAGTGGTGTCAGCCTAACTTGTTAGTAATATGTATCCAATCAGCTATATAGCCTCCGAGATACCAGGCCGTTCATCCATATGGGATGTACCTTTGTATTGTCGCTTCTTCTACTACGAATAATTACAACGGCGGCTCATAATAACCATGCTTTAGCTCCCTTCACATCCCATAATCATTTAATATCCGAGTTTTGCGCTCAGAGTTTATATTTAATGCCGCGTCAATAGCGGCTTGCAAGCTGTGATGTCAGCGCATGCGCTTCTGGGTTTTCGGGCTGATGGGCTGAACTTGTGTTTACTGCTATATAAGCGTTTCATGCGAGTCTAATTTTGGGCCCAAAAGGAATATTTTCATTTTTTTATTTAATGGCCGATGTTGACGATTCTTTTTACCACAGCGCAGCAAGAATTTCTCTCCAAATATTAATCAGTTTGGCCTGAAATTCACTAAGAAGAATTGACAAGCATAGATCTGTGCATTGAGTTATGTATTTGATTAGAAAGTAAGGATTTATGGAAATATAGCAAGAAAACAACGCAATTGGCATATATCATGATAAGTTTATAATCCAATCCATAACTGATGAATATTGTCAGAGGAATCTTTTGTACGTGGTGGTAAAATGATTTGTCAACAAGAGCCATTTAGGAGAAGAAGGCTATAGGCTTTTTCATTTGTCGGAAATTGCCCATTGTGTTTTGGCCTAATGTCATACTCACGTGAAACATTCAAGAAGGCTCTCTAATGCTATGTCAAAAATGTCTGTGTGCAATCTTCGACATTTTAGACAACCGACCGTACGAGCAGATCATCGACCAACAGTTAACGTGTTCTAAACAGAAGAGCTTCAAGCCAATTGCGTTGTTCTCTTGCTATATCTCCATAAATCCTTACTTTCTAATCAATTAGACTCGCACGAAACGTTTATATAGCAGTAAACACAAGTTCAGCCCATCAGCCCGAAAACCCAGAAGCGCATGCGCTGACATCACAACTTGCAAGCCGCTATTGACGCGGCATTAAAATATAAACTCTGAGCGCAAAACTCGGATATTAAATGATTATGGGATGTGAAGGGAGCTAAAGCATGGTTATTATGAGCCGCCGTTGTAATTATTCGTAGTAGAAGAAGCGACGATACAAAGGTACATCCCATATGGATGAAGGGCCTGGTGTCTCGGAGGCTATATAGCTGATTGGATACATATTACTAACAAGTTAGGCTGACACCACTATCGCAACTCTTCTGGGCAAGGGATAATTCACCACGGCTTGGGGGCCGGATTATCTCTCCCCGTTCGGTCTGGAAGTTTCGCGGGTGTTGGCGAGTTGCTCCTCGATCTGGCTTGGAGGCCGGGCAGCTCTCCCCCGACCCACCGGTGTGTTGTCATCGGGCCGGGTTAAATACTCGGTTTTTAAATTTTTCTTTTTCTTTTTCTTTTTAAAGTTCCGCTGTTTCTTTTGCAATATATATCATAAGTTTATAATCCAATCCATAACTGATGAATATTGGCAGAGAAATCGTACGTGGTGGTAAAATGATTTGTCAACAAGAGCCATTTAGGAGAAGAAAGCTATAGGCTTTTTCATTTGTCGGAAACTGCCCATTATGTTTTGGCCTAATGTCAGACTCGCATGAAACATTCAAGGCTCTCTAATGCTATGTAAAAATGTCTGTGTGCAATCTTCGATAGACATTTTAGACAACCGACCGTACGAGCAGATCATCGACCAACAGTTAACGTGTTCCACGTAGTATCATCAATCTTTGAGTGCAAATAACTCGTGGAAGTTGTGTTGAGAAAAACATATATGTCCTTTAAATTGATATTACATAGTCGTATACCCCTGAAAATGAAATTGAATGAGAAATTCATTGATTGCAAGGTTAAGTTGCTCCATAGACAGGACGCATATCACTCGGCATAAAATATCTTGGTCACTGCCAGTAAGGTTATCTTAAACAAAATCTTCTGAAACCTATTTGTTAATCTCCTTATTTTACTTTAAGTTACTTGTCTTCTTCCGTTTTTTTGTATTAATTTTTTGCCTCATTCCCAGGAATACCTCTAATTACATGAAACACATTGTTCCATTGCAGTGGAATGTATTTCTCCCACGCTCTTAACCGAGTCCAACCGCGTGAGGTCATTTAACAACAAGAATGTAGTCTTGTGCGACAATGATTTCTCGGGAGGTTGGTATCGTTTTTCTGGAGCTGCTGGTGTTCAGATACCGGAAACAGTAGTCCCCAGGGAACACTGCGGTACGAATGCGCCAGGCTGGATGAAAGGTAACCACCCGTCAGTGGCAGAAGGCGCCGTCAGCCGGAAAGTTTGCTTTCATTGGACAAGGTGGAATTGTCAATGGTCGACTAACATCCAAGTGCGCAACTGCGGAAACTTCTACGTGTACAAACTTGTGAAGCCGCCCGGTTGTAACATGCGATACTGTGGAGAACAAGTGGGTAAGTAACCAAGATAGAGCAACCAAAGCAATCACAGATCCAATCAATGTGGCGAGCAAAGACATGTCGGACCAATTATAAGTACGAGCAATACCAAACCAAAACCAAGTAATTGCAATTGGTTTTACGAACCAATCAGTAGTGCGAGAACACGCCATCACCACTTGCTTTCTTGCGTGAGAATATCGCAATCAAGGTTTCGTTTTGCTCTTGATTGGCCAAGAATGTTGCTAAACATGTTAGAACCAATCGGAAAGCATAGCATCGCAAACCAAAGCAACCACACTATTACATTAGACAGTCAAAAAGGCTCTGATCTGTCGGTTAACATATTTTGAGAACTTTTACATTCAATTTTCTTAATTCGTCGTCGACAGATCCAGGCCTTGCGCTCTTCTTATCACTTTTCGGCTTTGTTACAAGTGGAAACTTATCTGATGTGCTATAATTATAATCACTTGTGCTAGCCTACGTTGTTCGATCCCTCGCTCACGGAAGGAAATAGTATATATATATATATTTAAATAATGTATGCACTATATTTGATGATTATGATGATTATCCAAGGGCTTAAACAAATAATTGTCTACAGGCTGAATATTTGAATAGCAGTCAAGAAATTTAATTGGATTTGAATACATTTCATTCACGAACAGGTAGGAATTAATTGAGAAAATATTATTCGTTGCGTAATCTATTTTAAAAGTTAAGACTCCTGACGACATTAGTGAAACATGGATGATGATTTGACCGATTTTCAAGGGTTGCGAAAGTGATGTTCCCAGTTGAACTTGAAGTATTCGAGACTAAGTGTTTATGAGATTAAAAAAACTTTGAGTTCAGGAGTTGTTGACAAATTCGAGGTAGAAAAATGATCTTCCCATTAACTAAAGCTGTCATTTTTCGGCCAATGAAAGTTCTTGAATGTAATTATGAAGAAAAATATCATTCAGTTTTCTGGCATGTTTACCCCCGCTTTGCTACATTATTTTGTTACTGAAATAAAAAAGGAAATAATTAATCAATTAAAATAATAATAAGGATAATATTAACAATAATAAATATACTACTACTAATACTACTACTACTATTACTACTACTACTACTACTACTACTACTACTACTACTACTACTACTACTAATAATAATAATAAACTCAGTGAAGCGCCGTGCGTATCTACAGCTTTTTCTTCCAATGAGACAATTCGTCAAAGACACATCCGCTGAGCTAACGCTGAGTTTTTTTAATGTTCAGGTAACGGAGGAAGCACGACCTTCTTGGAGTGGCCACATACCTGGGAGTAAAGCATTATTTTACGTTGAACTTTATATCCTTGGCTAACCTCACCTTATTTTACGTTTTGTGATTTTATCAGGCCATACAGTGCTTTGTTTCAAGGCACTCAAGGAGGAATATATAATAAAAAGAAAAAATATACTTGTCATGTAAAAAGTATAATTTCTCTTCTTACAACACTGAGTATTTTCTCTCGATTCGCCCAATGTCATGATCCACTCTAGCAGGGAATGCCACCTGCTGATTGTATGTCGTGCATTAAAAAGAACACCGAATGTAGCGACATACCTCCCAGATCAGTCAAATTCAGCCAAGTCTGGCTCTCGGAAAGAATATATGTAAAACTTTAAACCGAACAAAAGGCATGCTTGGTAGGTGTTGAATTGCCAACTCATTTCTTATTCGACGTACTTTCACAACCAACAGTTGCTCAGTAACCAACACCCGAACAAGCAAATGCAAACCGCTGGTGGTTCTATTCTTGGCTCATTGAAACGGATTCAGACTAACTAACTAACTAAGCCAATGCAGCCTTTGTTTATGTCTGAGGGTTTGATATAATTTGTCAAAAATCAGAATGGTACGGTGGAAACGCAGCACCTTGGCAATCGCTGTTTGGTTTTCTTCGCTCACAACTTTGAGTTACTTTTACCAAGTTATGTTCTACACACCAAACGTCCAGCTGTCACCGCTTCCAACTGTGCTGGTAGAGCCGGAGCTACGAGAGAGAGAAATGTTCCTCCTCGTTCTCGTGACAACCACTCCGTGGCGTTGGGACTCGCTTGATCGAAGAAACGCCATTAGAGACACGTGGGCCCGCTCGTCAGAAAGATCGCCCTTGTCACCAAGTATGCCGGTAATTTTCAACATTGGATGCACATACTCTCGCTCCTCCGATGAGAAAATAGCGAACGAGGCGTCTGAACACGGCGATATTCTGGTTGGCAACTATGAAGACACCTACGCGAATATTATTATAAAAGTGTTTTTCGCCTTTCGCTGGGCAAGTAAATTGAATTGCAAATTTGTAGTGAAGGCGGACGATGACGTGTACTTGCGTCTTCCCAAGCTAGCAAAATGGCTGCAGTCACAAGAAAAGCCAGAAAGACTCTACGCAGGGGTGCTAGCTGTAAAAACCAAAGTCGTCCGATCTCCCTTCCATAGACATTTTGTTAGCTACAAAACCTACAACTATTCTTACTGGAAAACCTATGCTTTTGGTTTTACCTATGTGTTATCCGTAGCTTTACTCCCAGAATTGCAAGAAGCAGTGAGATTTCATCAGGTGTTCCCAATTGACGATAGTTACTTCGGACTATTAATGGAAACTATACAAGTAAAGCCAAGACATTTGCCCAACTGCGCCAGGAGGTTGAACATTGACCGTAAACTATACGCTTGTGATGACTGTGTGTATCTTACTAGCATGTGTGTTGGGAGTCCTTTGAGTGTTACTCAAATGCGGTATGTTCATGACAGAATTGAAGCTGTGGTTGATGTGGACGGCGGTAGTTTACTGGAAGGAAAATGTGCTGGCAACAACTGGGGAGACCCCTGGGACGAGGGTGAATGCAAGACACTTTCAAATAACTAGTTCTGATGGAACAAAAAGTTTACTAGCCCACCATGGGTATGTTGCCGTTCACGCGTCTTGAGCTCTTACCGCACTGATTCCCACTCTCCTGAACGAGTTTAGCGGGGAGGAAGCCTAAGAGCGAGGTCAAGACGTTTCTGAAAATCAAGCTAACCAATGGAGTCGTACATCCATAAACTTCTTAGGCTGCAAAACAGTCCCTTCTTCGCACCAACATAAATTGAGCAAGTACAAAGAGAACGCGCGCGGTCTGGGGAGTACGAGCGTCATGGAGATTGGGTCCGAGTGAAGGCACGAAAATTGATAAACAAAATAAATTTGATAACAGTAAAATATCCTAATGTTAAGTAAAACATGAATAATATGAAAATCCTTCTATGTCCTTCTTAGGATATATGATGTAGTATTAAATGTAACTTATCTAATGTCTCAGAGTACTTCTAATTTCAGTTGTATAAGACAGAAGTGGCTTTGGTTAGGGTTGGAACTTTAGATATCAAAGGGACGTCAGGTCCTTTAGAGTCATCCCCGTAAGCCTCGTCCCTTTGGCTCTTGCACAAAAGTCTATTCGTGTGTACACCACAAAATATGCTCGCTACATCCCTGCACCTGAAACACTTGTCAAGAGTCTTAATTGTATGAAATGTATCGGAAACCGTGAAGGCGATTCAAAAAATGCAACAATAATTACAAGAAATTATAATTATTCTTCAAGTTTCTAACCTTATACTTGTCGTTCCTTTGGCTCGTTACTAAGTGGCCCACGTGAAATTATAACACTTGGGCTGCATAGTTAGCTGCGTAGTTTGATACAGGCAGACACAAATGTTCTTCAACGTTTTCGGTTATTTTAAATGAAACTTGATGGATATGGCCGGGAATCAATCTTCCATGCAACGACAGTTTGCGCATATTGCGTTTCGTAATGTTATTACGTAAATGTTTGAACTTCATAGAGATATAATCCGGCCCCCAAGCCGTGGTGAATTATCCCTTGCCCAGAAGAGTTGCGATAGTGGTGTCAGCCTAACTTGTTAGTAATATGTATCCAATCAGCTATATAGCCTCCGAGATACCAGGCCGTTCATCCATATGGGATGTACCTTTGTATTGTCGCTTCTTCTATTACGAATAATTGCAACGGCGGCTCATAATAACCATGCTTTAGCTCCCTTCACATCCCATAATCATTTAATATCCGAGTTTTGCGCTCAGAGTTTATATTTAATGCCGCGTCAATAGCGGCTTGCAAGCTGTGATGTCAGCGCATGCGCTTCTGGGTTTTCGGGCTGATGGGCTGAACTTGTGTTTACTGCTATATAAACGTTTCATGCGAGTCTAATTTTGGGCCCAAAAGGAATATTTTCATCTTTTTATTTAATGGCCGATGTTGACGATTCTTTTTACCACAGCGCAGCAAGAATTTCTCTCCAAATATTAATCAGTTTGGCCTGAAATTCACTAAGAAGAATTGACAAGCATAGATCTGTGCATTGAGTTATGTATTTGATTAGAAAGTAAGGATTTATGGAGATATAGCAAGAAAACAACGCAATTGGCATATATCATGATAAGTTTATAATCCAATCCATAACTGATGAATATTGTCAGAGAAATCTTTTGTACGTGGTAGTAAAATGATTTGTCAACAAGAGCCATTTAGGAGAAGAAGGCTATAGGCTTTTTCATTTGTCGGAAATTGCCCATTGTGTTTTGGCCTAATGTCATACTCACATGAAACATTCAAGAAGGCTCTCTAATGCTATGTCAAAAATGTCTGTGTGCAATCTTCGACATTTTAGACAACCGACCGTACGAGCAGATCATCGACCAACAGTTAACGTGTTCTAAACAGAAGAGCTTCAAGCCAATTGCGTTGTTTCTTGCTATATCTCCATAAATCCTTACTTTCTAATCAATTAGACTCGCACGAAACGTTTATATAGCAGTAAACACAAGTTCAGCCCATCAGCCCGAAAACCGAAGCGCATGCAGACATTTTAGACAACCGACCGTACGAGCAGATCATCGACCAACAGTTAAAGTGTTCCACGTAGTATCATCAATCTTTGAGTGCAAATAACTCGTGGAAGTTGTGTTGAGAAAAACATATATGTCCTTTAAATTGATATTACATAGTCGTATACCCCTGAAAATGAAACTGAATGAGATATTCATTGATTGCAAAGTTAAGTTGCTCCATAGACAGGACGCATATCACTCGGCATAAAATATCTTGGTCACTGCCAGTAAGGTTATCTTAAACAAAATCTTCTGAAACCTATTTGTTAATCTCCTTATTTTACTTGTCTTCATCCGTTTTTTTTTGTATTAATTTTTTGCCTCATTCCCAGGAATACCTCTAATTACATGAAACACATTGTTCCATTGCAGTGGAATGTATTTCTCCCACGCTCTTAACCGAGTCCAACCGCGTGAGGTCATTTAACAACAAGAATGTCGTCTTGTGCGACAATGATTTCTCGGGAGGTTGGTATCGTTTTTCTGGAGCTGCTGGTGTTCAGATACCGGAAACAGTAGTCCCCAGGGGACACTGCGGTACGAATGCGCCAGGCTGGATGAAAGGTAACCACCCGTCAGTGGCAGAAGGCGCCGTCAGCCGGAAAGTTTGCTTTCATTGGACAAGGTGGAATTGTCAATGGTCGACTAAAATCTACGTGCGTAACTGCGGGAACTTTTACGTGTACAAACTTGTGAAGCCGCCCGGTTGTAACATGCGATACTGTGGAGAACAAGTGGGTGAGCAACCAAGATAGAGCAACCAAAGCAATCACAGATCCAATCAATGTGGCGAGCAAAGACATGTCGGACCAATTATAAGTACGAGCAATACCAAACCAAAACCAAGTAATTGCAATTGGTTTTACGAACCAATCAGTAGTGCGAGAACACGCCATCACCACTTGCTTTCTTGCGTGAGAATATCGCAATCAAGGTTTTCGTTTTGCTCTTGATTGGCCAAGAATGTTGCTAAACATGTTAGAACCAATCGGAAAGCGTAGCATTGCAAAACCAAAGCAATCACACTATTACATTCGACAGTCATACAAAAACGGCTCTGATCTGTCGGTTAACATATTTTGAGAACTTTTACATTCAATTTTCTTAATTCGTCGTCTGACAGATCCAGGCCTTGCGCTCTTCTTATCACTTTTCGGCTTTGTTACAAGTGGAAACTTATCTGATGTGCTATAATTATAATCACTTGTGCTAGCCTACGATGTTCGATCCCTCGCTCACGGAAGGAAATAGTGTTTATATATATTTAAATAATGTATTGCACTATTTGATGATTATGATGATTATCCAAGGGCTTAAACAAAAAATTGTCTACAGGCTGAATATTTGAATAGCAGTCAAGAAATTTAATTGGATTTGAATACATTTTATTCACGAACAGGTAGGAATTGATTGAGAAAATGTTATTCGCTGCGCAATCTATTTTAAAAGTTTGAAGACTCCTGACGACATTAGTGAAACATGGATGATGATTTGACCGATTTTCAACAAGGGTTGCGAAAGTGATGTTCCCAGTTGAACTTGAAGTATTCGAGACCAAGTGTTTATGAGATTAAAAAAAATTTGAGTTCAGGAGTTGTTGACAAATTCGAGGTAGAAAAATGATCTTCCCATTAACTAAAGCTGTCATTTTTCGGCCAATGAAGGTTCTTGAATGTAATTATGAAGAAAAATAGCATTCATATCATTTTACGTTGAACTTTATATCCTTGGCTAACCTCACCTTATTTTACGTTTTGTGATTTTATCAGACCATACAGTGCTTTGTTTCAAGGCACTCAAGGAGGAATATATAATAAAAAGAAAAAATATACTTGTCATGTAAAAATTATACTTTCTCTTCTTACAACACTGAGTATTTTCTCTCGATTCGCCCAATGTCATGATCCACTCTAGCAGGGAATGCCACCTGCTGATTGTATGTCGTGCATTAAAAAGAACACCGAGTGTAGCGACATACCTCCCAGATCAGTCAAATTCAGCCAAGTCTGGTTCTCAGAAAGAATATATGTAAAACTTTAAACCAAACAAAAGGCATGTTTGATAGGTGTTGAATTGCCAACTCATTTCTTATTCGACGTACTTTCACAACCAACAGATGCTCAGTAACCAACACCCGAACAAGCAAATGCAAACCGCTGGTGGTTCTAATCTTGGCTCATTGAAACGGATTCAGACTAACTAACTAACTAAGCCAATGCAGCCTTTGTTTATGTCTGAGGGTTTGATATAATTTGTCAAAAATCAGAATGGTACGGTGGAAACGCAGCACCTTGGCAATCGCTGTTTGGTTTTCTTCGCTCACGACTTTGAGTTACTTAATTTACCAAGTTATGTTCTACACACCAAACGTCCAGCTGTCACCGCTTCCAACTGTGCTGGTAGAGCCGGAGCTACGAGAGAGAGAAATGTTCCTCCTCGTTCTCGTGACAACCACTCCGTGGCGTTGGGACTCGCTTGATCGAAGAAACGCCATTAGAGACACGTGGGCCCGCTCGTCAGAAAGATCGCCCTTGTCACCAAGTATGCCGGTAATTTTCAACATTGGATGCACATACTCTCGTTCCTCCGATGAGAAAATAGCGAACGAGGCGTCTGAACACGGCGATATTCTGGTTGGCGACTATGAAGACACCTACGCGAATATTATTATAAAAGTGTTTTTCGCCTTTCGCTGGGCAAGTAAATTGAATTGCAAATTTGTAGTGAAGGCGGATGATGACGTTTACTTGCGTCTTCCCAAGCTAGCAAAATGGCTGCAGTCACAAGAAAAGCCAGAAAGACTCTACGCAGGGGTGCTAGCTGTAAACACCAAAGTCGTCCGATCTCCATTCCATAGACATTTTGTTAGCTACAAAACCTACAACTATTCTTACTGGAAAACCTACGCTTTCGGTTTTACCTATGTGTTATCCGTAGCTTTACTCACAGAATTGCAAGAAGCAGTGAGATTTCATCAGGTGTTCCCAATTGACGATAGTTACTTCGGACTATTAATGGAAACTATACAAGTAAAGCCAAGACATTTGCCCAACTGCGCCAGGAGGTTGAACATTGACCGTAAACTATACGCTTGTGATGACTGTGTGTATCTTACTAGCATGTGTGTTGGGAGTCCTTTGAGTGTTACTCAAATGCGGTATGTTCATGACAGAATTGAAGCTGTGGTTGATGTGGACGGCGGTAGTTTACTGGAAGGAAAATGTGCTGGCAACAACTGGGGAGACCCCTGGGACGAGGGTGAATGCAAGACACTTTCAAATAACTAGTTCTGATGGAACAAAAAGTTTACTAGCCCACCATGGGTATGTTGCCGTTCACGCGTCTTGAGCTCTTACCGCACTGATTCCCACTCTCCTGAACGAGTTTAGCGGGGAGGAAGCCTAAGAGCGAGGTCAAGACGATTCTGAAAATCAAGCTAACCAATGGAGTCGTACATCCATAAACTTCTTAGGCTGCAAAACAGTCTCTTCTTCGCACCAACATAAATTGAACAAGTACAAAGAGAACGCGCGCGGTCTGGGGAGTACGAGCGTCATGGAGATTGGGTCCGAGTGAAGGCACGAAAATTGATAAACAAAATAAATTTGATAACAGTAAAATATCCTAATGTTAAGTAAAACATGAATAATATGAAAATACTTCTATGTCCTTCTTAGGATATATGATGTAGTATTAAATGTAACTTATCTAATGTCTCAGAGTACTTCTAATTTCAGTTGCATAAGACAGAAGTGGCTTTGGTTAGGGTTGGAACTTTAGATATCAAAGGGACGTCAGGTCCAGGTCAGTTGAACTTGAAGTATTCGAGACCAAGTGTTTATGAGATTAAAAAAAATTTGAGTTCAGAAGTTGTTGACAAATTCGAGGTAGAAAAATGATCTTCCCATTAACTAAAGCTGTCATTTTCGGCCAATGAAGGTTCTTGAATGTAATTATGAAGAAAAATAGCATTCATATCATTTTACGTTGAACTTTATATCCTTGGCTAACCTCACCTTATTTTACGTTTTGTGATTTTATCAGGCCATACAGTGCTTTGTTTCAAGGCACTCAAGGAGGAATATATAATAAAAAGAAAAAATATACTTGTCAGGTAAAAAGTATAATTTCTCTTCTTACAACACTGAGTATTTTCTCTCGATTCGCCCAATGTCATGATCCACTCTAGCAGGGAATGCCACCTGCTGATTGTATGTCGTGCATTAAAAAGAACACCGAGTGTAGCGACATACCTCTCAGATCAGTCAAATTCAGCCAAGTCTGGCTCTCAGAAAGAATATATGTAAAACTTTAAACCAAACAAAAGGCATGTTTGATAGGTGTTGAATTGCCAACTCATTTCTTATTCGACGTACTTTCACAACCAACAGATGCTCAGTAACCAACACCCGAACAAGCAAATGCAAACCGCTGGTGGTTCTAATCTTGGCTCATTGAAACGGATTCAGACTAACTAACTAACTAAGCCAATGCAGCCTTTGTTTATGTCTGAGGGTTTGATATAATTTGTCAAAAATCAGAATGGTACGGTGGAAACGCAGCACCTTGGCAATCGCTGTTTGGTTTTCTTCGCTCACGACTTTGAGTTACTTTTACCAAGTTATGTTCTACACACCAAACGTCCAGCAGTCATACAAAAACGGCTCTGATCTGTCGGTTAACATATTTTGAGAGCTTTTACATTCAATTTTCTTAATTCGTCGTCTGACAGATCCAGGCCTTGCGCTCTTCTTATCACTTTTCGGCTTTGTTACAAGTGGAAACTTATCTGATGTGCTATATTTATAATCACTTGTGCTAGCCTACGATGTTCGATCCCTCGCTCACGGAAGGAAATAGTGTTTATATATATTTGAATAATGTATTGCACTATTTGATGATTATGATGATTATCCAAGGGCTTAAACAAAAAATTGTCTACAGGCTGAATATTTGAATAGCAGTCAAGAAATTTAATTGGATTTGAATACATTTTATTCACGAACAGGTAGGAATTGATTGCGAAAATGTTATTCGCTGCGCAATCTATTTTAAAAGTTTGAAGACTCCTGACGACATTAGTGAAACATGGATGATGATTTGACCGATTTTCAACAAGGGTTGCGAAAGTGATGTTCCCAGTTGAACTTGAAGTATTCGAGACCAAGTGTTTATGAGATTAAAAAAAAATTGAGTTCAGGAGTTGTTGACAAATTCGAGGTAGAAAAATGATCTTCCCATTAACTAAAGCTGTCATTTTTCGGCCAACGAAGGTTCTTGAATGTAATTATGAAGAAAAATAGCATTCATATCATTTTACGTTGAACTT
Source organism: Plumapathes pennacea (assembly GCA_964036295.1). Classification (NCBI taxonomy): domain Eukaryota; kingdom Metazoa; phylum Cnidaria; class Anthozoa; order Antipatharia; family Myriopathidae; genus Plumapathes; species Plumapathes pennacea. Next base: position 4,027,979 of record OZ038463.1, read on the forward strand.
TATATCCTTGGCTAACCTCACCTTATTTTACGTTTTGTGATTTTATCAGGCCATACAGTGCTTTGTTTCAAGGCACTCAAGGAGGAATATATAATAAAAAGAAAAAATATACTTGTCAGGTAAAAAGTATAATTTCTCTTCTTACAACACTGAGTATTTTCTCTCGATTCGCCCAATGTCATGATCCACTCTAGCAGGGAATGCCACCTGCTGATTGTATGTCGTGCATTAAAAAGAACACCGAGTGTAGCGACATACCTCCCAGATCAGTCAAATTCAGCCAAGTCTGGTTCTCAGAAAGAATATATGTAAAACTTTAAACCAAACAAAAGGCATGTTTGATAGGTGTTGAATTGCCAACTCATTTCTTATTCGACGTACTTTCACAACCAACAGATGCTCAGTAACCAACACCCGAACAAGCAAATGCAAACCGCTGGTGGTTCTAATCTTGGCTCATTGAAACGGATTCAGACTAACTAACTAACTAAGCCAATGCAGCCTTTGTTTATGTCTGAGGGTTTGATATAATTTGTCAAAAATCAGAATGGTACGGTGGAAACGCAGCACCTTGGCAATCGCTGTTTGGTTTTCTTCGCTCACGACTTTGAGTTACTTAATTTACCAAGTTATGTTCTACACACCAAACGTCCAGCTGTCACCGCTTCCAACTGTGCTGGTAGAGCCGGAGCTACGAGAGAGAGAAATGTTCCTCCTCGTTCTCGTGACAACCACTCCGTGGCGTTGGGACTCGCTTGATCGAAGAAACGCCATTAGAGACACGTGGGCCCGCTCGTCAGAAAGATCGCCCTTGTCACCAAGTATGCCGGTAATTTTCAACATTGGATGCACATACTCTCGTTCCTCCGATGAGAAAATAGCGAACGAGGCGTCTGAACACGGCGATATTCTGGTTGGCGACTATGAAGACACTTACGCGAATATTATTATAAAAGTGTTTTTCGCCTTTCGCTGGGCAAGTAAATTGAATTGCAAATTTGTAGTGAAGGCGGATGATGACGTTTACTTGCGTCTTCCCAAGCTAGCAAAATGGCTGCAGTCACAAGAAAAGCCAGAAAGACTCTACGCAGGGGTGCTAGCTGTAAACACCAAAGTCGTCCGATCTCCATTCCATAGACATTTTGTTAGCTACAAAACCTACAACTATTCTTACTGGAAAACCTACGCTTTCGGTTTTACCTATGTGTTATCCGTAGCTTTACTCACAGAATTGCAAGAAGCAGTGAGATTTCATCAGGTGTTCCCAATTGACGATAGTTACTTCGGACTATTAAAGTGCACATAAGCCTTCAGAGGATACATTTTTATACGAAATTAGAAAGTAATCTAAGCAACTTATGCCCAAAAGAAAGCCTTTCCGAAGCGTTCTTATATTTTTTTCACGCGTTTGAAATCGGAAATATAAAATTCAGACCGCGCAATGTAGGAGACTGGGACCTGTGACGTCAGAGGAGTGGCGCGTTTCGGCTCGGCACCTCTTCATAGCTCTTATTTATCAGGTTTGTGTACGTTTTTATCGCTGTTTACCCGTGTTTTTGGACTCGTACGGCAATGGCGAGCTCTAGAAGCGATGAAGAAAGCGGTATATCTGATATCTGAACTATATTACATTGATTCCGCGTGTATACTGTACGATATCCACTATGAAGTCCAACCCGTGCGCTGACAAGAGCTACTTGCTGACCAAGAATGGCATGAAGCGTAACAGAAAGGAAAGGGAGGGAAAAGAACAAGAACCATAACACTGCAAGATCGCTCGGAAGAAAATTTTGGAGCCAGTAGTTGGTAAGCGTAAAATATGTCCGAGTTTTGGATTTGTTTACGTGGTATATCTGTAATTGCTTCTCTGTGTTTTACTCATATTTTAGGTGTTCGTGTGGGAATTGCAATGTTGATGTGTTACGGCAGCATCGGCATTCACGAGCATTGAGATTCTGCGGATGTCTCACGATAACTCTCGCTCGGGATTTCGACTGAGAGCAGTTGCGTAATTCGTCACGGCAGTTGACCACGGTCAGTTATATTTGACTTCGAGAGAGCGCGGCTCTTCTGAAAACTCCTGGAATGTACAAAAACAGTCATTCTAAACTTCCCTGTACGGGTAGACAATAAAGTATTACACTTTAATTGCGGTTTGTGGCGCCCTTCTTCACCGTTTGGAGGATTTTGCTTTCGCCGCGGTGGATCAACAGGCGACTGTCAACAGTCAGAACGACTCCTTTCGGAGTTTGCCAAAAATTTCCAACTTCTGCGGCCGTCGTCTAACTTCGGCGATGTGGAAACCAAGTTGTTTGAGTAAATATGTGCCGCAAATCCGGCACACGGTCGACTATAGCCCTAGAAAAATCTAGCCGAAAAACCATCTTTCGCTCGCTTTCAAACATGAATTGCAGTGTCGCAGTGTTGACCTCATCGACCATAAACCTCCGGCGAACGCGATGGTTTGCTCATTTGATATTCGATACCTACGATAGAAAAGGTAACAAACTTCCCACAGCTGAATATATTTTGGATTAAATATAATTACTTATTACTACCCGTCGACAAATTGTGGGACCCGACGATTACTCGGTCAATCTTTCCCCTTCTTATCAACTTTGTACTACAATACCGAGATTGTCCTTTACCAGGTCCAAGTCGAGATTGTGCAATTCGTTATTGTCAATTCCATGCAATGTCAAAATCATCTGGTTTGAAATAAGCTGAGCAGAACCGGAATTGATCATCAGCTCCCATTTCACAGGTTTGGCCTTGACAAACTGGACCATTTCCCTTTCGCTTCCTCGCTTCACCTCTTCGGTCATTCGGAAACTGAATCATATAAAATGCGAATCCTTGCTTATGACCTGGCTCCCAGGAGCAGCCTCCAACAACACATCTATAAGGCATTTCGGAGTAAAACCGGTGAAAACTCTGTTCGGACGAGTCGAGACGCCACTCCTCTGACGTCACAGCCCAGGCCCTTGATCAATCATCTTGCGCGGACAAATCTAAACCGGAAGTCAAAATGGCACTTTTTCGCATGTTTACCGGGCGAAAAAAAAATATAAGAACGCTTCGGAAGGGCTTTCTTTTGGGCATAAGTTGCTTAGATTACTTCCTAATTTCGTATAAAAATGTATCCTCTGAAGGCTTATGTGCACTTTAATGGAAACTATACAAGTAAAGCCAAGACATTTGCCCAACTGCGCCAGGAGGTTGAACATTGACCGTAAACTATACGCTTGTGATGACTGTGTGTATCTTACTAGCATGTGTGTTGGGAGTCCTTTGAGTGTTACTCAAATGCGGTATGTTCATGACAGAATTGAAGCTGTGGTTGATGTGGACGGCGGTAGTTTACTGGAAGGAAAATGTGCTGGCAACAACTGGGGAGACCCCTGGGACGAGGGTGAATGCAAGACACTTTCAAATAACTAGTTCTGATGGAACAAAAAGTTTACTAGCCCACCATGGGTATGTTGCCGTTCACGCGTCTTGAGCTCTTACCGCACTGATTCCCACTCTCCTGAACGAGTTTAGCGGGGAGGAAGCCTAAGAGCGAGGTCAAGACGTTTCTGAAAATCAAGCTAACCAATGGAGTCGTACATCCATAAACTTCTTAGGCTGCAAAACAGTCCCTTCTTCGCGCCAACATAAATTGAGCAAGTACAAAGAGAACGCGCGCGGTCTGGGGAGTACGAGCGTCATGGAGATTGGGTCCGAGTGAAGGCACGAAAATTGATAAACAAAATAAATTTGATAACAGTAAAATATCCTAATGTTAAGTAAAACATGAATAATATGAAAATCCTTCTATGTCCTTCTTAGGATATATGATGTAGTATTAAATGTAACTTATCTAATGTCTCAGAGTACTTCTAATTTCAGTTGCATAAGACAGAAGTGGCTTTGGTTAGGGTTGGAACTTTAGATATCAAAGGGACGTCAGGTCCTTTAGAGTCATCCCCGTAAGCCTCGTCCCTTTGGCTCTTGCACAAAAGTCTATTCGTGTGTACACCACAAAATATGCTCGCTACATCCCTGCACCTGAAACACTTGTCAAGAGTCTTAATTGTATGAAATGTATCAGAAACCGTGAAGGCGATTCAAAAAATGCAACAATAATTACAAGAAATTATAATTATTCTTCAAGTTTCTAACCTTATACTTGTCGTTCCTTTGGCTCGTTACTAAGTGGCCCACGTGAAATTATAACACTTGGGCTGCATAGGGAGAATCGTAGTTTGATACAGGCAGACACAAATGTTCTTCAACGTTTTCGGTTATTTTAAATGAAACTTGATGGATATGGCCGGGAATCAATCTTCCATGCAACGACAGTTTGCGCATATTGCGTTTCGTAATGTTATTACGTAAATGTTTGAACTTCATAGAGATAATCCGGCCCCCAAGCCGTGGTGAATTATCCCTTGCCCAGAAGAGTTGCGATAGTGGTGTCAGCCTAACTTGTTAGTAATTTGTTTCCAATCAGCTATATAGCCTCCGAGATACCAGGCCGTTCATCCATATGGGATGTACCTTTGTATTGTCGCTTCTTCTATTACGAATAATTGCAACGGCGGCTCATAATAACAATGCTTTAGCTCCCTTCACATCCCATAATCATTTAATATCCGAGTTTTGCGCTCAGAGTTTATATTTAATGCCGCGTCAATAGCGGCTTGCAAGCTGTGATGTCAGCGCATGCGCTTCTGGGTTTTCGGGCTGATGGGCTGAACTTGTGTTTACTGCTATATAAACGTTTCATGCGAGTCTAATTTTGGGCCCAAAAGGAATATTTTCATCTTTTTATTTAATGGCCGATGTTGACGATTCTTTTTACCACAGCGCAGCAAGAATTTCTCTCCAAACATTAATCAGTTTGGCCTGAAATTCACTAAGAAGAATTGACAAGCATTGAGTTATGTATTTGATTAGAAAGTAAGGATTTATGGAGATATAGCAAGAAAACAACGCAATTGGCATATATCATGATAAGTTTATAATCCAATCCATAACTGATGAATATTGTCAGAGAAATCTTTTGTACGTGGTAGTAAAATGATTTGTCAACAAGAGCCATTTAGGAGAAGAAAGCTATAGGCTTTTTCATTTGTCGGAAATTGCCCATTGTGTTTTGGCCTAATGTCATACTCACATGAAACATTCAAGAAGGCTCTCTAATGCTATGTCAAAAATGTCTGTGTGCAATCTTCGACATTTTAGACAACCGACCGTACGAGCAGATCATCGACCAACAGTTAACGTGTTCTAAACAGAAGAGCTTCAAGCCAATTGCGTTGTTCTCTTGCTATATCTCCATAAATCCTTACTTTCTAATCAATTAGACTCGCACGAAACGTTTATATAGCAGTAAACACAAGTTCAGCCCATCAGCCCGAAAACCGAAGCGCATGCAGACATTTTAGACAACCGACCGTACGAGCAGATCATCGACCAACAGTTAAAGTGTTCCACGTAGTATCATCAATCTTTGAGTGCAAATAACTCGTGGAAGTTGTGTTGAGAAAAACATATATGTCCTTTAAATTGATATTACATAGTCGTATACCCCTGAAAATGAAACTGAATGAGAAATTCATTGATTGCAAAGTTAAGTTGCTCCATAGACAGGACGCATATCACTCGGCATAAAATATCTTGGTCACTGCCAGTAAGGTTATCTTAAACAAAATCTTCTGAAACCTATTTGTTAATCTCCTTATTTTACTTGTCTTCATCCGTTTTTTTTTGTATTAAGTTTTTGCCTCATTCCCAGGAATACCTCTAATTACATGAAACACATTGTTCCATTGCAGTGGAATGTATTTCTCCCACGCTCTTAACCGAGTCCAACCGCGTGAGGTCATTTAACAACAAGAATGTCGTCTTGTGCGACAATGATTTCTCGGGAGGTTGGTATCGTTTTTCTGGAGCTGCTGGTGTTCAGATACCGGAAACAGTAGTCCCCAGGGGACACTGCGGTACGAATGCGCCAGGCTGGATGAAAGGTAACCACCCGTCAGTGGCAGAAGGCGCCGTCAGCCGGAAAGTTTGCTTTCATTGGACAAGGTGGAATTGTCAATGGTCGACTAAAATCTACGTGCGTAACTGCGGGAACTTTTACGTGTACAAACTTGTGAAGCCGCCCGGTTGTAACATGCGATACTGTGGAGAACAAGTGGGTGAGCAACCAAGATAGAGCAACCAAAGCAATCACAGATCCAATCAATGTGGCGAGCAAAGACATGTCGGACCAATTATAAGTACGAGCAATACCAAACCAAAACCAAGTAATTGCAATTGGTTTTACGAACCAATCAGTAGTGCGAGAACACGCCATCACCACTTGCTTTCTTGCGTGAGAATATCGCAATCAAGGTTTTCGTTTTGCTCTTGATTGGCCAAGAATGTTGCTAAACATGTTAGAACCAATCGGAAAGCGTAGCATTGCAAAACCAAAGCAATCACACTATTACATTCGACAGTCATACAAAAACGGCTCTGATCTGTCGGTTAACATATTTTGAGAGCTTTTACATTCAATTTTCTTAATTCGTCGTCTGACAGATCCAGGCCTTGCGCTCTTCTTATCACTTTTCGGCTTTGTTACAAGTGGAAACTTATCTGATGTGCTATAATTATAATCACTTGTGCTAGCCTACGATGTTCGATCCCTCGCTCACGGAAGGAAATAGTGTTTATATATATTTAAATAATGTATTGCACTATTTGATGATTATGATGATTATCCAAGGGCTTAAACAAAAAATTGTCTACAGGCTGAATATTTGAATAGCAGTCAAGAAATTTAATTGGATTTGAATACATTTTATTCACGAACAGGTAGGAATTGATTGAGAAAATGTTATTCGCTGCGCAATCTATTTTAAAAGTTTGAAGACTCCTGACGACATTAGTGAAACATGGATGATGATTTGACCGATTTTCAACAAGGGTTGCGAAAGTGATGTTCCCAGTTGAACTTGAAGTATTCGAGACCAAGTGTTTATGAGATTAAAATAAATTGGAGTTCAGGAGTTGTTGACAAATTCGAGGTAGAAAAATGATCTTCCCATTAACTAAAGCTGTCATTTTTCGGCCAACGAAGGTTCTTGAATGTAATTATGAAGAAAAATAGCATTCATATCATTTTACGTTGAACTTTATATCCTTGGCTAACCTCACCTTATTTTACGTTTTGTGATTTTATCAGACCATACAGTGCTTTGTTTCAAGGCACTCAAGGAGGAATATATAATAAAAAGAAAAAATATACTTGTCATGTAAAAAGTATACTTTCTCTTCTTACAACACTGAGTATTTTCTCTCGATTCGCCCAATGTCATGATCCACTCTAGCAGGGAATGCCACCTGCTGATTGTATGTCGTGCATTAAAAAGAACACCGAGTGTAGCGACATACCTCCCAGATCAGTCAAATTCAGCCAAGTCTGGTTCTCAGAAAGAATATATGTAAAACTTTAAACCAAACAAAAGGCATGTTTGATAGGTGTTGAATTGCCAACTCATTTCTTATTCGACGTACTTTCACAACCAACAGATGCTCAGTAACCAACACCCGAACAAGCAAATGCAAACCGCTGGTGGTTCTAATCTTGGCTCATTGAAACGGATTCAGACTAACTAACTAACTAAGCCAATGCAGCCTTTGTTTATGTCTGAGGGTTTGATATAATTTGTCAAAAATCAGAATGGTACGGCGGAAACGCAGCACCTTGGCAATCGCTGTTTGGTTTTCTTCGCTCACGACTTTGAGTTACTTAATTTACCAAGTTATGTTCTACACACCAAACGTCCAGCTGTCACCGCTTCCAACTGTGCTGGTAGAGCCGGAGCTACGAGAGAGAGAAATGTTCCTCCTCGTTCTCGTGACAACCACTCCGTGGCGTTGGGACTCGCTTGATCGAAGAAACGCCATTAGAGACACGTGGGCCCGCTCGTCAGAAAGATCGCCCTTGTCACCAAGTATGCCGGTAATTTTCAACATTGGATGCACATACTCTCGTTCCTCCGATGAGAAAATAGCGAACGAGGCGTCTGAACACGGCGATATTCTGGTTGGCGACTATGAAGACACCTACGCGAATATTATTATAAAAGTGTTTTTCGCCTTTCGCTGGGCAAGTAAATTGAATTGCAAATTTGTAGTGAAGGCGGATGATGACGTTTACTTGCGTCTTCCCAAGCTAGCAAAATGGCTGCAGTCACAAGAAAAGCCAGAAAGACTCTACGCAGGGGTGCTAGCTGTAAACACCAAAGTCGTCCGATCTCCATTCCATAGACATTTTGTTAGCTACAAAACCTACAACTATTCTTACTGGAAAACCTACGCTTTCGGTTTTACCTATGTGTTATCCGTAGCTTTACTCACAGAATTGCAAGAAGCAGTGAGATTTCATCAGGTGTTCCCAATTGACGATAGTTACTTCGGACTATTAATGGAAACTATACAAGTAAAGCCAAGACATTTGCCCAACTGCGCCAGGAGGTTGAACATTGACCGTAAACTATACGCTTGTGATGACTGTGTGTATCTTACTAGCATGTGTGTTGGGAGTCCTTTGAGTGTTACTCAAATGCGGTATGTTCATGACAGAATTGAAGCTGTGGTTGATGTGGACGGCGGTAGTTTACTGGAAGGAAAATGTGCTGGCAACAACTGGGGAGACCCCTGGGACGAGGGTGAATGCAAGACACTTTCAAATAACTAGTTCTGATGGAACAAAAAGTTTACTAGCCCACCATGGGTATGTTGCCGTTCACGCGTCTTGAGCTCTTACCGCACTGATTCCCACTCTCCTGAACGAGTTTAGCGGGGAGGAAGCCTAAGAGCGAGGTCAAGACGATTCTGAAAATCAAGCTAACCAATGGAGTCGTACATCCATAAACTTCTTAGGCTGCAAAACAGTCTCTTCTTCGCACCAACATAAATTGAGCAAGTACAAAGAGAACGCGCGCGGTCTGGGGAGTACGAGCGTCATGGAGATTGGGTCCGAGTGAAGGCACGAAAATTGATAAACAAAATAAATTTGATAACAGTAGAATATCCTAATGTTAAGTAAAACATGAATAATATGAAAATCCTTCTATGTCCTTCTTAGGATATATGATGTAGTATTAAATGTAACTTATCTAATGTCTCAGAGTACTTCTAATTTCAGTTGCATAAGACAGAAGTGGCTTTGGTTAGGGTTGGAACTTTAGATATCAAAGGGACGTCAGGTCCAGGTCAGTTGAACTTGAAGTATTCGAGACCAAGTGTTTATGAGATTAAAAAAAATTTGAGTTCAGAAGTTGTTGACAAATTCGAGGTAGAAAAATGATCTTCCCATTAACTAAAGCTGTCATTTTCGGCCAATGAAGGTTCTTGAATGTAATTATGAAGAAAAATAGCATTCATATCATTTTACGTTGAACTTTATATCCTTGGCTAACCTCACCTTATTTTACGTTTTGTGATTTTATCAGGCCATACAGTGCTTTGTTTCAAGGCACTCAAGGAGGAATATATAATAAAAAGAAAAAATATACTTGTCAGGTAAAAAGTATAATTTCTCTTCTTACAACACTGAGTATTTTCTCTCGATTCGCCCAATGTCATGATCCACTCTAGCAGGGAATGCCACCTGCTGATTGTATGTCGTGCATTAAAAAGAACACCGAGTGTAGCGACATACCTCTCAGATCAGTCAAATTCAGCCAAGTCTGGCTCTCAGAAAGAATATATGTAAAACTTTAAACCAAACAAAAGGCATGTTTGATAGGTGTTGAATTGCCAACTCATTTCTTATTCGACGTACTTTCACAACCAACAGATGCTCAGTAACCAGCACCCGAACAAGCAAATGCAAACCGCTGGTGGTTCTAATCTTGGCTCATTGAAACGGATTCAGACTAACTAACTAACTAAGCCAATGCAGCCTTTGTTTATGTCTGAGGGTTTGATATAATTTGTCAAAAATCAGAATGGTACGGTGGAAACGCAGCACCTTGGCAATCGCTGTTTGGTTTTCTTCGCTCACGACTTTGAGTTACTTTTACCAAGTTATGTTCTACACACCAAACGTCCAGCAGTCATACAAAAACGGCTCTGATCTGTCGGTTAACATATTTTGAGAGCTTTTACATTCAATTTTCTTAATTCGTCGTCTGACAGATCCAGGCCTTGCGCTCTTCTTATCACTTTTCGGCTTTGTTACAAGTGGAAACTTATCTGATGTGCTATAATTATAATCACTTGTGCTAGCCTACGATGTTCGATCCCTCGCTCACGGAAGGAAATAGTGTTTATATATATTTAAATAATGTATTGCACTATTTGATGATTATGATGATTATCCAAGGGCTTAAACAAAAAATTGTCTACAGGCTGAATATTTGAATAGCAGTCAAGAAATTTAATTGGATTTGAATACATTTTATTCACGAACAGGTAGGAATTGATTGAGAAAATGTTATTCGCTGCGCAATCTATTTTAAAAGTTTGAAGACTCCTGACGACATTAGTGAAACATGGATGATGATTTGACCGATTTTCAACAAGGGTTGCGAAAGTGATGTTCCCAGTTGAACTTGAAGTATTCGAGACCAAGTGTTTATGAGATTAAAATAAATTGGAGTTCAGGAGTTGTTGACAAATTCGAGGTAGAAAAATGATCTTCCCATTAACTAAAGCTGTCATTTTTCGGCCAACGAAGGTTCTTGAATGTAATTATGAAGAAAAATAGCATTCATATCATTTTACGTTGAACTTTATATCCTTGGCTAACCTCACCTTATTTTACGTTTTGTGATTTTATCAGGCCATACAGTGCTTTGTTTCAAGGCACTCAAGGAGGAATATATAATAAAAAGAAAAAATATACTTGTCATGTAAAAAGTATAATTTCTCTTCTTACAACACTGAGTATTTTCTCTCGATTCGCCCAATGTCATGATCCACTCTAGCAGGGAATGCCACCTGCTGATTGTATGTCGTGCATTAAAAAGAACACCAAGTGTAGCGACATACCTCCCAGATCAGTCAAATTCAGCCAAGTCTGGTTCTCAGAAAGAATATATGTAAAACTTTAAACCAAACAAAAGGCATGTTTGATAGGTGTTGAATTGCCAACTCATTTCTTATTCGACGTACTTTCACAACCAACAGATGCTCAGTAACCAACACCCGAACAAGCAAATGCAAACCGCTGGTGGTTCTATTCTTGGCTCATTGAAACGGATTCAGACTAACTAACTAACTAAGCCAATGCAGCCTTTGTTTATGTCTGAGGGTTTGATATAATTTGTCAAAAATCAGAATGGTACGGTGGAAACGCAGCACCTTGGCAATCGCTGTTTGGTTTTCTTCGCTCACGACTTTGAATTACTTTTACCAAGTTATGTTCTACACACCAAACGTCCAGCTGTCACCGCTTCCAACTGTGCTGGTAGAGCCGGAGCTACGAGAGAGAGAAATGTTCCTCCTCGTTCTCGTGACAACCACTCCGTGGCGTTGGGACTCGCTTGATCGAAGAAACGCCATTAGAGACACGTGGGCCCGCTCGTCAGAAAGATCGCCCTTGTCACCAAGTATGCCGGTAATTTTCAACATTGGATGCACATACTCTCGTTCCTCCGATGAGAAAATAGCGAACGAGGCGTCTGAACACGGCGATATTCTGGTTGGCGACTATGAAGACACTTACGCGAATATTATTATAAAAGTGTTTTTCGCCTTTCGCTGGGCAAGTAAATTGAATTGCAAATTTGTAGTGAAGGCGGATGATGACGTTTACTTGCGTCTTCCCAAGCTAGCAAAATGGCTGCAGTCACAAGAAAAGCCAGAAAGACTCTACGCAGGGGTGCTAGCTGTAAACACCAAAGTCGTCCGATCTCCATTCCATAGACATTTTGTTAGCTACAAAACCTACAACTATTCTTACTGGAAAACCTACGCTTTCGGTTTTACCTATGTGTTATCCGTAGCTTTACTCACAGAATTGCAAGAAGCAGTGAGATTTCATCAGGTGTTCCCAATTGACGATAGTTACTTCGGACTATTAATGGAAACTATACAAGTAAAGCCAAGACATTTGCCCAACTGCGCCAGGAGGTTGAACATTGACCGTAAACTATACGCTTGTGATGACTGTGTGTATCTTACTAGCATGTGTGTTGGGAGTCCTTTGAGTGTTACTCAAATGCGGTATGTTCATGACAGAATTGAAGCTGTGGTTGATGTGGACGGCGGTAGTTTACTGGAAGGAAAATGTGCTGGCAACAACTGGGGAGACCCCTGGGACGAGGGTGAATGCAAGACACTTTCAAATAACTAGTTCTGATGGAACAAAAAGTTTACTAGCCCACCATGGGTATGTTGCCGTTCACGCGTCTTGAGCTCTTACCGCACTGATTCCCACTCTCCTGAACGAGTTTAGCGGGGAGGAAGCCTAAGAGCGAGGTCAAGACGATTCTGAAAATCAAGCTAACCAATGGAGTCGTACATCCATAAACTTCTTAGGCTGCAAAACAGTCTCTTCTTCGCACCAACATAAATTGAGCAAGTACAAAGAGAACGCGCGCGGTCTGGGGAGTACGAGCGTCATGGAGATTGGGTCCGAGTGAAGGCACGAAAATTGATAAACAAAATAAATTTGATAACAGTAAAATATCCTAATGTTAAGTAAAACATGAATAATATGAAAATCCTTCTATGTCCTTCTTAGGATATATGATGTAGTATTAAATGTAACTTATCTAATGTCTCAGAGTACTTCTAATTTCAGTTGCATAAGACAGAAGTGGCTTTGGTTAGGGTTGGAACTTTAGATATCAAAGGGACGTCAGGTCCTTTAGAGTCATCCCCGTAAGCCTCGTCCCTTTGGCTCTTGCACAAAAGTCTATTTGTGTGTACACCACAAAATATGCTCGCTACACCCCTGCACCTGAAACACTTGTCAAGAGTCTTAATTGTATGAAATGTATCGGAAACCGTGAAGGCGATTCAAAAAATGCAACAATAATTACAAGAAATTATAATTATTCTTCAAGTTTCTAACCTTATACTTGTCGTTCCTTTGGCTCGTTACTAAGTGACCCACGTGAAATTATAATACTTGGGCTGCATAGGGAGAATCGTAGTTTGATACAGGCAGACACAAATGTTCTTCAACGTTTTCGGTTATTTTAATGAAACTTGATGGATATGGCCGGGAATCAATCTTCCATGCAACGACAGTTTGCGCATATTGCGTTTCGTAATGTTATTACGTAAATGTTTGAACCTCATACGACAGCTCCTTCGGAGCCTGCGGGTTGCAATTTATAACATATTTGTGGGCGACAAATTCGCACTTGAAAATTTGTAAATGCCAACATTTAACACTTAATGCCAACGTTTAACTACATGAAAGTTCGAACGGCACCTACTGCATGCCGTCATCTGGTTTCTCAGTATTTTAGGTAGTAAATAAGAAAGTAATGCGCGCATTTGATCAGTAGCAATGTATAGTAACAAATAAATAATCAACCAGCTTGCAAAAAAAATAAAAAAGAACGTTTCTCTGTGGTGGATTCAGGTTCGCTGTCGGATCCCAAGCCAGTTCGAGGGGCAACTCTGCTGAACACCCGTCCACGCTCAACGAAACGGGGAGAGATAATATGGATCCCAAGCCATGGTAAATTATTCCGACCTGTAAATCCGAAGAGCGCCTAAAATGCTAAGCGAACTTGTTTAATATTCGCACATAATCAGGTCCTAAGCGCACGTTCCTAAATTTGTTCAAGCATATTTTTTTCTGAGGCTTTACAGAAATGCCATACAAGATTGCAGTAATTGAGATAAGGTAAAAGAACTGTTTTGTAGAGCTTCAGTTTAGTTTCAATGAGAATTAAATTGCGTAATTTTTTTACACACTTCATTGATGTCAGTTTGTTAAAATTTAAATGTTCATTTGATGTGCACACCAAGTAACCTTGGTTTAGGGAGTTTTTGTTATATTCTGGCTGTCTATGCTTAAAGCCAAGTTCCCCTTAGCAGCAGCTGCACACTGACCCCTAGGGTTAACGGTTAGTAACTGGAACTTGTCAGGATTCGCTAAGAGATAAAATACATTTGATGATTAATTCAACGGTACAGACAGTTTTTTGCCGTAAGCGCCTGGTTTATTGGTAATGCGCGATCGCGCAATTTCCACTCGATAAATTTTCCTTAATTTTTGGTACAAAGACTCCTTTTGTGTGCCAGATTTGAATTTACAAAAATGGGGGGTAACCGACACTCGTTTAGCTGCCATTGTTGCCGGAATCCTTTCTGCTCGAATAGAACAGTTTGCATATCAACGTACAACCTTTAACCAAAATTCTGTTCGATATCTTTTTCTTTCACAAAATGCAGGGAGATCTCTCAGGTAGAGATTTATAGCAAAAAAATTAGAGTAAGTACATGGACTAATTGTTTCGTTATTCCTGTGTGTTTCCGAAACTCACCTTGTTGTACGGTGGGCATGTTGGATTGACGTCATACTTTGTACACGGAAAACGATATTTGGCGCAGAGCATGCACTCAGTCTGTTGTGTTTTGTTACGCAAGATAAAATCTCGTGACTTTCACAGTTAATGAAAATGACATAAATTAGTAAAACCACGATCGTGCGCAAGAAATGTTGCGCACAAATGCATGATCGCATAACCTGAACAAAAAGAGACAAGAAAGCGAGAGCAAGACAGATTGAAGCTATCATGAAAACTGATATTTAGAAGCAATAGTATATCATTTTTATATATTTATGGTAAGAAAAAAAATGGAGCACAAAGCGGTGACGTACGTTTCAATCTTTGGCAGTAACTGTGCTAAATTTGAACATGATAAGAAACAACTTCAATTTTTAAAAACATATTTTTGGCTCCGAGCTAAAAGAAACACCACAGGGCTATTAAAAAGTCAAGGGATATACTCAATATGGAACAACAGAGTGTTCGATCGGTGAAGAAAGTCAACCAGATACGAAGGAAATTAGATATATTTGAAATAAAGTGATGGCAAAATGTAATAGTATAGGTATAAATGGCACTTTTTGGGTGAGGTGAAGTTAATCTTCTCGAGCGAGGCGGACGGAAAATATTTTCTTTATTTCGTTTTGTGGGTTTTGAAGATTTTCATGCAAACAACGCTAATGTTCAAAGGGCTCCCTGAGTGTCTGTCGGTTTCCCGCTCCCTAACGAATAATGAATCTAAATTAATTTAAAAAATGACACGAGGAAAGCTGTATACAGACAGCTTTAAAAGCATCAGTTGATTCTGGCATTTTAGCTAATTGTATTAATAAGTGGCCTAGGGTGCTTTTTACTTTCCACATTAGTGCAGTTGTGGCACAGAGTGACAAATAATGCAAAATCCATTAGTGTTCTTAAAAGAAGTGGACGTGCGACCGTAATTGCTCCAAAGGAGTAATTTGTAAATATAATCAAATTAAACATAAGTTTAGCCCGTTTATTTTGTCGGTTTCGTGGTGAGATGTAAAGTTCTCGAAGAAATTCAAAAACTTATTTATTGTGATATGCGTGGACCTTGGTTGAAGAGTCTATATTTACACTTCACTTCAGTTACCCCAGCACGTCTGAAGGTTTTGCTTTTACTCAGTGACTGTGTTGCATCACAATGGGGCGAGACGATTTTTTCCTACGACTTAAACATGACCAGCAACTCATTTGTTCTTGTAACGAATTTACTTGGGTACGAATTTTCAAGACAGACTTCGTATTCATTTGGAGTAAAGGTAACCGAAAATAA
The DNA here is from genome assembly GCA_964036295.1 of Plumapathes pennacea. Lineage (NCBI taxonomy): Eukaryota > Metazoa > Cnidaria > Anthozoa > Antipatharia > Myriopathidae > Plumapathes > Plumapathes pennacea. Next base: position 4,043,777 of record OZ038463.1, read on the forward strand.
ATAAAACGCGATTCCACCATCCCGGTTGCAGGCCTTAATAAAAATAAAAACAACGTTTTTAACACTAAAAATAGCGTAATAGTATTCATATCAGTCCAATATATAGTTGTGAAAAAGTACATTTCCTTGGCAGACTTTAAAAAATGCGTGTTGATTGCCCACTAGATACATATAGTATTATCATTGTTACTAAGGCCCTCCGCCAATTAGAAAATGTATCATCTTTGGGCCGTCAGAGTAAAATTAATTCAATGTTTTTGTTTTCATCTGGAAACGTGCACTGAGAATCGAATGTTAGTTTTGGTTTCCAGTAAGTAAAACATATATTTGAAACAAATCAATGGCAGATATTAGCACTTTTAAGATCAAACGAAACTAAATCTTATCCTTAAACGAGTCGGACAAAAAATATTCGCTGAATGGCTGATGGAATATTTTTGGTGCGCGTGCCAGCTGGGCTTAATGTTGGGAGGGCTCCATAAGTGTCTGTCGGTTTCCCGCGCCACCAAATAATCAAATCAATTTGATTCGAAAATGGAACGAAGAAAGCTGTGTACAAACACTTTAAAAACAAAACATCAGAAGAACTTTTGATTTTAGTGAATCAATTAATTATATCAACAAGTAGCGTGCTTTATAAATACATCCTGACCATATGCTTAGTCCATTATTAGTGTTTTAAAAAAGAAGTGGACTTGCAACTGTAACCTGCCTCAAAGGAGTTTAAATTAAGAAAGAAATAATTCAGACCGTCTATATTTTGTCAGTGTCATAATGAGAAAATTTTCGAAGGAATCGAATCATGCTGTTGCCACGACGCCCTGACTTGGGCCCTTGAGCACAATAAACAGTCACATGTCATTTGAGTTACCCTAGCACTTTAAGATTTCCTCTTGTTTGTTGAGTTATTTTATATCTTTTAGTTTTTTTATATTTTATTTATATGTTCAGTTGATAAAAAATAGTTGAGTCAACTTATAGATAAAATGAACAAAAAGATGTGACCACCGATTAAGTAAAACCTCTGAATGACTACATTCTATTTCAGCTGTGTAATCACTGGCCTATTCAATCCACGAACAAGCGAAGTGCTATAGTATATAGTATAACGCGATAAATTTATAATTTCTCTGGTTTGGAGCTGACAGTGTTACGACGAAGGTTTTCAAAACATTTTGTAATAAAACGTTTCCCAAAACAAGCAACTTACTGCTGTTTGAGTTGTCGAAACCACAATTCCTCTTCCAGGACAGACCCAAAACAAACCCGCCCTTATGTGAACCCAGGAATGTGGCGCAGGAAAAATGAAAAAGTTAAGGCGATTCGATTTTCAATGAAATTGATTTCGAGCTTCATAAGACAATTGGTAAATATTTCTTGACAGTGGAGTCAATTAAGATAATTTACCTCAGGAAAACCTTTTATAAAAATTATAATAGCTAATTTGGTTGCACTCTTCTGCCCAATTCAGTAACTCTTTACTTCATATCCCTCTCACAAAGAAAAACTCAAGCTGCACAAAGATTATTTTTAGATTAAAAGAAAGCGATAATCGTGCCGACCTGTATGCCTATTAAGGACTCGATTAATTGGATCAACAGCATCGGGTGAAATGAAGTAATGTTCAATCGCCCGCCTTTTAAAGTTTTCGACGTTCTGTGCAGCTGTTTAAGCTGGCGTTAAAATAAAGCTAGACGTCCAGCAGCGTAGCTCATATTCCGTCACCATGTGGCTAATAACCGGAGTATTGTTGTCCGTTCTGGGGACTTCTTTTTCGCAAGGTTAGTACAAGGTTTGTCGAGTTCTACCATTGCGAAGCTTGCGGTTTATATTGTTCGCTTGATCATGCTTTATAAACTATAGACTAAGAATCACAAAGTTAGTCTTGAACATAGTGACTTGTCATGGAGTAAGTCTAAAGTTGTTTAAAAGTTCTAAATTATCTTTAAAATAAATGCCCCAAATTTCTCATTAGTTTCTGACCAAGCTACTGACATTCTCATTCTCATGTTTCTTTTTATTCTATTTTTTTCCAAAAGAAAAGTTTTCCAATATTAAGAAACCTAGAGAGGCACTGAAACAAAACCGTAGTTAGAAAAGTATCTTGTTGAGTGGAGTTGGAAATTAAATGGTCTAGTTGTAAACAGCACTGGATTTAAATCCAGATTGGATTTATGCAAACAATATTAATATTTTTAAAGAGCTAAATGGCGAGTCTCACGGTTTAGCTAGAATATTCGTCCTCCTATTTACTGAGAAACTTGTACTGAGAGTACTTTCGCGCTTTTTTTTTTTTTTATCTTTTGGATTTCTTCAATTCCTCAGCTGCGTGTGGAAAACGTCCTTCGGGATCGCGCATAGTTGGAGGCAGTAATGCGCAGCCGAACTCGTGGCCATGGCAACTCTCATTACGCGTGTTCAACAGTCACAACTGCGGAGCGTCTCTCATTAGCAGAGAGTGGGCGGTAACTGCTGCCCACTGTGTAGATCGTAGCAGCGATCCAAACAGATACACACTTCTGGCAGGTACAGAAAATGCTGCTTTATATTTTGTTATGGACGTGCATCAGAAATGTAAATGCTGTTTTAAGATTAGTGTTTGTTGATTTCAATGTCACGTTTTTCTTGTAAACCAACTGGCAAAGTGAAAAAGCACGGGATCTTAGAATATTAGGTCTGTATTCTTCACTTTCAGATTTTGCTCGATCTATTATTAATTTGTTATTGATCCCTAGAAATTCACTCGACAAATAATATTAAGATAAATTCTTAACCGTGGTGACATTGCAATTTATAAGGTATATAAATAGGTGAGCTTCGAGAATTGACAGTTAGTGTAGGAGTTGACCGTCAAATGAACTCAAATAAACTCCTGATCAACTTAGATTATCTCCTTCTCTCTCTCACCAAAGAAAAATCTCACAGTATAAGAATTTGGTATTAAAACTTTAATTATTATCTCGTACTCGGAAAAAAAAAAAAGAAAAATAACCCATGGCAGAAATATGGGACAAGATGGCCGCCCCGCATGCGCATTGACGCACACAATCCGTTGGCTCTCTCTCAGATCAATAAAGGAAAACGTATGGGAGAGATAACAAAATGCATAATTACTCGTTCCTGACGAAAAACCGGCAAAATGTCCAGCTCGGTAGCTGTAGTTATGACTTAAAGACATCGTTTTAACCGTAGCTGGGTACAGTATTTCGAGTCCTTCTTTCTTCTTTCGAGCGGTAAAACTTACCTTCATTTCACGCTCTGTGAGCACACTGTTTCTTTGTAATTTTCGCAATTAAGCTACATTTCAAGTCCGTCTTCCGATGACTTGCTTGTGTCGGGTACAGTTTGTCCAGCTCGCGATATCGAGTCGAAGCTTTATAGAGTCCGTAGAGCCCAAAATGACCTTCATCTTTTGAGCTTTAATTTCTTCTCTAAGCCAAAATATATTGCCATGTTTCCTCTAACTCGATGCCATTATGGAAGGCCCGTAGGCGAAGAAACCACGACCGTGAGATCAATCTGCCATGTTTTATTATGTTAGTTCCTAGTCCTCCTCAGTCTTAAGTAAGGGTGCCTGACTGTTCTGGTAGGAACGGGGAGGGTTTCTGTGGAGTTTTTGCCGATTTGCAGGACAGTCATGTCCGAGGTCAAAGGTCATTTTACAGACTATGACAGTTATTTGCTGCAGGAGATCTAGTGCAATGTTAACAAAGCATATTTCTAGCTTTGGACAGCACTGTCCAGCTATTACAATCAAAATCACAAACGCTGACATTTGTTGACACTGTTCTTGGTCGTTATTTGTACCGAGCAGTCAAATCTGGCAGTTTCCCAACGTTTCCATACTATTATTAATGGCAGTATTTCGAATCTAAAATTGATAAGCGCTGCTTGTGATGTACTAAAAACGCTCAATACACTCTTCTGGCCAACTTTCTCGCACAATTTAGCGGTTTATTGAAAAACTAAGGGAATAACCGCTGACATCGGCGTGCGGGCTAAAAATGTCCAACATTTCTCCTGATGGGGCTTACATTATTCTTAGTATTAAGTTGGATTAATAATGGTTTCTAACTCGGCAGGCGCTCATCACAGGACCAGCGGTGGACAGGTCCTACGCATTTCCCAAGTGATCAAGCACGAGGGATTTTCCATGCAGCATTTGAAGAATGACATTGCTGTGTTGAAGCTGGCCAGCCCCGTGACCCTCACTCCGAAGATCCAAACAATTTGTCTTCCATCGCAAGGCTCTCGCGTCGCAGCAGGACATCAGTGCTACATCACAGGTTCGATTACTTGTGCTCTGTCGCCGGTGGTTCTATTGGCACCGAACACACAGACAGACATATACAGAGTGACTGGACACAGACACAATAGACACTAACGAGGACATACAGACACAGAAACAATAGAAACTAAGAGAAAGACAGTGAAACTCAAGCCATCAGAGTCACGAGAACGTCACTATGTATAACTCTATCTTACGGCTGGGCTCTTCTAAACGTTTAAATGAGTCAGACCATATTTTTGTCGCAATAAACGTCTGGCTGAAGTACTGGTTAATAGGATTTTCACGCATGACAGGTTTAGTTAAAGTGCTGCTCTTTTTTTGCGCGCCTGCGACGCAACCAAAGCCCAAAGAAACTTGAGAATTTTTAGCACTCTCTCCTTTCTGCTGAATCTGACTGTATTGTAAGTATGATAAAATGGACAGCTTAATCCGGTCTACCAAATTATTATTTCTTTACGGATTGAAGTACATTCACACAAATAACTAATTGAAAGAAACATGGCGTTCCTTACTTTCGCAGGTTGGGGAAGGATATCGTCGCAAAATAACGTGCTGGGAACATATCTGCAGCAGGCAAAAGTCCCAATCGCGAGCCATCAACAGTGCTTATCTAAAAACGGAAACATAGTCCACGAGCCCTCCATGGTGTGTGCTGGTGGAGTAGGGAGCAGTGCATGCAACGGCGACAGCGGGGGTCCTTTGGCGTGTGAAGAAAATGGAAGTTGGATCCTCCGAGGCGCGGCCTCGTGGGTGACTAGCAGGACGTGTCCAGGTCACACTTACTCTGTGTACGCACGCGTGAGCGAGCAAATCAACTGGATATCTAGCAAAACTGGAGGTTAGTACGCGAGCTAGATGTCCACTACAATGTTGAAAGTAGTCCGGGCCAGTTTGCCTGTGCTGGTCCGTGATTAGTCAAAGGCACAGAATGTATGTTCGGGAGTATTGCACAAAGGCACTGCCCTCTCAACCAATCAGAGTGGTAGCGCTGTCGTCATAGCCAGTCAAAAAGAAAAAAAAAGAGAAAAAAAATCTCGTTGGCCGTTCGTCGCAGAAGCAATCAAAAGCAATGATCCTTTTCTCTGTGATTGCTCATTTCTATTGTCTGAAGCCAGTGTTTTTCTATATCAACTCAACTCATAACCTTAACTGACAGGCACCGAGTGGTTGCAGTGGAATACAATCTTCTAGAAATTGCTGAAAAATCACAATAACACTCACATTTTAAAAACTGTTATCTTGGCCTGCTGATTTCTCTTAATAAACAACACTCGCATTGGTGTGGTCATAAACCGGCTCTTCAATAATCTCTTAGACTAGGAACATCTGGGCCTTTAGCGTATAGAATTCACTACTAGTTTTGCACTCTATTTTGAGGAAACCTAGGCACTCCTGCTCCTGCGACTCCTGCTCCCGGCTGTGGTGGTGGCCTCACCACACCTGCTCCACTCATCACAAACCAGCCAACTGCAGGCCCCCAAGGTGAATTTGCTTATTTTATTGTTTCTCGTTGTCCTTATCTTAGTTCATTTTCAAGCGCAAACACACCCAATGCCACGCCAACGCTAACACCAGCATCATAGATACCCCTCCTTCTGTTTTTCATCACTGCATTTTCATCCCTAATAGGCGAGTGCAATTCTCCAAGGCTCCTGAGCGAGTCCGACCGCGTAAAGACATTCAATGATAGGAAGGTCGTTAAGTGCGACAACGGTTTATCGGAAGGTAGTTGGTATCGTTTTTCTGGAGGTGCTGGTGCTCAGATCCCGGAAGCAGTTGTCCCCACGTGGCACTGTGGTACGCATGCGCCCGGCTGGATGGACGGCAAACACCCGTCTGTGGGGGAGGGCGTGGTCAGTCGAAAAGTTTGCTTTCACTGGACCAGCGGAAACTGTCAATGGTCGAAGGTCATCCAAGTGCGCAACTGCGGAAACTTCTACGTGTACAAACTTCTTAAGCCGCCCGGCTGTAGCATGCGATACTGTGGAGAACAAGTGGGTAAGTAACCGGAAAAAACTAAAACTATTACAATTTGGGCGAATAGCTTGGAAAATTTCTGTGAAAATTCCTGTTTATATATTGTTTCGATCATATTTTTTTCTCAGGTAATGGAGGAACTCCTTCTCCCCCCAATACTCCACCGCCACCAAACACACCAGCGCCGCCAACACAAGCGCCGTCAGGTAATAAATTATAAAACACTAACTTTTTGTACTCAAATAAATACGAATCCAGGTAAGTGCCCATTCTGTTCCGGAATAAAAATAACGTGGTTGACAGGAAAAATATTTTTTCGTTATCTTCTGTTGAAGGGTTACACAAATGTATCTGGTGCAGCTGTTCACTGTGATCTTAGTTAAGATATTGAATGCATTCTGCGAAACAAAATGATTACTCCAGAACTGAATGATTGTTTGGACTATTCCTATATTTGTGCCAGAATAGTCTCATGCATCTGCATCCTAAACAGATGGCGATGTCCATTTAAACCTTGAGAAGACGAGGGAGACTTAATAAATTTCCACTGGTTTGCCGTGGTGTGGGCTCTTATTTACCACGATTTACGTCATCACATGGTCAAAATGTTGTGGATTCACGAGGCGCTTCGCCAAGTGAGTCCGCAACTAATTTTGACCATGTGATGACGTAAATCGTGGTAAATAAGAGTCCACACCACGGCAAACCAGTGAAAATTTGTTTTTTACCACAACATTTAGAAATATACAGGAAACTTTCGTTGTAGTTCGCTGAAAAACGTGACAATTGCTGGCGTCAGCATCGTTGTCTGGACTCTTATTTACCACGGTAAATCGAGCAATCAGAGAGCGAGAAACTAGTGTGTTGTGGTAAAAATCAAGTTTTCCTGCCAAGAATCATCCGAAATTTAAACTAGTATCACTTACACACATGTGTGACGGTAACGATTTGGCTTCAATTTCAAATAAGCAAATTGTGCAATACCACAATTTGATTTAAATTTCTGTCTGCGCTTTCTTTAATCACTTTAATTTTCTATTTGTCTGAGTGTCTCTCCTCTTTGCTCCAGCACCTGAGTGCAATTATCCCAAGCTCTTGAGCGAGTCTGACCGCGTAAAGACATTCAATGATAGGAAGGTCGTTAAGTGCGACAACGGGTTATCGGAAGGAAGTTGGTATCGTTTTGCTGGAGGTGCTGGTGTCCAGATCCCGGAAACAGTTGTCCCCACGTGGCACTGTGGTACGCATGCGCCCGGCTGGATGGACGGCAAACACCCGTCAGTGGGGGAGGGCATGGTCAGTCGAAAAGTTTGCTTTCACTGGACCAGCGGAAACTGTCAATGGTCAAAGGTCATCCAAGTGCGCAACTGCGGAAACTTCTACGTGTACAAACTTCTTAAGCCGCCCGGCTGTAGCATGCGATATTGTGGAGAACACGTGGGTGAGTACCCATCATAAAGAATCAGGGCGAATTGTTTGCAAATATAACTATAACTCATGTCGTCCTCTTACACTGCATCAACTGATGTTTCTTTTAGGTTCCAAGAGCTTTAAGTTGCATTGTTCTCGCCTCATGCAAACCAGTCTATCATAAATCCGATTTTAAGTGGGTTCAGTAAATTGAAGATTGGCAGTACTGCAACTTTTCTACATCACGTTCTTCGCTTGGTATTAAAGTTGTTAACTGACCCCGTATCTCGAGCTTGACAGGTATCTCGGACGTTTTGTTCAACTAATCGGAAATCTCCGGTGGTTTCCCTCCCAATCGTTAATCAACTAGTTTGGGCATTTCTGCATGCCACTTGGCTGATTTAAACATTGGTACCTTTTCGCCTGGATTGGACACGTTTCGTGTTTGGACTAATTTGTCGTCTCTCATGAAATCAAAGGTGGCGTCGCTACAATGCCCCCAACGCAGCCTCCGTTACCAACGACTGTTCCCAGTGGCACTCGTCCACCACAGCCTCAAGGTAAGTGGAGACGGTTTGAATTTTTTTAGTTTCCATCCTGAGTGAAGGTTATGATTTACTTGTGAGTTGTAGACGTTAAACGTTTTAAAAACGTTTTAAAACTCTTTCTTATAAGTTATACAAGTATTCCGTATATACAATGAATCATTGTAAAAATATTTCAGGAGGTTGTGGGGTATCTCCGGTATCACGTGTCATTGGAGGAGTGGATGCTACGCCTGGACAATGGCCTTGGCAGGTTTGTTGTATCTGTTGTGTATGAGCATTGAATTTATTATGCGTGTGCGCCGTTTCGCACTTGCGCGTGTAGCGTAGCCATGTGTTATCACAAACTACAGTTGTATTTATGTGTTTCTCTTAAATTTCTTGTAATCATATTTGCAACAATTTTCGTTTTCAGATTGCTCTTTTGAACAATGGAAGATTTTCTTGCGGAGGATCGTTGATTACGCCAGACTGGGTAGTGACCGCTGCCCATTGTGTGGCGCGTTCACCGTACGTAATTTCATTTGCTGGTCTTGAGATATTTATCTTGACGTGTGAATGGGAGTTACTGCACTTTCCTCCCATTGGTGCTATCTTCCTTAAATGTTTAATCTGCTTTATGATAAAAATCACACCTAAGCCTTGATTTAATCCACAGAAATGCAGCAAATTACAAAGTCCGAGTTGGAGAACACAATCGAAATGTTAACGAGGGAAGTGAGGAAGATATTCCAGCAAAGCGAGTGATTGTACATCCGTCTTACGGGAATCCCGTGCTCAACAACGACATCGCACTTATACAGTTGTCTCGCTCCGCTAACTTACAACACGCTCGCGTCGCCACTGTTTGTCTACCAGCGCACGGCGAGCAAGTTTCGACGTCTTCCAGGTGCTTCATAACAGGTAAACGAACCAAAGTTATCTTAATTGGACCAACAGCATCCTCCACTAACCCTCATCCCAGAATTTTGTTATGTAAAACAAAAGCAAAATTTTCTTAAGAATTGCTCTTTAGTTTCCAGCATGTGAAAATGGGAGGACTCTAATTCTATGCAGGCAACAGAAATGTGGCTTTCAGTTTTATTTTTGTCACAGTGTGTTTCTATTAGTTCATTTGAACATGTTACTAAGTACATAGCTTGACAGACTGAGGCTCCGAGGAGGAAGGAACGTTACTTACCGCTGTACGCAACCGCTTTCTGTCGAGCATTGTCAAAGTTACATGACGTATTTGACACGGCGGAGTCGAGGCAAAATTAAACAGCGGGTGTGATCATATGACTTGAAAAAGCCAACAAAACTCGAAATAAATCGAATAAGATTTTAAACTTGTAAAAACTGTTTTATTTATATTTTACTCAACCGCGGCTGTGGGTGGCGCCTTAACAATAAAATCAATTACAAACAGTTTTTTTGTGTTTGTGTGAAACCCCAGTCGGCAAGAAAGTTTTCACGACGTTGACTTATGGATCAGCTACACAGAGAATTAAATTTCATCAATTTGTTGCCAGGTTGGGGAAAGATAAAACATCCGGGATCTTCTCACCACATCCTTCAACAAGCCAACCTTCCTCCTGTCACCAATGACGTGTGTGCGAAGAAGCTTGCTGCATCACCAGGTAAGTGTACCAGGTTTTGTCGCGTGACAGATGCTGAGATTCAAGTTCAAGTGTGGCGACTTTCCACACGCTCAGCATTAGAATTCTTCAATCAGTTTCTCACCTGAAAAATTATATCATACATTATAGGAAAGTTGGCTTTTGACACCTTGCTTGAGGACAAATTAAAGTTTACAGCTCGATATGTGTTTAATGTGGCACTCGTTTTAAATCCAGGTGGTTCATCTTTGAAAATCACGCCAAACATGATTTGTGCTGGAAAAGCTGGAACAATTCTGAGCGGTTGCCATGGTGACAGCGGTGGCCCATATGTGTGTCAGAGCTCCGCTGGCCGCTGGGTACTGCAGGGAGCTGTGAGCTGGGGATCTCCAAGATGCTCTGCGGCCGAGCGATACACTGTATTTGCTCGTGTGGCTATGTTCCGTCAATGGATTGATCAATACACTGGAGGTGGGTAACCGTCCCTCATCAGGGCTTATTTTAGGAAGCTATTAGTGTGGATGGAAAAAGACACCAAAATTATATTAAAACTCAAGTGCCCGTATTAGGTACAACACCGTTCTTTTAACAAGATTAGTATTTTCCGCCATTCAGAGGTTAAGACAAAACCAACTTCACACAAGTAGCTGAAGAGTAATGTTTACTAGTCTCTTATTCAATTCTGATTAATGAAACGAATTGCAGCCTTGTTTCTCGCATTGATTGGCGCTGCAATTACTTTGGCATTTGGGCCGGTTAGAAGTCTATGGCTGTGATCGATTGGCTGTGATTTCACTCGCAGTTCGCCTGAGCTTGAATTGTTGCAAATATATTGTTCATTGTTTGATTGTTTACCTTTATTTTATGTAGGAAGCGGTGGAACCCCTCCACCCCCAAACTCACCACAACCTCCCACGCAACCACCGAGCGGAGGTAAGGTTGAAAACAAATTTAGATTTATTTGAAACATAATTCCTACACAACCGCCTTAGTGTATAGTACAGTTCGGCAAACAGAGAAAGAACGACACACACAAATAGAGGAAACGAATACAGAGACACAAAAACAGAGAGCGACGCACACACAAATAGAGGGAACGAATACAGAGACACAAAAAGAGAGAGCAACACACACACAAATAGAGGGAATGAATACAGAGACACAAAAAGAGAGAGCAACACACAAAAAGAGGGAACGAATACAGAGACACAAAAAGAGAGAGCAACACACGCAGAAATAGAGGGAACGAATACAGAGACACAAAAAGAGAGAGCGACACACACAAAAAGAGGGAACGAATACAGAGACACAAAAAGAGAGAGCAACACACACACAAATAGAGGGAACGAATACAGAGACACAAAAAGAAAGAGCAACACACAAAAAGAGGGAACAAATACAGAGACACAAAAAGAGAGAGCAACACACACACAAATAGAGGGAATGAATACAGAGACACAAAAAGAAAGAGCAACACACAAAAAGAGGGAACGAATACAGAGACACAAAAAGAGAGAGCAACACACACACAAATAGAGGGAACGAATACAGAGACACAAAAAGAAAGAGCAACACACAAAAAGAGGGAACGAATACAGAGACACAAAAAGAGAGAGCAACACACACACAAATAGAGGGAACGAATACAGAGACACAAAAAGAGAGAGCGACACACACACAAATAGAGGGAACGAATACAGAGACACAAGAAGAGAGAGCGACACACACACAAATAGAGGGAACGAATACAGAGACACAAAAAGAGAGAGCAACACACAAAAAGAGGGAACGAATACAGAGACACAAAAAGAGAGAGCAACACACAAAAAGAGGGAATGAATACAGAGACACAAAAAGAGAGAGCGACACACACGCAAAGAGGGAACGAATACAGAGACACAAAAAGAGAGAGCAACACACAAAAAGAGGGAACGAATACAGAGACACAAAAAGAGAGAGCAACACACACACAAATAGAGGGAACGAATACAGAGACACAAAAAGAGAGAGCGACACACACACAAATAGAGGGAATGAATACAGAGACACAAAAAGAGAGAGCGACACACACAAAGAGGGAATGAATACAGAGACACAAAAAGAGAGAGCAACACACACACAAATAGAGGGAATGAATACAGAGACACAAAAAGAGAGAGCGACACACAAAAAGAGGGAATGAATACAGAGACACAAAAAGAAAGAGCAACACACACACAAATAGAGGGAATGAATACAGAGACACAAAAAGAGAGAGCGACACACACAAAGAGGGAACGAATACAGAGACACAAAAAGAGAGAGCAACACACAAAAAGAGGGAATGAATACAGAGACACAAAAAGAGAGAGCGACACACACACAAATAGAGGGAACGAATACAGAGACACAAAAAGAGAGAGCGACACACAAAAAGAGGGAATGAATACAGAGACACAAAAAGAGAGAGCAACACACACACAAATAGAGGGAATGAATACAGAGACACAAAAAGAGAGAGCGACACACACACAAATAAAGGGAACGAATACAGAGACACAAAAAGAGAGAGCGACACACACGCAAATAGAGGGAACGAATACAGAGACACAAAAAGAGAGAGCAACACACAAAAAGAGGGAATGAATACAGAGACACAAAAAGAGAGAGCAACACACACACAAATAGAGGGAATGAATACAGAGACACAAAAAGAGAGAGCGACACACACAAATAGAGGGAACGAATACAGAGACACAAAAAGAGAGAGCGACACACACGCAAATAGAGGAAACGAATACAGAGACACAAAAAGAGAGAGCAACACACAAAAAGAGGGAACGAATACAGAGACACAAAAAGAAAGAGCAACACACACACAAATAGAGGGAACGAATACAGAGACACAAAAAGAAAGAGCAACACACAAAAAGAGGGAACGAATACAGAGACACAAAAAGAGAGAGCGACACACACACAAATAGAGGGAACGAATACAGAGACACAAAAAGAGAGAGCGACACACACACAAATAGAGGGAACGAATACAGAGACACAAAAAGAGAGAGCGACACACACACAAATAGAGGGAATGAATACAGAGACACAAAAAGAGAGAGCGACACACACACAAATAGAGGGAACGAATATAGAGACACAAAAAGAGAGAGCAACACACAAAAAGAGGGAACGAATACAGAGACACAAAAAGAGAGAGCAACACTCAAAAAGAGGGAACGAATACAGAGACACAAAAAGAGAGAGCGACACACACGCAAATACAGGGAATGAATACAGAGACACGAAAAGAGAGAGCAACACACAAAAAGAGGGAATGAATACAGAGACACAAAAAGAGAGAGCAACACACACAAATAGAGGGAATGAATACAGAGACACAAAAAGAGAGAGCAACACACACACACAAAGAGGGAACGAATATAGAGACACAAAAAGAGAGAGCGACACACACACAAAGAGGGAAAGAATACAGAGACACAAGAAGAGAGAGCGACACACACACAAATAGAGGGAATGAATACAGAGACACAAAAAGAGAGAGCGACACACAAAAAGAGGGAATGAATACAGAGACACAAAAAGAGAGAGCAACACACACACAAATAGAGGGAATGAATACAGAGACACAAAAAGAGAGAGCGACACACAAAAAGAGGGAATGAATACAGAGACACAAAAAGAGAGAGCAACACACACACAAATAGAGGGAATGAATACAGAGACACAAAAAGAGAGAGCAACACACACACAAATAGAGGGAACGAATACAGAGACACAAAAAGAGAGAGCGACACACACGCAAATAGAGGGAACGAATACAGAGACACAAAAAGAGAGAGCAACACACACACAAATAGAGGGAATGAATACAGAGACACAAAAAGAGAGAGCAACACACACACAAATAGAGGGAACGAATACAGAGACACAAAAAGAGAGAGCGACACACTCAAAAAGAGGGAACGAATACAGAGACACAAAAAGAGAGAGCGACACACACACAAATAGAGGGAATGAATACAGAGACACAAAAAGAGAGAGCAACACACACACAAATAGAGGGAACGAATACAGAGACACAAAAAGAGAGAGCGACACACTCAAAAAGAGGGAACGAATACAGAGACACAAAAAGAGAGAGCAACACACACACAAAAAGAGGGAACGAATACAGAGACACAAAAAGAGAGAGCAACACACACACAAATAGAGGGAATGAATACAAAGACACAAAAAGAGAGAGCCATGCACACACAAATAGAGGGAATGAATACAGAGACACAAAAAGAGAGAGCGACACACACACAAAAAGAGGGAACGAATACAGAGACACAAAAAGAGAGAGCAACACACACACAAAAAGAGGGAACGAATACAGAGACACAAAAAGAGAGAGCGACACACAAAAAGAGGGAATGAATACAGAGACACAAAAAGAGAGAGCAAGACACACACAAAAAGAGGGAACGAATACAGAGACACAAAAAGAGAGAGCAACACACACAAAAAGAGGGAACGAATACAGAGACACCAAAAGAGAGAGCAACACACACAAAAAGAGGGAACGAATACAGAGACACAAAAAGAGAGAGCAACACACACACAAAAAGAGGGAACGAATACAGAGACACAAAAAGAGAGAGCAACACACACACAAATAGAGGGAACGAATACAGAGACACAAGAAGAGAGAGCGACACACACACAAAAAGAGGGAACGAATACAGAGACACAAAAAGAGAGAGCAACACACACACAAATAGAGGGAACGAATACAGAGACACAAGAAGAGAGAGCGACACACACACAAAAAGAGGGAACGAATACAGAGACACAAAAAGAGAGAGCAACACACACACAAATAGAGGGAACGAATACAGAGACACAAAAAGAGAGAGCGACACACACACAAAAAGAGGGAACGAATACAGAGACACAAAAAGAGAGAGCAACACACACACAAATAGAGGGAACGAATACAGAGACACAAAAAGAGAGAGCGACACACACAAAAAGAGGGAACGAATACAGAGACACAAAAAGAGAGAGCAACACACACAAAAAGAGGGAACGAATACAGAGACACAAAAAGAGAGAGCAACACACACACAAAAAGAGGGAACGAATACAGAGACACAAAAAGAGAGAGCAACACACACACAAAAAGAGGGAACGAATACAGAGACACAAAAAGAGAGAGCAACACACACACAAAGAGGTAACGAATACAGAGACACAAAAAGAGAGAGCAACACACACACAAATAGAGGGAACGAATACAGAGACACAAAAAGAGAGAGCGACACACACACTCATTCACTCACAAACATTTTCATTTTAAAACTCTTCTAACCATTTTTTTAAATTTTTTTTGATGATAAACCGCAGGCTCTTTCAGTCAGTTCAAGTGAGATATAGCGGAATTTTCTTTGCTCTAAACTTTATTTCCCGTGGTCATGTATTAGTTGTAAATTGTTCACGTATTACCTGAGTAAAGCGGTAGTAAATGCACAAGATACTTTGTTGTTATGAGCAGATCTTTACATTTAAAAGCCATATGTGGGCACTAAAGCCGATTGTGTCAAATGATCGATAATATAGTTTTAAATTGATTTTATACTATTCGCTAACTTAATAAGGGCACAAAGAATGCAGTTCGTACAAGACCCTGTCTGATGCTGAACGCAACATTGGACATGTGAATCAAAAGGTCACCTGCGACAGAGACTTCGCCGGTGAGTGGTACCGCTTCACAGGACAGGCCGGTTCTCAGATGCCAGAGTCCCCTGTTCCCAAACATAAATGCGGCACTCACGCCCCTGGTTGGCTCAGTGGGAAACACCCGTCGGTTAACGAAGGCGAGGTCAGTCGCAAAGTTTGCTTCCACTGGAGCAGCAGCAACTGTCACTGGTCAACCATGATTCAAGTGCGAAACTGTGGCGCCTTCTATGTGTACAAATTTGGAAAACCACCGACATGCAGTCTGCGATATTGCGGTGAAAGTAAGTGCATAATTATATTTCAAGTGGTATCTGTATGCTTGAAAAAAAATCTATCTATCTATCTATCTATCTATCTATCTATCTATCTATCTATCTATCTATCTATCTATCTATCTATCTATTTATCTATCTTTCTTTCTATCTATCTATCTATCTATCTATCTATCTATCTATTGGCTAATTATCTAAGTGTTATCAATTATTTTATCAATTCCCTTTTTCGAATGTTTGCTTAGGTGTCCGCCTATATCTCTATTTTAAATAACCTCTTAGTTTTCAGTTATCAGCTATTCTTTCCTTTGTCAGTCTTTTGCTCTGCTGTCTGTATGTCGCTGTTGTAACTGTGCCTGTTTCTCTTGTTTGGTCTTTGTTTCTCGATTCATCGCTTTCAACATATTTTCCCTTAATATTACAGAGATATGTGATTTTTTTATTAACATAACTGATGCATTTTCTACTACAACAGACTAGTACTCTAATATAACCTAAACATGTAGTATCACGTTTGTATAGCTTTCACTCTGCTTGCATTTTTTTTCTCGCCAAACTAGTGCTCCCAAAAACTATGGCCGCGGCTTAACTGCATCCTAAAAAATAATTCCTTCAGTTATCTCTATTACAAATCTAAATCATTCGCCCTTATTTGATTTCTTTGTTAACTTAGATCGCTTGTTTTGTCAGGTAAAGGAAATCCTGCCCCTCCAAACACACCAGCGCCACCCACCCCTCCCCCATCAGGTAAAGTAAAGCAACGCTTACTTGTATTGCCTTATACTTACTGATAATCCACGAATCAAACAGATACACAGCTAATTCATGTTTAGTTCGGTAAAAAAACTGCTAAGCTGTAAGTCAACTTTTGCCCACTTAAAAGACCAAATGCTCAATTTCAAAGTTTAAAAGATCAAAGAGGTGACTTTCACTGTGGATATAATCTTAGTTACTTTGTAACAAATTCGGAACCAGAAGTGGTGAATTGAACTTTTGTGGCGGAAAATGAATATGTCACATGATTCAAACAATATCAATTTAGAAGTTTAAATCTCTACTGATGGACGTGGTTGAATTTTGAGCTCTTCTGTTTCAATCGCAGTTCTGCAGCCATCTCCCCGAGAAAGAGCGTAGGCAGACAAACTAATAAGCGTATTATGACTATTATTATCTTATAGTAATAAGCGTGTGTGTATGTGTGCCGTAAAACTCTTTCCCCGTCAACCTGTACGAAAACTGATAGCAATTAAAAAGTAAATCACTAACTTGCATGTATTATTTTAAGTCTTGAAAAATATAGATTCTGCTTTAATCCTTTGACTGAATCTTTTGGGTTTGTCCTTTTTTTTTCTTTTTTTTTTTCCTTTCTAGCGCCTGAATGCAATTCTCCCACGCTGCTAACCGAGTCCAATCGAGTAAAAACATTCAATGATAGGAAAGTTGTGCTGTGCGACAAGAGTTTCTCGGGAAACACTTGGTATCGTTTTGCTGGAGGTGCTGGTACTCAAATCCCGGAAGCAGTTGTTCCCGAGTGGCACTGTGGTACGCATGCGCCCGGGTGGATGGACGGAAAACACCCGCCAGTGTGGAGTGGTGTGGTCAGTCGGAAAGTTTGTTTTCACTGGGTCAGCGTCGACTGTAAATGGTCGACTAACATCCAAGTGCGCAACTGCGGAAACTTCTACGTGTACAAACTTGTGAATCCGCCCGGTTGTAACATGCGATACTGTGGAGAACAAGTGGGTGAGTAAGCAGGAGAAATCAAAACTATTGCCATTTGGGTGAGAAGCTTGAAAAAAATTATGTGAAAATTCTTTTGAAAGCGGAAAATTTCTCAAATACGCAACGTGCGTGCATAAAGATATGACATTGTTTATCTTGATTCACCAGAATTTAGAAAGAGCTCTGGTTATAGGTAACGCACACTGAATGTCTGGGAACTTGAAATTGTTGTCTTTACACAAATTTTCGCGTATGTAAAACTCTCGATTATTATGCTTATCTTGGGTCCTGTAAATCGTGTTCTATCTTGCCTGTTTATAAATTTGTTTCCATCATTTTTTTTTCGCAGGTAATGGAGGAACTCCTTCTCCCCCAAACACTCCACCGCCGCCAACACCGGCTCCTCCCCCGTCAGGTAATAAAGTATAAAGTACTAAGCTTTCTTACTTAAACATACGAATCAGGCTAAGCGCCTAGTATTCTGTTCCGGAATAGAAATAACGAAATGTAGAAATAAAATAGAAAAATTATTTAAAGAAACTCGATAGAAGTGCGCGGTTGTTGTCAGTTGTAGTTCAAGTTTTCTTTTAAACTGAGTCTTCTTCTAATCATTTTTTTTATTCATTGATAATGAATCGCTCTTTCTGTCAGTCCAAGTAACAGCGGAATTTGTTTCGTTCTAAACTATATTTCCCGTGATCATGTAATAGTAATATTGTAAAGTGTTCACACTTAGCAGAGCGGCAGTAAATGCAGAAAACACTTTCTTGTTATGAGTAGATCTTTACATTTAAAAGCAATATAAAGACTAAATGTATACACAAGCCTATTGTGTTAAATGATTGATAATAATAGTTTATAATTGATTTTATACTATTTGCTTAATACTCAATATGGACACAAAGAATGCAGTTCGTACAAAACCCTGTCTGATGCTGAACGCAACACTGGACATGTGAATCAAAAGGTCACCTGCGACAGAGACTTCGCCGGTGAGTGGTACCGCTTCACAGGACAGGCCGGTTCCCAGATGCCAGAGTCCCCTGTTCCCAAAAATAAATGCGGCACTCACGCCCCTGGTTGGCTCAGTGGGAAACACCCGTCGGTTAACGAAGGCGAGGTCAGTCGCAAAGTTTGCTTCCACTGGAGCAGCAGCAACTGTCACTGGTCAACCATGATTCAAGTGCGAAACTGTGGCGCCTTCTATGTGTACAAATTTGGAAAACCACCGGCATGCAGTCTGCGATATTGCGGTGAAGGTAAAGGCACAATTTTAAGTGGTATGTCTGTGGAAAGAAAGTCTGACGCTTTAAGCGACAAACAAGTTGACATTTTCATTTTTGCACGTAGCATACCGGTACCATATGCTCGAACCGTTTATCGAAATAAAAAAAAAAAATGAATATAAAATCAAGTTCGTTTTTCGTTAAGTAACTGGGTGAAGCTTGGCAGCGCCTTACGTCATCTCGCTTTCCACGTTTCTTATGAAAATAATGTTTTTGTTTGATTTGAGTGCAACCTACTGAAAAGTATTTTAGTGTCATTACAACTTATCGTTATACAATTCTTCTTTTGTACTACTTAAGAACTGGTATTCTGGAAATAAATTTGTATATTTATTTCAGGTAACGGAGGAACACCTCCTCCTCCAAACACAGCACCACCAGGAACACCTCCACCACCAGGTACGTGGCCTATTATTAATAATTCAAAGTAACTATCCAGAAATGCTTGCCCTGTGACTCTCTCTTGACTTGGCGTTTGTGTGCGATTATCATACCGTTCCGTGATTATTGCCTAAATAGCTGCTTTTCCCGGTTTGCTTTAATCCATCAAAACTTGACGTGAGCTCTCTGCAACCGGCAGTTTGGAAAGATAACTTTCCACATTCCACACATTTTACTTTCCTTTCCGCTTTTCGGCCTCAGGCTCTTGTGGTATTCGTCCCAGCTCGAGAATAGTCGGAGGCGTGGCGGCTAAGCACGGAGATTGGCCTTGGCAGGCGATGCTGCGGACGACTTCAGGGTTCCCGTATTGTGGAGGAACGTTAGTGAGCCCGCAGTGGGTTGTTACTGCTACTCATTGTGTGACTGGCAAGAGTCCTTCATCCATTATTATCAGGTATCTTCTATTATGTTGATATACAATGAACTTTCTCTGAGGCGGATACTCTCGGTACTGGCATTTTTTGTCCGCCTTAGAGAAGTTCTTGCTTGAGAGAGAGCTCAGTTACAGAGAAACAAGTGAAAATTGACAAGGATCAAGTTTGCATGCTGCATGTCCGCCGTAAAGAAGTGTCCGCTTTAGACTTGAGTTCAGATACAAGCTTTATTGGCATGACCTAAATTACGCAAAGTATTATCTTTTTAAGCCAAACAATGCATATAAATTGTTCTTTAGCTGTTGTAAAATTTCCTGTAGGTTTATTCTCAGATAGGTACATGCCCGAGCCGTTTCTACAAGGCAGTCGTTCAGGTTTGTTTTTTAGAGAGGTGCGTGCTATAAGAGAGTGATGACTGTATGACATATTATGCTTCAAATATGAATTTATTGATTGACTACATATATAACGGAAACACAGGGCAGTGCAAAACGACCACATTTATACACGCGGGCGGACCGGCTGGTTAGCCAATCAGAATGCTTGGTTCCGGTTAACTAGCTGCTAATGTTATTGTAACTTTGTCATCAGGATGGGTGCACATAAACGCACAAGTAACGTTGGCAGTGAACAGGACATCAAAGTGACCAAGGTCATCACTCATCCGTCTTATCATCGGCCACAGCGTTACTCTCATGATATCGCTTTACTGAAATTAGAGCGACCAGCCGCACTTAACAGGTTAATATATAATATGTTCTAGTTGTAAAATTTCCACTCAAACTTGTTCGTTTCCTTATTACACGTAGCTTTTTCTTTTATTTTTCCGCTCTTGTTGTTGTTCAGTCACTTTTTCTCTTTCTCTTGTTTCTTTTCCTTGTCTTTTCTTGTTTAACTTGTTTTTGTCCTTTTTTGTACAATGAAACGATGCAAATTATCACAAACATTCATTCAAGAGTGGTTTAAGCGATATGGTGTAAATACCAAGTCAGCTTTATTCTGGCCAAATATTCGCAAGTGCCAGGTTCATATTATTGTATTGCATAACTGTGGATGGTAAGAGTATTGTCTTAGGAAAAAAAAAAAAAGCAAAAACAAAACAAAGCAAAAACAAAATCTGGGCTCATGTTGGAAGGAAAGCGGGAAAATTTGCCTGGTAGATAGAAACACATTATGCAGTCAACTGGAGTCAAATTAACGTAAAATCGAAGTGCAGAGGCCTTATATTTTTTTCATCTCAGTTCCAGAGCCAAAACGTTTATTTTTCCAGGATTTATTTCTGCTTCTGTTCCTTTCTCGGTCTCGTTCTTGTTCTCGCTTTCCTCTCTAAACCTATTTACTTCCCTCGTCTTTTACAGGTATGTCAATCTGGCATGTCTACCCAACTCTGTGGCCGCGCCTTCGGACGGTACCAAATGCTGGATTACGGGCTGGGGCCGACTGTCTTCTGGAGGAGCTACTCCTGACCTCCTGCAACAGGTGTCCGTGCCTGTCGTGAGCAGAGCCCGCTGTGACAGGGCCTACCCAGGAAAGATCCACGACTCTATGATCTGCGCAGGGCAGGACCAAGGCGGTATCGACTCGTGCCAGGGAGACTCCGGGGGTCCAATGGTGTGCGAGTCCGGTGGCCGGTACTACCTTCAGGGAGCGACCAGTTGGGGTTACGGCTGCGCGGCGCCAGGGAAGTTTGGCGTTTACGCTAAAGTAAAGTTCTTGATGAGGTGGCTGAACAGCGAGATGGCCAAGAACTGAGCCCCGTCGGAGGCCATTTGTGATTTATTAGTCTCTGTAAGAGAGGATGTAGAAGCCAATAAATTAATAGCATGTGCATGATAAAACAAAAGTTTGTTTTACTTTTGATGCATTACGTTAATGCATAGGTGGTTCGTATGTCCCAATATTGTTTTTGGTACAGCAGTCATTATCAAAAAATATGTAAACGTATGCGGTGTGCACATTGGTTTCACATGCGTTCGCTGTAACCCCCTTCTCCCCCTACCCCTTCTATAGAACCTGCTCTGCGGTCCCAACGTCTTGTGTCGTTGTCTTATTCTCTCACCTTGTCTCTCTGGCTACATATAACAAATATATCTATAACAGGTCAGTGGACTACAAGCTCTAAAACGTTTTACGCCCTTTCGAATTGTTCGGACAAAATTGGTATGTGTTGTTTATTATTATCATAGCAAAGCCCTTTTATTTTGCAAAACCCGAAGTAGCCAGTAGTGGTAATTTGTTTAACCATGGGGTTGGCGGTGCAAAGTTCGAATTAAGCGAACCACCGAATAAGCGCGCCCTCCTCTCCCCCTCTAAACATTTCTAAAATATATCAGGCTAGAGTTATTAGCAGTGTCTCGTATAGTGAAAAATTTCTATTCCCTCAGCTTTGTTTCACTCGATCAATATTACACGTACCGTATTCGTAAACATCTTGTATATTATACATTGATTATGTGGGCGCTCTTCGCGTAGGGTATGTTTTGGGTAAAAATAAGAGTGCGTCACGCTCTTGATGATATCTGTTCAGCTACACCCTCCACCCCCCCCCCCCCCCCCCCCCCCCCTCTCTCTCTCTCTCTCTCTCTCTCTCTCTCTCCCAGGAGCTCACTTGTGTTGGGGGTTGGTTGATATGTGCCAGCTTCCCCGAAACTAAGAAAAGCAGCTACAACAGTTTAACGACAAAAAATAACAAATAATAATTTCATATACTTTTATTTAAGTCACAGTACATTTTACTGACTTCTCTTTCAATCATCCCTCAGATTAATCACAGTATGACAAAAAGAAATCTTGATCATTCGACAGATTTTGAAATACGTTTTTCACTGGTTGATGAACATACAAAATATCTTACTAAGCTATTAACATTATGTCGAACCCACTAACGACGTTTCGAACTAGATGTTTGTTTGGATCGGCGATGCTTCTTTGCTGCCGCCGAATTTCTTTTTTCTCTGTTCGCTTTCTGGTCGTCATTCATTTTCTTTCTGTCAATGCAAATCAAACACAAGCTGTGGTTAGAAACCCGTGATGAATTTTGGACTACAATGCACAGAAAGTAGTTCTTACCCATAGGCCCCAGCGGTCAGCGTGTAGACAAATATGAGCAGCAGGACGTACTCCAGAACAACCAGCGTCTTCACAATGGGGTTCCTGTCTAAAGCGTCGAAGGCCCTCCGAACTATTAACGAGAAATCAGCAGAGAAATTCAATTAGCTTTCTTGCTGTAACGTGTTTTTTTTTTTCGGATGACAGCCGCCAATAATCCCTTTTGTTTCTGTCTTGGATTGCAAGTCAACACAAAGTTTTAACAAAAAGTTCAGCCAGTAAGAACAAAAAATGCGTTTTCTTATGCAATCAAACACTATTGGCAATGGCGCTGTCTCGCACTGCTAATTGGTTTCTTCAAAGTAAACCCAACCTCTACCAGGAGGTTGTAATCTTATAGTGTGTGATTGCGCACGTGATGGTGTCATTATGTGTTAGTTACTTTGCTTGCTTGTTTCTACGGCGTACTGTTGACCTTCATCGCCTGTCACGCCGTGCAACTTGTTATCTTAATTCCCTTTTTCTTCTGTCAGTGTCTAATCACTTGCTTTCGAACTCAAAAGTTTGCATGTGTTCTTACATCGTGAATTTACCACAAACTGAACCAGTAAGTACAGCTACAGCTTACCTGCTTCACGACGGGCCATCTTTGCTTTCACTACACTTTCTGGTGTCTCAGTTTCCTGTTGGTCCAGTTCGCTCTCGGTGCTGTTATGCTTTTCTGATGAATTATCTGAACTGCTTGAAAAACTCTCTTTTTGCATCGCCTGCTCCTCATTGTCGTCGTTTTCCTCTTCAAACTCGTGTGAAAGCCACATCACAATTGGTCGCCGGGCGCTTAACTGAGACGACACCAAACCTTCAGGGGCGATCCCAACTGCTGCATCTGTTGTTGTGCTGTACACGCCCGGGGACACGCCAAGAAAATCCTCCGTTGAGGGAGCAGTCTGCGGAGCTGGCAGACTGAAGTCCCACTCAACCCATGGAACTTTCTCAGTTACGTTAAAGCCATTCATGTTTATGACACAATCTGAGGTACAGGAAAAGAAAAGAAGGAAAAGAAGACAATGATTAATCGATAGGGGGAGTAATCAGGTACTATCGTGGTAAACTCAGTATGGACTGGCTTTGTTATGGAAACGACCATAAGTTGGCTTTTGCGGTGTGGAGTGCAAGAACCATTAAGAAAAGGACTGAAGAGTGCATAAAAAGACTTACATTCGTCTAGAACAACGGGATAGTTGATGTGAATTGCCAAGGAGAGGATCATTAGAGATTGCCACATCTTGACGCTTTGTTTCAACTTTTTCTTTGCTCTTTTTTCCTTCGCAGTTTGCTAGATGCAAGCGAAGCGAAGAACAGCGAAAGATATATCAGATTGTACGATTGCTATTGTGACGAAGAAAAATGCTGTTCGAAAACGTCACCAACAGTAGCGCGCGCGTGCCGCTGTAGAATATTATAGGCAAACTCTGGCGTGATAGCATTTTTCATTCAGACAAACTGTGTGTGTGGCCGACAAAGTGTGGGCGGAAGGTAGACTTATTAGGCCGTGGTCACATTTACGCGTATTGCTGCCTTTTTGTCTAGTATCTCATTTCAGAAAACACTTCACAAATAAAACACGTAACAAATTGACTTAGTTCGCAAATTATCTAAATAATGAACTCTGTTTTCTAAAGTGGGCGGTATAAACAGTTCTTCTAGAGCGGTTTTCGGATGACTTTCGTGAAAATTATTGTAACGTAATTGCACTGCCAATCAAAGAAGCTGCAAGAACTTCCAATCAATTAAAAGACAACAAGTATGGAAGCGTAAAATAAAAGCAAACGATTACTATCGACAGTCATCTGAAAACAGCTCTAATTTTTAAACAGTGTCAGATACCAGTTCTTAAAGTTGAGCGTCATTCGCTCTGACGAAGGGCTAACGCTCGAAACGTCAGCTACTGTTTTTCTTTCGGCGTTCCAGTACCACGATCAACTTTCTGTTGATACACCAGCGTTTCTAATTTTTAAAGCCTAGTTTCCTTGACTACATTTAAGTCAATTTGGCATACTTTTCGCACATTAGACGATATTATAGAATTAAACAGAGAAAATCATAGCACATAATTCATGGAAAATATTGAAAAAGTATACATTTTCGATGAACAACACACACTGAGGTGAACATTAATCTTCTTGTTCCTTATGAAGGACTAACATTTAAAGTGTCAGTAAACACACTCCACATCGACCTTTCGTTGATAGATTCTTCACTTTTCCAAAAGTGGACCGAGTTAGAACTGGACCAAGTTGAAACCCCGATAGAAAATGAAACGCCAGAGTACGAATTCGTTTCAACAGCACCTGAACCCATGATACAAGTGCCTCTTGCGCAGGTTGCCCATGACTCCTCCGCTCTCACCGTACTAGGCCACTTGTTAATACACTTCATTTGTAACGTATTACTTAAACTAAAGCTCTTGCTGTTGTTCTAAACCAATAGCGCGGAGAGCGTGAGTTCGAAACCGTTTTTCACCTGTGGGCTATTTTTACTTCATAATAACTAATAAAATCGCTTCCTGTGTCACTTGTACCCACATATCAAATATTCAAGTTTTATCAAAATATAAGTTTGTACATAAACTCCCTTCTTGAACACAATGCCCTAAAACTTCAGATGGGAGTTTGTTCTCGTCGTACATTAACTCCCTTTGTTTTAACTATTTCTGTAATGCCCTTAATCTTCACAGGGGAGTTTGTCCTCGTCGCCGGTACATAAACTCCTTTGTTTGAACTTTTTTCTCTAATGCCCTTAATCTTCAAAGGGAATTTCTTCTCGTCGTACATAAACGTCCTTGTTTGAACTCTTTCTCTGATGCCCTCAATCTTCAGAGGGGAGTTTGTCCTGAGTCGTTGCCAACAAGTGAGCCACCGAGCGCTTCAGCTGTCGTCTGATGACACCGCAGCGCACAGTCCTAAAAGGCCTTGTTTGTTGTCCCTCGTTTGAACTCTTTATCTAATTTTATTAATCTTCAGATGGTACTTTGTCCTCCTCGTCAGCCAGCAAGCCACAGAGCGCTTCAGATGTCGCTATCTGATGATGCATCAACGCACAGTCCAACGACGCCCTGCCTTGTTTTTAGACACCAACAATCCGCTCCGTTGTCAATCAACAGATTGGTTTGCACACTTATGAATTATTTATGAAACCGACCCAAACTGAAATAATTTGTCTTAAAGACAACTAAAACATAAATCCATTACCATGTTTGGAATAATGCATGGTAAACACCAGCCGGAATACCTAACTAAACATCAATTAGAAGGATATTGTGAAAAATATATACTCAGATAAAAACGTGGAATATACTCGACTACAATAGTCTATCCCTTGCCTTGTTTTGTTATGTGTGTTTCAGGCATCCACTGGCAACAGATCGAGACCAAGCAGTACCGACATAAAGCATATGAATCTCTTGTATAAATGTAGCGTTGGAGGGGGAGGTACAAAATTTTGCTATGTGTACAACATTTCCATGTCATTCCAGAATAAGACATATACTCGCGAAGCGCTCGTTCGTAAAATATTGTTTTTACCACTCGAAAATAAAATTCATATCTTCGCGCCGCCGTGTAATATCCTCTATATATTACACGCTAACGTAATACGCGATGTATTTTACTTGACTAATTATTTTATAAAAGAAATATATAACGTGTTCCCGTGTAATATAACCTCATCTAAACACTTGGGAAGTTGGGAGAACACTAGTCCAGTAGCGCCGAAAACCACTCGGCGGCCTCGTGGTTTCCTCAAGCTACTCCCGTGTTCTCCCAACTTCCCGCGTGTTTAGATGAGGCTATATTACACGGTGACGCGTTATATATTTCTTAATTAACAATCATATCCACCTGCAAGTCTATTAACGACTCCATTAATTCTGTATCAACAGCAACTACTAAAAAGAAAATTAATGTTTGTTCAACCGCTCGCCTTTAAATTTTTTGTTTGGCTTCCTGTGCTGCTGTTTAAGCTGGAGTTAAAATAAAACCAGACGTCTAACAGAATAGCTCGTATTTCCGTCACCATGTGGTTATTAGCTGGAGTACTGATGTCCCTTCTCGGGACCTCTTTTACGCAAGGTTAGTATAACTTCATCGAGTTCTACAAAGTTTGCAATAGAAAGTGAACATGCTACTTGTAGTTGTATGCCTTCTCTGAAACAAAAAGGCCGTATAACAATCAACCGTTACTTAAGAATTGCAGCATAATATTATAAACTACAAGGTTTCGCATTAAGTATACAGTGGCGTTCTTGCTATAAGTTTTCTACATATTTTTGTTTGAATTCTCTAAATCTTAGCACGACTACAGACATTGACAGTGAAACAGATAGAGATTGAACGACAAACATAAATAGACCGAGACAGAGCAAAACAGAAACACAGAAAGAATGGACATACTGGAACGATAAAATTTATTGCAACACTCGTACATTTGCTTCAAAAGGGTGAGAGAATCTACATTTTGAGCTTGGGAGTATGCGTGACTTATCTCATTTTCATGCATAATTGATTTTGACAGTTTGACTTCGAACATTTGTTTCTAATCACAGGCCACGATTAATCTAGCCTGCGCTTCATCACTTATCTGTTTTTCGTCTTCTAAATTGCGTTTCTACCAGGGTTTCTAAATTTCCAGTCGGCCTGTTTTATTTCAGAGCTATTATCACCGCGGTTTTGATGAATTCACGGTTGTTTGACGAGCGTACTATGTTAAAGCTGAAAAACCCAGCCGGGAGCGACTTCAGCTTGTCGAAATGGCATCGTTTGATTATATTTGCTTTGCTTTGCTTTGCTTCGCTTAGTTTTAGCCACCTGGACGAAGAAGAATGCGAAAGTGAATATAATGAACAATCAAAGCAGCAAGGCAGCTGTAAGCTCGCGAACTCATTTTTATTTTTATTTAATTTTTTTTGCGGGAGTAGGTATTTAATTAATAGAACTGGCTCAAGGCCACATTGTAAAATTTGCTCAATTTTAGGAATGTGGAAGTTCTCATCCGTTTCCGCGGGCTTCCACTTTCGCTGAACCGAGTATTCGATTTTATAGTCTCAGTTTTGAAACCCTCACACAAGGCGGCACGCGGCCGCCATGTTAGTGGAACTCGGAACACGAAATGAAGCTGATCTCTGACTTAGCTTGATGTTATGTTTTTTAATACTTCACATCTTTCGCAGTGCCAATTGCTCGCGGGGGCCTGGGGCCCACGAGAGCTTAAAAATGGGAATTTTTATTTTTATTTTAAAATGTTTCAAGGAAAACTTTATGATTCAGACACAAGCACGTTTTTAGTCGGCCACGCGTGTGTCACACGGCTTTGCTGTCACGGTATTCAAACGTCCATAGCTCCCGATAGACATTTTGTATCGACCCAGAATTTTGCTTTAAAGGATAACTCCGACCTGAAATTGATGCATTTTTTAAAAAACCCTAAAGGTACGGAGAATCAATATTCGAACATCTCTTGCACACATTGCGCTTCTCGATTTCGTAAAAAATCAATGAATAGCGAGCTTTGGCCTCAAATACCGCGGCGCGAAACACGCATGTCAGCGGCAATTTTGTGAATGTGTGACGTATAGTATGGGGAGCTTGAGAGTTTTACAAAGGCAAGATGATGTGTCGTAATGCGTTCAATCACCGAATTGACTCGAGCAAAGCCAGGAGTATCAACTACAATCAACTTTACAGGAACCCCAACAGACACAAGATACGGCTGGCCTAAATTTCTGGAGAAGATCCTATCCTTTCAAAGAATCCTGTCGTGTGCTCCGAGCCGCCGGTTCACTTCAGACTGCCTCTAGCGTAAATTGTATGAGAGCATAGCTTCTTGATGGAAATTCAATTATGAATCTGAAGGCGGACACTGTGTCTACGATCTTTTCGAACCGTCCAGCTCCAACAAATCTCGCTTTATCGTCTGAGACGATAAACAATTTACTCTGTGACCCGCCGCCATCTTCAAGCTCCCCATACACTACGTCACACATTGATAAAAATTACCGCTGACACGCGAATTCTGCGCCGCGGTGTTTGAGGCCAAAACTCGCAAAATAGTGACATTCAAGGATTTTTTAAAAATTCCTGAAGAACAATATGTGCAAAAGCAGTTCGAATATGGATTATCCGTACCTTTAAGGTTTATTTAAAAATGCATTAATTTTTGGTCGAAATTATCCTTTAAAGGAAAGCGATAATCGTGCCGACCTGTATAGCCGGCCTATTAAGGACTCAATTAATTGGATCAACAGCATCGGGTGAAATGAAGTAATGTTCAATCGCCCGCCTTTTAAAGTTTTCGACGTTCTGTGCAGCTGTTTAAGCTGGCGTTAAAATAAAGCTAGACGTCCAGCAGCGTAGTTCATATTCCGTCACCATGTGGCTAATAACCGGAGTATTGTTGTCCCTTCTGGGGACTTCTTTTTCGCAAGGTTAGTACGCTTTGTCGAGTTCTACCATTGCAAAGCTTGCGGTTTATATTGTTCGCGTGATCATGCTTTATAAACTATAGACTAAGAATCACAAAGTTAGTCTTGAACATAGTGGCTTGTCATGGAGTAAGTCTAAAGTTGTTCTAAATTATATTTAAAATAAATGCCCCAAATTTTCTCATTAGTTTTTGACCAATCTATTGACATTCTCATTCTCATGTTTTTTTTTTTTATTCTATTTTTTTCCAAAAGAAAAGTTTTCCAATATTAAGAAACCTAGCGAGGCACTGAAACAAAACCGTTAGAAAAGTATCTTGTTGAGTGGAGTTGGAAATTAAATGGTCTAGTTGTAAACAGCACTGGATTTAAATCCAGATTGGATTTATGTAAACAATATTAATGTTTTTAAAGAGCTAAACGGCAAGTCTCACGGTTTAGCTAGAATATTTGTCCTCCTATTTACTGAGAAACTTATACTGAGAGTACTGCCGCGCTTTTTTTTTATCTTTTGGATTTCTTCAATTCCTCAGCTGCGTGTGGAAAACGTCCTTCGGGATCGCGCATAGTTGGAGGCAGCAATGCGCAGCCGTACTCGTGGCCATGGCAACTCTCATTACGCGTGTTCAACAGGCACAAGTGCGGAGCGTCTCTCATTAGCAGAGAGTGGGCGGTAACTGCTGCCCACTGTGTAGATCGTAGCAGCGATCCAAACAGATACACACTTCTGGCAGGTACAGAAAATGCTGCTTTATATTTTGTTATGGACGTGCATCAGAAATGTAAATGCTGTTTTAAGATTAGTGTTTGTTGGTTCAATGTCACGTTTTTCTTGTAAACCAACTGGCAAAGTGAAAAAGCACGGGATCTTAGAATATTAGGTTTGTATTCTTCACTTTCAGATTTTGCTCGATCTATTATTAATTTGTTATCGATCCCTAGAAATTCACTCGACAAATAATATTAAGATAATTTCTTAACTGTGGTGACATTGCAATTTATAAGGTATATAAATAGGCGAGTTTTGAGAATTGACGGTTACTGTAGGAGTTGACCGTCAAATGAACTCAAATAAGCTCCTAATCAACTTAGATTATCTCTTTCTCTCTCTCACCAAAGACAAATATCACAGTATAAGAATTTGGTATTAAAACTTTAATTATTATCTCGTACTCGGATAAAAAATAAAATAAAATAAAAAAATAAGACTAATGTAAAGTTATTTTTCTTAAGTTGGATTGATAATGGTTTCTATCTCGGCAGGCGCTCATCACAGGACCAGCGGTGGACAGGTCCTACGCATTTCCCAAGTGATCAAACACGAGGGATTTTCCATGCAGCATTTGAAGAATGACATTGCTGTGTTAAAGCTGGCCAGCCCCGTGACCCTCACTCCGAAGATCCAAACGATTTGTCTTCCATCACAAGGCTCTCGCGTCGCAGCAGGACATCAGTGCTACATCACAGGTTCGATTACTTGTGCTCTGTCGCCGGTGGTTCTATTGGCACCGAACACACAGACAGACATATACAGAGTGACTGGACACAGACACAATAGACACTAACGAGGACATACAGACACAGAAACGATAGAAACTAAGAGAAAGACAGTGAAACTCAGGCCATCAGAGTCACGAGAACGTCACTATGTAACTCTATCTTACGGCTGGGCTCTTCTAAACATTTAAATGAGTCAGACCATATTTTTGTCGCAATAAACTTCTGGCTGAAGTACTGGTTAATAGGATTTTCACGCATGACAGGTTTAGTTAAAGTGCTGCTCTTTTTTTGCGCGCCTGCGACGCAACCAAAGCCCAAAGAAACTTGAGAATTTTTAGCACTCTCTCCTTTTTGCTGAATCTGACTGTATTGTAAGTATGATAAAATGGACAGCTTAATCCGGTCCACCAAATTATTATTTCTTTACGGATTGAAGTACATTCACACAAATAACTAATTGAAAGAAACATGGCGTTCCTTACTTTCGCAGGTTGGGGAAGGATATCGTCGCAAAATAACGTGCTGGGAACATATCTGCAGCAGGCAAAAGTCCCAATCGCGAGCCATCAACAGTGCTTATCTAAAAATGGAAAAAGAGTCCACGAGCCCTCCATGGTGTGTGTTGGTGGATTTGGGACCAGTGCATGCAACGGCGACAGCGGGGGTCCTCTGGCGTGTGAAGAAAATGGACGTTGGATTCTCCGAGGCGCGGCCTCGTGGGTGACTAGCAGGACGTGTCCAGGTCACACTTACACTGTGTACGCACGCGTGAGCGAGCAAATCAACTGGATATCTAGCAAAACTGGAGGTTAGTACGCGAGCTAGATGTCCACTACAATGTTGAAAGTAGTCCGAGTCAGTTTGCTTGTGCTGGTCTGTGAATGGTCAAAGGCACAATGTATGTTCGGGAGTATTGCACAGAGGCACTGCCCTCTCAACCAATCAGAGTGGTAGCGCTGTCGTCATAGCCAGTCAAAAAGAAAAAAAAGAAAAAAACAAAACAAATCTCGTTGGCCGTTCGTCGCAGAAGCAATCAATAGCAATGATCCTTTTCTCTGTGATTGCTCATTTCTATTGTCTGAAGCCAGTGTTTTTCTATATCAACTCAACTCATAACCTTAACTGACAGGCACCGAGTGGTTGCAGTGGAATACAATCTTCCAGAAATTGCTGAAAAATCACAATAACACTCACATTTTAAAAACTGTTATCTTGGCCTGCTGATTTCTCTTAATAAACAACACTCGCATTGGTGTGGTTATAAACCGGCTCTTCAATAATCTCTTAGACTAGGAACATCTGGGCCTTTAGCGTACAGAATTTACTCCTAGTTTTGCACTCTACTTTCAGGAAACCTAGGCACCCCTGCTCCTGCGACTCCTGCTCCCGGCTGTGGTGGTGGCCTCACCACACCTGCTCCACTCATCGCAAACCCGCCAACTGCAGGCCCCCAAGGTGAATTTGCTTATTTTATTGTTTCTCGTTGTCTGTATCTTAGTTCATTTTCATTGAGCGCAAAAACACCCGACACCACGCCAACGCCAACGCCAACGCCAACGCCAACGCCAACACCTCCTTTCCCGTCAGATTAATTTTAAATGGCGCTTCCATTAAATTTGTTCTCAAAAATATATAATAAATTCACGGTAACTATAATGTTCATTATTTTAAACTTTGCAGGTGGTTGTGGGATTTCTCCAGTATCACGTGTCATTGGAGGAGTGGATGCTCAGCCTGGTCAATGGCCTTGGCAGGTTCGTTGCAGTTGATGATTGTGCACGATGACGTATGGGTGTAGTGTGCAAGTGTGTTCTAGAACATAATTTGTACATTCTTCTTTAAAAAGTTATTACATAAGAAATTTGTCCTTCTTCAGATTGCTTTGCTGAACAACGGAAGATTTTCTTGCGGAGGATCGTTGATTACGCCAGACTGGGTAGTGACCGCTGCCCATTGTGTGGCGCGTTCGCCGTACGTAATTTCATTTGCTGGTCTTGAGACATTTATCTTGACGTGTGAATGGGAGTTACTGCACTTTCCTCCCATTGGTGCTATCTTCCTTAAATGTTTGATCTGCTTTATGATAAAAATCACACCTAAGCCTTGATTTAATCCACAGAAATGCAGCAAATTACAAAGTCCGAGTTGGAGAACACAATCGAAATGTTAACGAGGGGAGTGAGGAAGATATTCCAGCAAAGCGAGTGATCGTACATCCGTCTTATGGAAATCTCGTGCTTAACAATGACATCGCACTCATACAGTTGTCTCGCTCCGCTAACTTACAACACGCTCGCGTCGCCACTGTTTGTCTACCAGCGCACGGTGAACAAGTTCCGACATCTTCCAGGTGCTTCATAACAGGTAAACTAATATGTTGGGTATTTACCCGCGTATCATCATCATTATCAAAATAGTGAACACTTTTATAGATTAACTACATTGTTCATAAATATGAAAATGTGAATTAAAGTGATCTTCGCATGTCGGTTGCGATAATTATGTTTGGCAGCTCTTTTGCCCTCTATTCTTGAAATAATGATTAAATAGTCTTGTTGAGTAACCAAATTGACAACATCTTAAGATAATTACTTTTAACTGAACACATAATAATTGTGTAATTTCTTTACTGTCAGGATGGGGGAAGATAAAACATCCGGGATCTTCTCACCACATCCTTCAACAAGCCAACCTTCCTCCTGTCACCAATGACGTGTGTGCGAAAAAGCTTGCTGCATCACCAGGTAAATAATGCAAACATATTGTCTCTAATCTTGTTCAGCAAAACAGATCTGAAGTGACACACCCTATGTCATCGAGTTACGAGCTGTCTGTTTTCTCTTGCGCGGGATTGGTGAAACAAAAAAAAAAACAAAAAAAGACGGCGCGTGATTGATTACCATTCTTCCACGATTATAATCCATCGCTGATATTTTATCTTACAATTGATTGGTCGAATCATTACACGTGAGGGATAACACGTGGCCGGCAGGTTGTAGCAAGAGTATTAGAGCGGCTGGACAGCCACAAGTCATGATGAGACTGATAGTTATTTTAAAGCCCGCATCTGTGGAGTTGATTTGTATGTGCAGAACGCCGTAAAGGATATGATGGTTGACAATTTAAGCGTTGCTTTTTATCAGAGCAAAATAAAGATAAAGACAAGGTAATTTAGCCAAAATATCCACAGAAAGACTTTACAGTTCCAGTGTTCACTGCCTCGTTTTGAATCCAGTTGGTTCATCTTTGAAAATCACGCCAAACATGATTTGTGCTGGAAAAGCTGGAACAATTCTGATCGGTTGCCATGGTGACAGCGGTGGCCCATTTGTGTGCCAGAACTCCGCTGGCCGCTGGGTACTGCAGGGAGCTGTCAGCTGGGGATCTCCAAGATGCTCTGCGGCGGAGCGATACACTGTATTTGCTCGTGTGGCTATGTTCCGTCAGTGGATTGATCAATACACTGGAGGTAGGTAAAAACGCAAGCATCTCCCAGTCCCTCTTCAGGGCTTATTTTAGGAAGCTGTTAATATGGGTGGGAGATGACTTACCAACTGTTAATTAACAATCATATCCACCTGCAAGTCTATTAACGACTCCATTAATTCTGTATCAACAGCAATACTAAAAAGATAATTAATGTTTGTTCAACCGCTCGCCTTTAAATTTTTTGTCCGGCTTCCTGTGCTGCTTTTAAGCTGGAGTTAAAATAAAACCAGACGTCTAACAGAATAGCTCGTATTTCCGTCACCATGTGGTTATTAGCTGGAGTACTGATGTCCCTTCTCGGGACCTCTTTTACGCAAGGTTAGTATAACTTCATCGAGTTCTACA